>VZTM01014203.1:8259-54984 GCA_013400555.1 Jacana jacana
AAGGTCCCTTCCAACTCCAACCATTCTGTGATTCTATGATTTATTATTAGCAGAAATACAGCATGACCACAACTGGGTAAATTTAGAAAAATTCTCATCCAAGGCTTAAGGAATTCTTACTGCTTCGTTTCCTTTACACCAGTATTTGTTCATACATAGCTTCAGGCAGAAGTTATTAAAACTTTCTTTTAATCATATAAACAACTGACAGCACCGCCTGCCATTCAGATGGACTAATATTCTCAGTTGGAAAATTCAGCAAAATGTTGAATATTTAATAAAAAAAAATGAGCACAGGAACCCCAAGCTCCATTTCCTAAGAGCCTAAATTTCCGTTTCAACTCTCAGCTGACACCCCAAAGAGATTTAACTTCAGCAACACGGGGTTGCTAAAACAAACACCTATTTTGGGATGCCTTTCTCCAGGGACGAAACTCATAGCCCTGCACAGATACCCAACAGGGTTAGAATTTCCACTGCAACGACAAATACCTGCCTTTCACACCAGAAACTATGATCCACCTGATAAACCGGGATGTGGAAACTCATGGAACGTGTCTCCTCTTCCCACCTCTGCGTGTGCCGCTTCCCCAGCACGTTCTCAAGAGAGGCAACGCTGCAGCTCCACGGAGGAAGGTTTCACAAACGGAAGCACAGAGTTTGTATGAGTCAGGGGTGAAAAAAATGTCAGATCTACATATGTTCCATCAAAAGATATCAGATCTCCATATGTTCCATTCAAAGATATCAGATCTACGTATGGTCCATCCAAAGGTATGAGGTCTATGTATGTTCCATCCAAAGGTATCAGTTCTACATGCGTTGCATTCAAAGGTATGAGATCTAGGTATGTTCCATCCAAAGGTATGAGATCTATGTATGTTCCATGCAAAGGTATGAGATCTATGTATGTTCCATTCAAAGGTATGAGATCTATGTATGTTCCATTCAAAGGTATGAGGATCTACACATGTTCCATCCAAAGGTATGAGATCTATGTATGTTCCATCCAAAGGTATGAGATCTATGTACGTTCCATCCAAAGGTATCAGATCTACGTATGGTCCATCCAAAGGTATCAGTTCTACATACATTCCATTTAAAGGTATGAGATCTATGTATGTTCCATTCAAAGGTATGAGATCTATGCATGTTCCATCCGAAGGTATGAGGATCTACATATGTTCCATCCAAAGGTATGAGATCTACATATGTTCCATCCAAAGGTATGAGATCTATGTATGTTCAATTAGAATTCACTGTGTACAAAATACATAAAAAGTGGAGTATCCTGATTTGCCGGTGTATAAATTACTTGAATCTAAAACCTCGTGTCCATCCTTAACTGGCTGGTAACACGGCAGGGTTATCCCAGTCAGAGAGCTGCCATGAAAGATGGTTTTAGGATTTATCTTTGAGCATGGGAACTCCATCTGAGCCACATTCAGATGTACAAAACCTTCATTTTGAAAGGTATCACGGGCTTTAAAAAGCCTGACAAAAAGAGAAATAAGAAATCACGAGTCTCCAAGATAAGTCAGGGGTCACAGGATCATCTGTTTGATTAATATGGGAACTCACTGGAGGTCTCTTCCTCCCACATTAGGGAGGCCTGGAGGCCTGGGATACACATCCCTTTACGCTGTCCCGAAGCAGTAATTACATCGCTCTTTGCTCTGCTGTTTCTCTTACCGCAAACATCATCGCTCGGGTTTTCATCCACTGCCTTTCCAAAGAAAAAAAAAATGAAAAAAACACCCCAAAACCCCTAAGCTGCTGTTTTTTCACACACTGCTGGGGAATTCTGTTGACCATATCAAAGCCGCTTCATTAACTGCAAAGGGGTCAGCTTCCTCCTTCCCCTCTTCTCTCCCGTTCGCCCACAGAGAGATGAAAGCTTGGACACCGAGAGCTGACGGCTCTTGATGGTATCAAGAACAGACCCAGAGAGAGCTCAACGGCCCGAGTGCCAGCAGATAAGTCAGGGGTAATTAAGAAACCAGCATCTCCCTGGATCGTACTCAGAATCTTCTAAAAGGAGTTTTAGAAATCACCAAGAGTCCAGAAATCCCCTGTAGGAAACTCTTCTCCTCTCTGGGTAGAACTGCAAAAGGAGATTCTGCCATCTTATCTTGCCCCTGCCTCATCCCCTCCGTTAGCAGGAGGCTAAAGATTAGCTACATCCCATTTATGACTGGGGGTTTCTTATTTATTTAAGCGCCTACATTTATGTCTGTCTGACACCGTTGCCATATTTCATCTGCACGATATCTAAGCAGTTCCAAAAGAGAAAAAGAATTGACTGTGCTTCCTAAGCATATATTCTCTGCTTCACATTGAAAATTTTGTAAGTGCATTTTTCCTTTAATACCTCTGCTTAAAAGGTTCCCTTTTGCAGCTCGATTCCATCTCTATTAGGCTGGGGTTTTCTCTTAATTTTTTTAAACTAATAAACATCTGTCTACATGCACCAAGTGGCTCCATTTTATTATTTCTTGCTTTTCTTTTCATTTGCACAATTCTCTACTTTATTTATATTATCTTCTCCATGTCAGCAGTTGCACAGAACATCTACTGAAAGAAAGCATTTTTCAGGGATAGTTACAGAAAGCCCGCTCCTCTCTCATAATTGCTCTGATTTTCACAGAAAATCAACTTGTGCAATAGAGAACAGGAGAGAAAAGAGGTTCTTCTCTCTCCTTCCACTCACAGAACCCTTTCCCCCTCCACTCCCCCCAGATGATATCACAGCGTCCAACGATTTCCTAACACAGCCCTGAAATCACAAAATTCTTATTATCTTGCTTAGACCCTTTGTCGGGGGAAGGAATTGGGAAATGCTTCAATTAAGTGGCAACCAAATAAAAAGCAAAATGTCTTTTTTCTTACAGCCAACACAGGCTGAGTTGGGGGGCTGGAGATGCCCCCCAACTCACAGCAGGGGCTGGAGATGCCCCTTCAAATCCCCCAGCATCTCTAGATGCTCAGGACCTTGCTGGAGGAAGCCCACCAGGCCCCAAGCCCCTGCCATTCTGCAGATGCTTTCAGCTGACAACTCAGCTAAGGAGGGTGGAGAACAGCTAAAAAGCAGTTTAGGAAATTGCTTGCCTCTCCTGTGCTAATTACTGGCTTGCAAACCAACTTTAGAACTGGTTCTGGTCAGGACAAAGTCAGACATGTCACCTCACGCCATTCCCAGGGCTGAAGCCACTAATGGAGAGGAACCAGCTGATACCAGATCCCATGGGTTGAAAATAAGATGGTTCAAGGCTGATCTGGGATCGTGAAGGGGTGGAGAAATCCCACATTGACACACCAGGCTTCTCTCACACGTGGCAACCTACTGGCAATATGAAGGCAGCTTGGTTGGCCAAGCTGTTGAGCACGGAACCAGGGCTACAGCTCACACAGAAGCCTGGGAAGAGTTTGAGGAATGAGATTGAGAGAAGCCAAGGGTTTTGTAAGTAGACCACTTGAATAGTTTGGATAGTGTAGGATGGAATTACAGAGAACATCCACACCAGGCCATGAGAGACTCCTCCTCGCAGGGACAGACCTAACCAACCCATGAGCAGCACCTCCAAAACATTTTCTGTATCAAAATCATGGAATGGTTTGGGTTGGAAGGGACCTTAAAAACCATCCAGTGCCACCCCCAGCCCAGGGATGGGGCAGCCACAGCTTCTCTGGGCAACCTGGACCAGGCTCTCACTACCCTCACACCACAGAAGTTCTTCCCCACATCTCATCACCATCTCCCCTCTTTCAGTGTCAAACCCTTCTCCCTCATCCTAGTGCTTCCCTCCCTCACTAAGAGTCCCTCCCCATCTTTCCTGGAGCCCCCTGAGGGACTGGAAGGGGCTGGAAGGTCTCTTCTCCAGGCTGAAACACCTCCAACTCTCTCAGCCTGTCCTCGCAGCAGAGGGGCTCCAGCCCACAGATCTCAGGCCACACATACCATATTCCAGCTGTGCCAATATACATCCTGTCCATATATATCCCTGCCACGAAGAGCCCAGGAGCCCTTATTTCCAGTAGCCCAGTTGCTTTGGATTTTCCCCCTCTCTGGAAAAGCCAGTGCAGACAAATCAATGCCATTCAATAATCCCCACCACTCGCCCCGCGTGAAATCCAGCTCTTCCATCCCAAGTCCATATCCTTGTAAAATGTTTCCGGATCGCTGCTGCAAGGGAGCTTTTAATAAATGGACTCCCAATAGCTGTGTGTGCTAATAAAAATAATCAATTCAGCACTTAACACTTCAATCACAGGAGGTATTTTTAGCCCATTACTGATAGCCGTGTTATAAAAACAGTAGTCTGTTATGTTTGATGCTTTTCTCGTGAAACTCGTGTAACAGTGCCAGAAACAAGCATTTTTTTTTTTCCCTTATTATATCTCAGACTGAAGCAATAACACAGAATCTCAGCTAACTTTGGCTCCACTGATATCTGGGTGACTACTCATTTTGTCAGGCAGGCAACAAAGGTCTGCGCTCAGTAATTCCCCGGATTCTCCCGCAGTGATAGCCTCTGGATTTAATTTTTTTAAGGATATTTGACTGAAACTGTTTGTGTATCTTCAAATCCAGCTTGAAGTTTTATTCTACCAAGTCTCAATTTTCCAACTGTTTGTTTTTTTTTTCCCCCAGTTTTCCTTTTTGAAAACAATTCCAACTGACATGAGAAAGCCACAAGAGACCAAAGATTCTTTTGTTTTCTGGAGCTTTTTTAACCTATTTTTCCACACATGAATACATACACAAATGTGCCATTTTAATGAGGAAACCTCAGTATTCAGGGAAGCTGAATTGCCTTGCACAAGGAAGTGACTATTGCAGCAACCGTTCATGTTCTCTGCGAGCCCCGGATGCATCTACATCTTCATTCTCACCATAAGCTTAATTACAAGCATGTGACCGGTTGCACCGAAGGCAGAGAGATCTGAACAATCCACAGATTGTCTCACTGGAGGGTTCAGGGTGATGTATGGTCTTTAAGTTTCATGGAAGAATTTGTCACATATTCCACAGGACCCAGAATCCATCCCCATTGAGTTTAAACTCCTTTATGCCTACACATACACTAAAGGTCTGACCAGCTCCATGTGCAGGTCCTGCTGCTCCACAAGACACGGTCACAGAATCACAGAATGCTGGGGGATTGGAAGGGACCTCTGGAGATCATCTTCTCCAACCTCCTGCCAAAGCAGGTCCACCCAGAGCAGGTCCACAGGAACGTGTCCAGGTGGGTTTGGAATGTATCCAGAGATGGAGACTCCACCACCTCTCTGGGCAGCCTCTGCCAGGGCTCTGCCACCCTCACAGCAAAGAAATTCCTCCTCGTGTTGAGATGCAACTTCTTCTGGTCAAGTTTGTGCCCAATCCCTCTTGTCCTGTCCTTGGGCACCACTGGAAAAAGCCTGGCCCCATCCTCCTGACACCCATCCCTGACTGTGTTTCAGAGTCAATTAGATGTGGCGTTGAGGGATCTGGTGTAGGGGAGAACTTTGTAGAGTGGGGCTGATGGTTGGACTCAATGATCCCAAGGGGCTCTTCCAACCTGAATGATTCTATGATTCCGGGGCGCTGGCACCCTCACCCCTATGAAGTTTTTCCTCGTATTTCAATGGAACTTCCTGTGTTCCAGCTTGGGTCCTTTGCACCTCATCATGTCACTGGGAACCACTGAGAAGAGTCCAGCTCCATCCTCCTTCAACCCACCCTTTACATACTTATAAGCATGAAGAAGGTCTCCCCTCAGCCTTCTCTTCTCCAGGCTAAAGAGTCCCAACTCTCTCAGCCTTTCCTCATCAGGGAGAAGTTCCAAATCCTTAATCATCTCTGTTGCCCTATTTTTGTTATTTCTAATATTATTTCTTTTTATTACAGGGGTTTACACTGGATTGTCACAATAAACTCCTGCAGCCCAGGTACACAAAGCGAACGGTCAGTAGATTCCGAGCAAACCCTGGAGTGATGGAGGTGTTCTCTGCATTAGGCTCCTGTAAAAGTCTCCCTGGCCAACAGTTTATCTAATCTTTGCTCCCTGCTGACTCGGGGAAAGAGGGGCTGCTGCACAGCGGGGTTATTTGCACAAGCCTGTTATCGATCAGCAGAAATGATCTGTGCAGTTTAGCTCCACTGATCTGATTTTTTCCCTGTTCCCTCTCCTCGATTAACGAGGGCCTCCAGGCTAATCCTGCTAGAATTTTATCCCCTGAAGTCATCGCCCTGTCCTAATTCCAAACACTTTGGGGTTGGTTTTGGTTGGGTTTGGGGTTGGTTTTTTTTTTCAGTTGGTTGGAATTTAAAGGCCCGGCCCAGCAGGAGGATGCTCTGCCCCACAATCCCTCCCGGCGACGATACAATTTGGACCCAGGAACTGTTTAGGCAAAGGTACCAGGACTGTACAGACTTCGTACTGTCCAATTCTTTGGGCATGAAATTTCTCCCACAGACTGGTGAAAAATCACTCTGCTCCTGAGTCTTTTCTTTCCTGAAGAGAGTAGGTGAAGTAAAAAAGGAGGTTGGATTAAAGGACAACAGAGAGAAGAGGAGAAGAGTTTGTTACGGACAATGTTCTAGCTATAAACTTGAACACAGGCCTTGAAATGTTGCCCTTTTTAATATAATCAGCAGTGTAATACCTGTAACATCCAGAATTATTTATTTATGCATAATAATGGTTGCTGTTGCTATTCAAAGAACCTCTCCCTAAATTCAGGAAATGGTATATACACATAGGTCCCCCCCCAAAAAATTAAAACTTACTTTCTAAGTTAGTGGGAACCTTTACTGCTGATTTTCCAGTCCCAGAGGCAGACTAGATTTCTGTTTCACCCAATTCCTTTGCCAACAGTCAATATTCCATCTTCTGTAAACTCTCCAGTAACTCCAGTGCAGTTTCATAACCCATTTCCAAACCGCAACAGGCACCACAAGGCTGGTCTGATTTCATTCAGAATTATCACAGATGCAAGTATGAAAAATTAACAGTTATTATTTTCATGTAAAGAAGATAATTCCAAGAATAAACACCAAAAAATCAGAAACTTGACAGGTAATAATTCTATGTACCTCTTTCAGCTCTGAAAGAAACAACATGGACCACTGAAATGCACGTGCTGTGCTCGCTGGCTCAGTACTCAAAGAGTAAAAAAAGACTGAAAAATGAAAATTACAAACACAAACCCAAATTATGCCCCTGTGACATGAGAACTTGGCTGAAACGTAACGGGTTTAAATCAAAGGAGGCCCAAAGTCACGTCTCTAATCGAGGGTGCACCCTCAAGGAGTTTCCAAACTCCCCGTTAAAGGAGGTCTCATGCCAAAACATCACGGAGACTTTGTGGGGCTGAGGCCCCAGCCCTCCACCACTGCCTCCCCCTGGAACAAACAGCCCAGCAAACACACTCCAAAGTGTGGGAAAGATTACATATATACCCAAATAGCAAGGGCTTGCTCAAACTGCAAAACACACTCAACTTCCACGTTATGAAAGCTGAGAGGGACGCTTTCTTTAATGCTTCTGAAGTCAAACAACTTCTCCCACTCACATGCTGAACTTAATCCCAATTTAAAAATCAGGTATGGAGATTCTCAAGCTCTCCTGTTTTTTGTTTTTCCTTAAAGTCATTGAGAAAAGCCATTCTTATTTAACAGGCAGCAGAGTTTCTGTGTTCCTCTTCAGGATCCACAGCAGCAATCACTCATACTCTCAGCAACAATTCACCACCTCCCGAGAGACGCAATAAAACCAGAAGCAACAGGGGGGGAAAAACAACTGTAAACCCCTCTTCTCCTTTGCTCACAAGGGCTGAGGTTTGTTACACCAAACCTACACCTTCAGAGGTTCCCCAAGGCCTTCGCTTTGAAACGGACACCTCCTGATTCACCACAAAGAGCGAGGCAGGAGTCAGCAAAGCCAACCCTGGTGCGGACGCTTGAGCTCCCGTTGGTGCCCGAGGACGTGCTTTTGCTGTTGTGGATGATGCCCAGCCAAACCCCAACCCTCTGACTTGAGGGGTTGATTAAACAAAATTAAAATTGAAAAAAAAAAAAGAAAATAAAAAATATAAACTCCTACATCTGATATCGCGGTATCACAGAATCTCAGGGATTGGAAGGGACTTTGAAAGATCATCTAGTCCAATCCCCCAGCCAGAGCAGGAACACCCAGAGGTGATCAGATCTAGGAACACCCAGATATACCTGACCCAAAAGTACAGATGACAAAAAAAAACCCCAAAACTACATTATTATTTTTTTTAATTTACCAAGTGAATCAGGAACAGTCAGACTCAGCACTCTAATTTCCTCACTTCCTATAATTAACTGAGCTTTCAACACCTCTTCTAATTTACTGATGATTATCTTTTTATTCACCAAGCTAGATTAGAGCATAACTGACATTCTTTGCTACCCACTGCTTCAGATGTTCTCATCTTTCTGCCTCTAAAGAGAGGAGGCAGTTCTTCTCCTGTGGATTCCTTCTCTTGCCCCCATTGCAGGCTGCCACACAGGTTATGGAGAACCTGGGATCCTTCACAACCATCCCAGGTTGCCTTTCTCTGATCACCACAGACTCAAGAATCAGCTCCTGGCTTGTTTTTACCTAAATCCTATTTCAACTTGCAAAGGGGTGTTTATTTTATCAGCCTCTATCCTCCTCTCTCCTGCACAGGACGTGGAGCAAATATTTCCTGCTTTGATCCAGCAACATACAGATAGGCTTAAAAAACTAATCACAGTGCCAGAAACAGGAATGTTCCAGGTAATTTCCATAGCTCTTGATGATGAGAATGTATCTTAAGAGCAAAAGAAGGAACAAGAACACAAGAAATTTATATTAGAAACAGAAAACAAAATATTTCTTAGAATCATTCAGAGGTTTTGCCTTGTTTTTAAAATCAGAGAATCATTCAGGTTGGAAGAGACCCTTGGGATCATCAAGTCCAACCATCAGCCCTACTCTACAGAGTTCTCCCCTACACCAGATCCCCCAACATCACATCTAATCTACTCTGAAACACAGTCAGGGATGGGGACTCCACCACCTCCCTGGGCAGCCCATTCCAGGCTCTGACCACTCTTGCTGGGAAGAATTCTTGCCTCATGGCCAGCCTAACCCTACCCTGCTGCAGCTTGAAGCCATTCCCTCTCATTCTGTCGCTAGTTCCTTGTGAGAAGAGACCAGCACCAACCTCTCTACACTCTCCACAAGGTCCTTTCAAGCAGTTGTAGAGAGTGATGAGGTCTCCCCTCAGCCTCCTCTTCCTCCAACTAAACACTCCCAGCTCCTTCAATGGCTCCTCATCAAATTTATTCTCCAGGCCCTCCCCCAGCTCCGTGTCCCTCCTCTGCACTCGCTCCAGCCCCTCCAGATCTCTCTTGTGCTGAGGTGCCCAGAACTGGACACAAGACTCTGATTTTCTTTTCCCTGCTTTGGCCTGATGCACAGAGCCTTCTTCAGCACAACCATTGTCAGTGACAGTCCCTGGGTGACTATTAGCCAGTAACCCACCAATCTGGGAGAGGTTTTCTCCATCCACCTTGGCAGGGTTTCAGCGCATTAACGTGCAGCTTCCAACTCTCCAAATTGTTCTTGATCCAACTCTGTAATCAATGATGAACCAAGAAAATCTTGTCTCAGGGGAACCCTGTCCCAGCCCACTCCTGAACTGATCGTTCCCATCTCTGCTTTTCCAGCTTCCCTTTGCTGTCTTTTATTCTGCCATTCTTTGGGGCTGACAAATGTTGCTCCCCCAAACATGGGTTTGGCAACAGCAAATATCTGAGAATATTGACTGATACTCCCAGTCTTCTGTCATACAGGACTTTTTCACCTGGAATAAATTCTGAAGAACTACAAACTGCTTTGGTGGGAAAATGCTGAGAAGCGATAAGAAGAGCATTGCCCCAGTTTTGGGAAAAAAAATCTTCCAAGCAACCACTTCATGGCAATGGGGGATTGGACTAGAAGATCTTTCAAGGTCCCTTCCAATCCCTGATATTCTGTGAATGGGAGGATGAATGTAGGAGCACATACGATATTCCTCCTTGTTTCACCCAAGAAATACGCATCCGCAAACGTAATCACGGACCTATCTCCAATCTCATCTCGATGCACTTCCCTGACTCCATACACATCAGACTGCTTACTGGTACTTCTCACCTTAGTTAACCTCTTCTTACCTTAGTTAACCTCTTCTGGTGTCCATAATCACTGTATCATCATAGCACACGGGCCCTGCCAAAATTAACCTGTTTTATCAGAATTACTGGACTTGATGATAGACTTGATGATCCCAAGAGTCTCTTTCAACTTATATGATTCTACTGATAATCAGGTAAGTGGGTCCATGGAGCCCTTCTCTTCCTTTTCTTCCTTCCTATCCTCCCCAGCAGTTCCCTGTCCTTCTGGAACTGGGAAGCCCAGAACTGGACCCAGTGCTCCAGTCGGGGCCTCCCCAGGGCAGAGCAGAGGGGGAGGATGACCTCCCTCCACCTGCTGGCCACACTCTTCCTGATGCCCCCAGGATGCCCTTGCCCTTCTTGGCCACAAGGGCACAACGCTGGCTCATGGTCTTCCTGGTGTCCACCAGGACTCCCAGGCCTTTTTCCTCTGAGCTGCTCTCCACAGTGATGTTTTCCTTACAGCACCGCCTGCCAAATGGATCCGCTTCATCTGTGTGGGCTTCCCTCTCTTACCGACTCCATACTTCTCTCTTAACACTGAATTGTCATACCTAGGGGACAATTTTAAGCCAAATTCTGAAGAAAACATTGGAGAGCAGGCTGTGTTCCCTAACTTCACTCCCTAGGCACTCCAAATGCACAGACACCAGTGAACAATAAAAAGCGCCTTTGGGTTTTTTTTTAAATCAGTTTTCTACTCAGAAATACAAATATAACAAGAAGTTACATGGTTTTCAGAACTAGATTAACAGTATGTGCCAGAGCATTCGGTTTATGGTTCTTGATATTCCTCTGCTTGTGCTTCTCCTGCTTTTAATGGGTTTATTCTGGGACAGCTACACCATCCCCTTTTAGGCACCCAGCTTAAGGGTCTGCTTCTCCCAAGATCCACGGGGAGCACCAGCTACTCACTTTGGTGTGCAAATGACATGCATAAAAGCAGAGGGGATGAATCCTGCCATCCCATCCTACAACTGTGGTTATGAATGATGGCCTTGGGGCGGGGACCAGAAGCCCCACTCAAGCAATAGGCTCAGAAGTACTTTTCCTCCTTCTCTGAGAGTATTTTCAGCGTTGGGTGGTGTTTGACACTTCCAGTTCTAATTAGCTGGTCCCTCAGCTGCCTGTAAACTCAAGGAACAATAACAAAACAATGTATCTCAATTTATGACTAAAGGAAAATTCTTGGCACGGCGAGCACACTGCTGTATTTACTGATTTTACAGTGTAAACACATATGTTGCAAGACAGATGGACCTTTCCCCCCCAAAGCTTTCAGCAATGGGTGTCTCATCAGGGACGGGATTAAGAAGATCTTAAAATCTTTAAACAAGGTTTCACAGTCCTTGTCGTGGCCAGCCAGCCCCCCCTCCTCTCCCTCCCTCCTCCTCCTCCTCCTCCTCCCCAGCCTCCCCCCAAAGGCTGGGATTATTAGACACAAAGGGGTGTGCTCCCAGGAGCAGCCAGCCCACACCACATACAGAACTCAGCAGTGTTTTAATTACATTACAGAAAAGGGGTTAAGAATAGATTTTACTATCAACTGCAGCCAGGTGGCTTTACGAGACAAAATTGGGGCTTTTTGGTCCACGGGATGCAGTTCCTGAATTATCCCTACCCTGAACAACAGCCGGGGCAGTGATTTTAAACAGACTAGTCTAAACAGACTCACTTGAAGCTACTTTTGCCAAACAGCCACAATATGAAACTATTTCTGACACATTCTCTATGAAAAATACAGTGGGTTTTATATCGACACAAACGATGCATTTGGGGTTAAAACAAAATACACATCGAAGCACTTAGGGATTTGCTGGAGAGGAGATGTTTTACCCCTAGCCTTCCTTTGATCAAAGGTCTATTCTAGCTGTAGGATCAAAGTCCACGTTATAACCATCTACTTTCTTTTTTTCACTGAGGAAAACTCAGAAGGATCTCAGACAAGAACAACAACAAGAGGCAGATCCACCTGTGAGACCCTTTGTGTCCAGCGAGAGACCCCCGTTCACAGCCAGACCCTCCTCTGCCCTCCCTATTACTCATCGCAGCTTCATCCCAAGTTTTCCTTTCAAAGAATTGCTGGAGCCATCACAGTTCCCCTTTCATCCTAAAATTCTTTACCCAGCAAGAATGTCTTTCTTCCCCTTTTAGCTTAGGAAGGCTGGACACAAACCTCGCCATCAGGAACAGCCCCGTGAGTTCTTTACCCTTGGGCCCACGAGAGAATTACACAGAGACCTTTTACTCCTGGTTTTTATTTTATTTTGAGGTGGTTTTTTGCTACTAGCAGACACTATAACCACTTCCTGAGAGAGAAGCTTTGGAAATACATATGATAGAACCAAAAACTCTCTGTCTTCTTATTAATTTACAAAATTTGCCTCAAGAAAACTACAATCTATCAAAGGCAAACTCACACACACACACACACGAACAGCAAAGTCAAGCTGTGCAATGACATGGAAAGACCACAGAAGACTTTTGTCTCATATTTTAGAAGTTATCAAGTAATTTTCTTCTGCAAGACTGAGTAAGGGAAGGTAGTACAAACGGAGGCGTAAAGGCAAAGAGATAAGCGTGAAGGGCGGTGCCAGAAATCCTTCTTTACATCTAGTAAAAACTGGCAGGAGTAAGAAATTAGTTATTTCCTAAAGGAAAACAAGCTGCTATAGTCAATTTAGGTTATGGGTTCAGATGAGAGCTCTTCTAACAAAACAAGACGCTGTAGAAACCCCGTGCCACAGCCTTCTCTGCTTACACTTGCTGTCTCCATCCTATGACCTTGCACGGACCAAAAACGTGTACAACAACCACAGGACTTGTATGACAAAGGTCTTGAGACTTCAAACTGGTTTTGAAATGCTCTTTCTAAAGGCTGGGAATTGAAGAGCGTGAGAGACCTTCTCCCCCACCATGTGCATCTTCCCCTCTAATTTCCCCCCAGTTCACAATAGCCCTCGCCAGCAAAGTCTTCGTGGAATCAAAGCCCATTTCTCAGCACAGAAACTCACAAAAGAGCCAGCATTTTGTAAAAGGTAGGTGCTAAGAACTGACTGGCATTCTCATATGTTATGGATGAACACACACCCTAATGCTACTTAAAAGATTTAACGTCTGATATTCCCCTAATGAGATTACGGAGACAAAGAATTGAAAACAAGGGATGTTTACAATTACTGGCACCTGAAGAGTGGTGATGTCACATGGAAAAAATAAAACTTTCCACCACAGATGAATTTCCTCGACAGCCCATCTCCAGTTTGGCTCCTGGTACCCAAGCTCATTTCAACACCCTGACCGAGACCAGGAACAAACACAGCGAAGCGTAACGGTCAATTACCAGCAATTAAAAGATAAGCACGTTTAAGTTACAGTAAAAATCTAGGTGTAACTGAATGACTGAAAGAATTCAAGTGTCATGAGAAACATCCCAAGTGGGTAGAAGTCTCTGCCACTCAAACACCTCGCATTGGTAGAATGACCTTTTGCCTTTGGACTGAACTGCTTTTACCTGGACAACACCTTTAAAATTACCTATTATTATTATTAATATTATTAGAATCATAGAATCAGAGAATCATTCAGGTTGGAAACGACCCTTGAGATCATCGAGTCCAACCATCAGCCCTACTCTACAAATTCTCCCCTACACCAGATCCCCCAACACCACATCCAATCTACTCTGAAACACAGTCAGGGATGGGGACTCCACCCCCTCCCTGGGCAGCTGATTCCACTGACTGACCACTCTCTCTGGGAAAAACTTTTTCCTCATGTCCAGCCTAACCCTACCCTGCTGCAGCTTGCAGCCATTCCCTCTCCTTCTGTCGCTCATTGCCCATGAGAAGAGACCAGCACCAACCTCTCTCCAATGCCCTTTCAAGCAGTTGTAGAGAGGGATGAGGTCTCCCCTCAGCCTCCTCTTCCTCAAACTAAACAGTCCCAGCTGCCTCAATCGATCCTCATAAGATTTATTCTCGAGGTCTTTCACCAGCTCCGTGTCCCTCCTCTGTACTCGCTCCAGCACCTCGATATCTCTCTTGTGTTTAGATGCCCAGACCTGGACACAATAGTCAAGGTGTGGCCTCACCAGTGCTGAGCACAGGGGGAAATATTAATAATATTATTATTATTATTGTTATTATTACATTGTTACAATTTCAAGACAGTTGTATCATTAAGGAGTATAAACTAGAACAATGTTTGGACCGTCTTCTTGGTGAAAGGTTGGGCTCAATAAATCAGAATTCAATTCCCATCTTCCCTCAGAAAACCAGTATTTCCTTCCCCACCTTCCCCACTAAAACATTGAACTCTGCCCTTTCTGAATGATTTTTTCTCATCAATTTTTCCTTGCCCTCTCACACTGCAGAGCCTGTTAATACTTCTTTACCTGTTGCTATTTAAGGGCCTGATCCAAAAGCTGCTGAAATACAAGAATATTCCTATTCATCTCTGTGCGGCGTCACGTTACTTTATCTTTACGACACCGTAAAACCTCCTGTGCCCACCACAATCATTACATCTGCCAATACACAGTTCCTACACCTCTAATCTTCCTCCTCTGAATCCCCACTTCTACTCTGCTTTGTTACATCCAAAAGGCATATCTTGAAAGGGCTGAAATTTCACATTCCCTAAGTGGCAGGAAAAGGGGCAATAAAGTTTAAAAAAATAACCATTCGCCTGAGGAGACATTGCAAAACTCAACTGAAAAGCTGGAAAAAATCATTTCACTTATTCCTGTTTACTTGTTTGTGTGCTACAAATATGGATCTGAGTTTTACTCAAAGGTACAGTCCCACCAACTTTCTGAGAGCATGAAAATGGGTCCTTCATCTCCAAACTGTAAATAGATCTATTTTGTTTTCACATTTTAAGAGCTGTAAATGGAGACAGATCCCAAATCTCTCCCAGGTGAGTGCTCCAGCTCCAAGGTTGCAAAATACAGAATCCCAGATTGCTCTGGGGTTGGAAGGAACCTCTGGAGATCATCTACTCCAACCCCCTGCCAGAACAGGTCCTCCTAGTACAGGTTGCACAGGAACGTGTCCCGGCGGGTTTGGAATGTCTCCAGAGAAGGAGACTCCACCACCTCTCTGGGCAGCCTCTGCCGGGGCTCTGCCACCCTCACAGCAAAGAAGTTCCTCCTCATGTTGAGATGGAACTTCTTATAGTCGAGTCTGTGCCCATTTCCTCTTCTCCTGTCCCTGGGCACCACTGGAAAAAAGCCTGGCCCCATCCTCCTGACACCCATCCTTGAAGGATTTAATGGTGTTATCAGATCCCCCCTCAGCCTTCTCTTCTCCAGACTAAAACCACCCAAGTCCCTTCTTGCCTGCTGTGCTTTGGGATCCCAGCTCCATGGCTTAAGCACATGGGATCCAGCACGTTCACCCTCCCAGCTCTGCCCTGGGAGCATTGCCCAGGGAGCTGTATTTGAGATAGGATGAACACTTCACCTACCCCTTCACAGAGGGTAGCTCTGTTAGGCTATCAGTAAAACAAATAAACAAACAGAAACCCCACAAAAACATTAACTATTTCTATTCTTCTAAAAACAATGAGACCTTCCACAGCCTTCTAATGACCACAACTATCTGGGGCCTGAGATACACACCTTCCAGGGGAGAGCTTTCTCTTGTCTACCTCTAGAAATGCTTCTGAACCTCCTAGGGGGTTTCTGAGAACTCCTAACACTCCCCACTGACTGCACTTGAAGCCAAAGGACCCAAGTGGGATGCACCAAGTGACCTCTCCAAAGCCACACATCTGTCCTTCACAGTATCATAGAATTGACTGGGTCACAGGGGACCTTAAAGACCATCCAGTGCCAACCCCTGCCCTGGGCAGAGACACCTCCCACCACACCAGGCTGCTCCAAGCCCCCTCCAACCTGGCCATGAACCCCTCCAGGGATGGGGCAGCCACAGCTTCTCGGGGCAACCTGGGCCAGGCTCTCACCACCCTCACACCAAAGAACCTCTTCCCCACATCTCATCTCCATCTCCCCTCTTTCAGTGTCAGACCCTTCCCCCTCATCCTAGAGCTCCCCTCCCTCATCCAGAGTCCCTCCCCATCTCTCCTTTAGGACCATTTTTGGTAGTTTAAGTACTTCAGGCCCTGCTCTACCTAAGCAGGGGTTGCTTAAGCCACCACTCAATATCCCAGTGTTTTTGAGAACTGTAACACTTCAGCACAGAGGTTTTTTTCTCTTATGGCCACTGTGAGCTCAGACCTCTCACCTCTGAGATAAAAACCCCTCAAAAAACAACAAACAAAAAACCTTATTTATTTCCTGAGCCTTGATCCAGGCAGTATTTACTCTTGAGAACCTCTTATCAGCTTCTGGAAGGTAAAATGCTATGATAAGATACGCAGAGCTCATTAAGCTAATTTTGATCTAGTGCTATCTACGCTTTTAAAAGGAATTCTAGTAAAAATACTGAAGGCCAGAAATCTCTCTCTTTCCTCCTTGCTGGTTTTGGGATTTTTTTTGAAGTTGGGGAGTTTTGAGGTCATATTTGGAGGCTTCTGCAGGGTCTTGTTTGCACAGCAAACAGCAGTGTTTAATTCTTCACAGGTTAAGGGAGGCTGCCAAAGTCAAATTTACTTTTGGACCCAGTTTTTAATGAAAATGTTGAACTAGAGAAAAAGAGAGAGAAAAAATCAAAACAAGCACACAAGAAAACGACACCTTTCCCAAAGGGACAAACTAGAACCTCAGCTCCTGAAAATCCACAAAGTGCTTTCAAAAAGCAGATTTCAAACAAAACAAAACACAAAAAGAAATAACATTTAAAAAAAAAAAGAAGGGGAATCTTTCAACTTGTGGCTGCTGTGTTTAACTACTTCCCTGGCTGTATGGAAATGAAACAGCTCAGACCTTTACATGAGTCACACGAAGCTGCGACCCGTCAGATGTCACAATTTCCTCAAATTAGAGCTGCTTTCAAAAGGCAGGAATATATAAAAATTAAAAAGAGAAGAAGAAACCTAACATTTGCTCTGGACTGCTTATTTTCTCCCCCCCATTTTGCTCCAGAAAACAAAAAAAACCCCAAGAAGGTGGCTAAAGTTTTCCCAGAGCTTTTCTTCAAAATTGGGAATCTGCCACGGAGCCCTGCCCCATCCCGAAGCCAGCGCACCCGGCACCGCTCGCTGGGCGCCCCTTTCCTTCCCAAAATCACTCTAAGGGGCCACCTTTACAAAGAATACATGCCCTTTGTTTCCTGTCCCTCAGCAGGGACAACCCCATCTCAGAAAAGATCAGGTATGGCTGAAAAGAACCACAATTTTAAAAGATTTAAAAAAAATATATATATATTAAGGTAAATTTTTTTCATCTAATAATACTTTTTTCTTGTTTAAAATATTTAGCATAATGTAATTATTTTTATAAAATACACCCCACATATTAACAAATGACTAGTCTCAAGCTCTTCTCTTTCAAGTCCTTTCTGTCAACAGCGAGACACCTTTTACCTCTTTTTTTCTTCCTTTTTTTATACAGCCATTTCCAGAACTGTCGTTATTCTCCAGTCATAACCCACAACTTCGTTATACTTGTCAGCCTGCTCCCTGAATAGTTCTCTCTAGGATTTCCTTTCCCTTCAGTGGCACAGAGGGATTTGGGGGGGGGTGATAATGAAATACAGGCCTTTTTTTTCCTTTTTTCTTTATTTTTCTCTCCACCTTTATATACAGTGAGGGCTCCATTCAGGAATATACAACTACTTTAAAGAGCAGGCTGATTTCTAAATCCACAAAGAGTCCCAGTGACTTGAAAGAAGCTTTAAGCACGGAGAGGATTGGACTGGATGATCTTTCAAGGTCTCTTCCACTCCCTGATATTCTGTGATTCTGTGATTTACTGAACGTTTATGAATTGTTATTTATCTCTACCCCAGTTCCCTGGAAAGATGCTGTGCGTGGTTACATCGTGGTGGAAACACACTGAGCTAGAGTCAAGGTGGGTTTTCTTCTCTTGAAACTTATAACCTGGGCTGCTGATAAATGACAGCAGTGGGGATGTCCAAGGTTTCAGCAGACCCAGATGGCCACGTGGGACTATGCTCATCGCAGGTAGGATCAGGCATTGTCCCTCACCATCACAAATAAGGCCAGTAGCCAGAAATGTACTACACATCTGAAAAGTAAACAATAATTCAAGATTGTATTCATCAATCACCCAGATGAAGGGATGGAATGGACCCTCAGCTGGTTTGCTGATGATACAAAAGTGGGAGGGGTGGCTGACACACCAGAAGGCTGTGCCACCATCCAGTGAGACCTGGCCAGGCTGGAGAGCTGGGCAGAGAGGAACCTGATGAAATTCAACCAGGGCAAGTGTAGGGTCCTGAACCTGGGGAGGAACAACCCCCTGCACCAGGACAGATTGGGGGTGACCTGCTGGAGAGCAGCTCTGAGGAACAAGACCTGGTGGACAACAGGATGACCAGGAGCCAGTAATGGGCCCTTGTGGCTGAGAAGACCAACAGCGTCATGGGGGGCATCAGGAAGAGTGTGATCAGCAGGTGGAGGAAGATCATCCTCCCACTCTGCTCTGCCCCGGGGAGGCCCCATCTAGAGCACTGGGACCAGTTCTGGGCTCCCCAGTTCCAGAAGGACAGGGAACTGCTGGGGAGGGGACAGCAGAGGACCACCAAGATGAGGAGGGGCCTGGGGCATCTCTCTGATGAGGATGGGCTGAAGGACTCAGGTCTGTTGAGTCTGGAGAAGAGAAGGCTGAGGTGGGATCTGATCAACACCATTAAATACTTCAAGGGTGGGTGTCAGGAGGATGGGGGCAGGCTTTTTCTGGTGGTGCCCAGGGACAGGACAAGAGGGAACGGGCACAAACTGGAACATAAGAGGTTCTATCTCAACATGAGGAGGAACTTTTTTCCTGTGAGGGTGGCAGAGCCCAGGCAGAGGCTGCCCAGAGAAGTGGTGGAGTCTCCTTGCCTGGAGATGTTCCTGTGTAACCTGTACTAGGAGGACCTGCTCTGCCAGTGGGGCTGGACCAGATGATCTGCAGAGGTCCCTTCCAACCCCAGAGCATTCTGTGATTCTATGCAACTGCAATAAAATAGGTGTTCCTGTGTTGGCATCACTCTGGGACGCTCAGGTTAACAACTGCAAACTTGGCTTCAACCGAGTGAATTAATGCTATCTTTAGTAACTCATAACAAACAAAAATAATTCCTAACTGAAGTTACGTGTGCATTTCCAGAGCCATCTGCTAGATATAAAGAGCTGGATCTTAGAAGCCTTTTCCCAGAGCAATCTCATCTGTCTTGTTGTCTGTGAAGTTAGAGGGTTTGATGACTAAAACTGAAACCTATAAATAAAGATTTTGTATCGTTTTTAAATTTATACTCTGGAGCACTTCAGATAATATGGCTTTTCTCTATTTCTTTGCTTTCAACATTCTGCTTTTCTCCTCCATATGAATTCCTTCACCTTCCTGGGTGTCAGGAGGATGGGGCCAGGCTTTTTCCAGTGGTGCCCAGGGACAGGACAAGAGAGAACGGGCACAAACTTAACCATAGGAAGTTCCATCTTCCATCTCAACATGAGAAGGAACTTCTTTGCTGTGAGGGTGGCAGAGCCCTGGCAGAGGCTGCCCAGAGAGGTGGTGGAGTCTCCATCTCTCTGTAGACATTCCAAACCTACCTGGACATGCTCCTGTGCAACCTGCTCTGGCAGGGGGATTGGAGTAGATCTCCAGGGATCCCTTCCAAGCCCATACCATTCTGTGATTCTACAATTCTGCACTCTGAGGGTGGAGATGATGTAAGGAACTCCTCCGGAATGCCTGAAGAGAAGGAGGCATCACTCCCCAGCTTTCACACTGCTTTTCAGCAAGAAGCCATAGTGGTGAATAGACCCTCCTTCCAACTTTTTTTTGGATGGATAGAGTGCCACAGCGAACACGGTAACATTTGTAAAGGATAAATACCCCAAATGAGATGAGCACACATGGAAGCCACTCTTCCACTTTCAGCCTTAACAGCTAAAAGATTTAAGCTAAGATTTATGAGCCTTTAGGGTCTTTTCCCGAGCTTCAGGAAAAGCTGCTGATGAAGAGGCAGCTACTTCTTGGATGGTGCCTGGTTTCTTTAGGGAACCCAGTAGCACCTTCTTCCCTGAGCACAGGAGAAGTTAAATCTTGGGGCTGGTTTCTCTGCTCACCATTCCCTTCCCAGGTCGCTCATGCCACCAAAGCATCTGGGGCTCCAGCTCCTTTCTGCTTCTCCTCCCTACATAACCCTCCAAAACATACTGCACCAACCAGCAATACCTGACAACTCCTTCACTCACACAGCTCTAATTAGCCCTGCCTAGACTGTTTAGCAGTCACTCTGCTTTAAAATATCTATCTATATATAAATTAGAGTGTTTTTTTAACATAAGAGGCAAGGCCCACTAATTAACTTTTACCCAAACATAGACATTAGAGATTATTTCAGAAAAACTCATCAAAGTTCTTAACCAATGAAGTATTGATACTATTAATTACAGGTAATCTATGGCATAAAGTCAATGTTTAATGATCTTCTTTAAAATCAAAAAGAGAGGAGATTCCTCTAGGTTGGAAGGGACATTTAAGATCATCAATCCCAACCGTCAACGTAACTCTGACAAAAATCCGTAGAATCATAGAATCATAGAATCATTCAGGTTGGAAGAGACCCTTGGGATCATCAAGTCCAACCATCAGCCCTACTCTACAAGTTCTCCCCTACACCAGATCCCTCAACACCACATCCAATCTACTCTGAAACACAGTCAGGGATGGGGACTCCACCCCCTCCCTGGGCAGCTGATTCCACTGACTGACCACTCTCTCTGGGAAAAACTTTTTCCTCATGTCCAGCCTAACCCTACCCTGCTGCAGCTTGCAGCCATTCCCTCTCCTTCTATCGCTCATTGCCCGGGAGAAGAGACCAGCACCAACCTCTCTCCAATGCCCTTNCACTAACCCGTGTCCCTCAGCACTATGGTCAGCCCATCTTTTGAATCCCTCCAGGGATGGGGTCTCAGCCACTGCCCTGGGCAGCCCAGTCCAAGGCTTCAGAATCCCTTCCATGTAAAAATTAAAATTTTTTCCTAATATTAATTGAGATGAGATGCAGGGAAGAAATTCTCTGCCGTGAGGGTGGTGAGGCACTGGCACAGGTTGCCCAGGGAAGCTGTGGCTGCCCCATCCCTGGAGGGGTTCAAGGCCAGGTTGGAGGGCGTTTAGAGAACCCTGGTGTGGTGGGAGGTGTCCCTGCCCAGGGCAGAGAGGTGGAACTCGATCTTTAAATTCCCTTTCAACCCAAACCATGCCATGACTCGATGAACTCCATTGTGAGGTTTTGTTTCCTTTTTCCAAAAGCTCTATGGAAATTGCCCATGAAATGATGATTCAAATCACAAACACCTTTTTTTTCCCCCTGAAATCCTGAAATGAATCCATCAATAAGTAAATACGTCAGAATAAATGCACAGCATTTTTCTTTTTACCAAAAAGCTGTTCTAACACATCGTGTTTCCACTCCCTCCCTTCTAACTTCAGTCCTAATGGAAGGTCACAGTCTGTAATTGTTTTGGAATGGACTGAGCTGTGCAAACTTCATTCCCCCTCAGAGAGTGGCTGGTTTGTGACTTATCAAGCACTAACACACAAATATCACATCATAAATGTTCCTACAGCATACTCTGTAAAGAATACAACCTGTCTGCAGAGAATAATTGGGATGATCCAATATTTGCTTTGCCAGAAGCCAGCTCCCGAGAAGACAAACAAGAACACCCTTCCACCCTTCAGAAAGCTCAGATGTGAAAACACTGCCTTTGCCAGAAGTGATGTTGGTGTCTGAAAGTAGGAAAACAACCACACCTTCTTTGCATGGGGCTAATAATGCTGTACCTCTTTACATAAAACCCAAGGCTAAAGATAACAGCAATCTCTAGAAAGCTGGTTGCCAATTCTACAGCAACGCCATTTTCTCAGCAATGCACGGCAAGAGTATTTTGACTGAACTTAAATACAACTTAAGATGATCATCCATTAAGTTGATCATCCATTAAGCTGATCACCCAGAGGGACCTGAACAAGCTGGAGAGGTGGGCCCAGGTGAACCTCATGAGGTTCAAAAAGAGCAAATGTAGGGTTCGGTACCTGGGCCGGAACAATCCTTACTCTCAATACAGACCAGGGGATGAGGTGTTAGAAAGCAGCCCTGAGGAAAGGGACTTAGGGGTGCTGATGGAGGAGAAGCTGGCCACAAGCAGGCAGTGGCACTTGCAGCCCAGAAGGCCAATCCCATCCTGGACTGCATCAAAAGGTGCATGGCCAGCAGATCCAGAGAGGGGATTCTGCCACTTTGCTCTGCTCTGGTGAGACCTCACCTGGAGCACTGTGTGCAGGGCTGGGGCCCTCAAGAGAGGAAGGACATGGACCTGATAGAGCAGGTCCAGAGGAGGCCACAAAAATCATCAGGGGGTTGGAGCACCTTTGCTACAAGGACAGGCTGAGGGAGCTGGGGTTGTTCAGCCTGGAGAAGAGGAGACCTCAGAGCAGCCTCCCAGTCCCTGAAGGGGCTACAGGGAGGCTGGGGAGGGTCTGTTTACAAAGGCCTGCAGAGACAGGACAAGGGGCAATGGCTTCAAGCTGGAGAAGAACAGATTGAGACTGGGTATTAGGAATAGGTTCTTTTCTCTGGGGGTGGTGGACCACTGGGACAGGTTTCCCAGGGAGGTGGCTGAATTAAGGCCCCTTCCCTGGAGATCTTCAAGGGGAGGCTGGAGGAGGCCCTGGGCAGCCTGATCTAGTTGGGGGTGTCCCTGCTGACTGCAGGGAGGTGGGACTAGATGACCCTACATCTAATCTACTCTGAAACACAGTCAGGGGTGGGGACTCCACCACCTCCCTGGGCAGCCCATTCCAGGCTCTGGCCACTCTGTGAAGAATTTTTTCCTAATGTCCAGCCTAACCCTACCCTGCTGCAGCTTGCAGCCATTCCCTCTCCTTCTATCGCTCATTGCCCATGAGAAGAGACCAGCACCAACCTCTCTCCAATGCCCTTTCAAGCAGTTGTAGAGAGGGATGGGGTCTCCCCTCAGCCTCCTCTTCTGCAAACTAAACAGTCCCATTTCATGCACTGACAGGATACTCCTGAGCAACTTTTCCTGAAAGGAGCTTAAAATGACGGTATTTGGGTGGGGTTCTTTAATTTATTTTTCTTGTATGTACTGCATGTGCCAATTGGATGGGCTGGGATCAAGGTAGTGGTTTTATTCCAAAACATCAGAAAGTCCTTGCAGCAAAACGCTTCATATATTCAACTCTGGTTGCTCAATAAATAATTTCGAGCAAAACTTGATGATCTGCTTGAGCTCTGAGCAGCCCTGCATTTCTTCTTGCTTCTAAAATACACTGTGATTGCTCAACTATGACAAATATGTTGAGCTTCAAGCCACATGAATGTCCTGAGCCCAAATCTGGTATTTTTAACTTCACCCAGAAGATGAACGCAGTTTTAGGGCACGATTCTCATTAACAGAATATATAGTGAAGTCTTAAATGTCACTGGGAGCTTGTGCTCTTTTTGTTTTGGTTCCCCAGGGAATCCACCAGGCTGAAATAACAATTAAAACCAAATAAATATATGTATCTAACCCTACTAAGCTAAGCTAACCAAGTGTCCCTGTAGGCAAAAAATATATGTAAATGTTCAATGAGATGCACAGGTTAGTTTTCCTCTTTGGCTCACCCAACTAGAAAAGAGCTATTTGTAAAAATCTGAATCATAGAATGGTTAGAGTTGGACAGGACCTTAAAGATCATCAAGTTGTAACACCCCTGCACTGGGCAGGGACACCTCCCACCAGAGCAGGTTGCTCCAAGCCCCTATTTGAGTTCTTTCCATCATTTTGCTTCTCATATATAGTAAGAGGTATTTCATCCAGTCTGCCTCACTAAACACCCATCAATACATGATGCTGTCACAGGACTCAGCTTCCAGATGAAGATCACAACGGTTGAAGATCTGAAATCACAAGGGGACTTTGCTTTCCAGGTCATCTACAGGGGAGTATGTGACCCAGATAAAGTCAACTGAATAAGCACGTTATGAGAAACCAACTAACTTGGGAGCAGGTTTCAGAGTGAAACAGTAACAGACCTCAGGAAGCACAAAGATCTGAGAGAAATCAACATGGGAGACCAAGAGAGGTGTTCACCCAGAGAGCTCGTGTCAAACAGGGTCAGTTTAGGGAACTGATAAAGTTTCGGCGCTGAAATCCAATCAAATTGGTACTTAATGTCATTAAAACATTTCTAAAGCTCAGAACAAGGCTGGTACTTTCTTATGTAAACACTATTCATCTCGGTAGATTTTGCCAATGAACGCTAGAATTATCTAATAACAGTGAGTAGAAATCAACTTCTACTGAGTCTGAGTAAGCAGAACAACAGTAATGATTTTTCTCCTTCTTTTTTACCTTATTAGGTTACAAAAACCTTACGATCAGCTGTGGGTTTTAAGGTACAAGTTACCAGCTGAGATGAAACAAGGACAGAACACACTTCCCGCAGCTGCTGACCAAACTTCTGCCAAATTGGGAAGAAGGAAAAGGGCCTCAAATAGGTGAGCTCTGTAAGCTTGACTAGAAATTGGAAGTTGGGATGTGTTCAGGCCCCCAGTCACAGAATCCCAGAATGCTCTGGGTTTGGAAGGAACCTCTGGAGATCATCTCCTCCAACCCCCACCCACAGCAGGTCCCACAGGAATATGGCCAGGAGGGGTTTGAATGTCTCCAGAGTTGGAGACTCCACCACCTCTCTGGGCAGCCTCTGCCAGGGCTCTGCCACCCTCTCAGCAAAGAAGTTCCTCCTTACATTGAGATGGAACCCCTTATGCAGAAGAATGTCTTGGTCCTCCCGAGAGGCAGCGAGATGAAGGCACGGGGCAGCCAACAGCACACAAATACGAAGGGCAAGACAAGGAATTTTGCCCAAAGGGAAAAGCACACAGATAAAAACGTAAGGGGAAAGACATAGGAAACGATCTTCACCCATCCTCTACCGCCCTGCAGAACTCATTTGCTTTTGAAACAGCAGAAAACCTTTTTTACTTCAAAACCAAACTCAGTTTTTTGTAGGTTTAAAGGTTTTATAAGTGTTTTTCTTTTTTTTCACACTATTGTGTCCAGTTCTGGGCACCTCAGCACAAGAGAGATATCGAGGTGCTGGAGNTGATGGTTGGACTTGATGATCCCAAGGGTCTCTGCCAACCTAAATGATTCTATGATTCTTCTACAAATTCGGTGAAAACAGTTCACTCGAATGTCATAAGCAAAGTTTCAAGCAGCATTAAGTGGACAAATTCTTCTTTTTAATATTTCAATACATATCCATGTTTGTATCTTTTTAATGAGTTCAGAGGATTTTACGGTCTTTGAGTCTGCTTCTACTTAGGTCAGTGTCAAAACTTTGAGTTCAGTGAGAGCAAACCAATCCAAGCAGAAGAAAAAAAAAATCATACTTAAAGATCTGCTTTTTTTCCTGATTCTTGGGAAAAAACATAGAAACAAGGCTAAGAAACATGGTTCTCATCATCATCACTCAGTACTTTGTTTACAAAGGTTCACAAGTATAGAATCATAGAATCCTTTGGTTGGAAGAGACCCTTGGGATCATCCAGTCCAACCATCAGCCCCACTGTACAAAGTTCTCCCCTACACCAGATCCCCCAACACCACATCTCATCCACTCTGAAACACAGTCAGGGATGGGGACTCCACCCCCTCTCTGGGCAGCCCATTCCAGGCTCTGACCATACAAAGTATGTTTGTAACCATGATTTATCTTCTTGCTTGGACACTTCTCATCCCATTTCGGTGCCTGCCCCAGCACTGGATCCCAATTAAGGCCACAGTCATACTGGTGGAAAGCTGTGTTTGCTGTTTAATCACAGTTACACGCGCTTTAGGCTAAAACCCTTGTGGAAAACTGCCGTGTCCGATTTACAGTCCAGACAAACTGTTTGAACGGGACCTAAGAGGATTCTGCTTTAATGCTCAGAAGGAATAAGGCTCTTTAATGCAGAAAAAGCCTCCTAATGGAGCCTGTGTGCGAGCCTTCGCTACTACACAGGCGTGAGAGGGGTACCTGGCAATCTCCTACGCTCCTGCCCTGCAGGCGGGGATGGCTCTGACTGCTCAAGGGCTAGTGTTTAGAGAAATGCTGAAGTTAAACCATTTAACATCCTTTCCTCCCTGCCCCCCCCCCACCTCCTCTCAGTGAGTAATGCTTTCTCACCCCACCAAGTGCGAGACGGCAACATTAAAACCGCTCCTTTCCAGCTTCCCAGTTTCCACAACAAGGGTTGTCTCACGCCGTCGGTGTTTCCAGGGAAAGGTTCGGAGCCCGGCGAGCGGTTGAGCACACAAAGAAATCTCCTGCACTGCAAGCTCACAAAACCATCCCTTTCACTTAATGCCTAACTGTTTGGTAAGTGCTCACGTTCAGTCTCACACCGACTTGACTGATTTCAGCTTTTAATGGGGCCTCATCTCCTTGCGAGGCACATCCATCCCGGAGCAGATCGCAGCACCTCAAAATACTAATGCTTGGCACATCCTCGGATCTCCTCTAACATGCCTTGGTTCCTCGTGTGCTTAAATCTGCTAACAGCTCCTTCTTCTCCTCCTTGGGTTTTTGCTTTTGTGGCAACCGATTCTAGTTCACAGAATCTCAGAATCTCAGGGATTGGAAGGGACCTGGAAAGATCATCAAGTCCCATTCCCTGCTGGAGCAGGAACACCCAGAGCAGGTCACACAGGAACGCCTCCAGGCGGGTTTGAATGTCTCCAGAGAAGGAGACTCCACCACCTCCCTGGGCAGCCCCTGCCAGTGTTCAATCACTATCACTGTGAAGAAATTTTTCCTCATATTTAACTGGAATCTCCTCTGCCCCAGCTTGCACCCATTGCCCCTTGTCCTGTCATTGGATGTTTCTGAGAAGAGCCTGGCTCCATCCTCCTGACACTCACCCTTTACATATTTATCAACATTAATAAGGTCACCCCTCAGTCTCCTCTTCTCCAAGCTCAAGAGACCCAGCTCCCTCAGCCTTTCCTCCTATGGGAGATGCTCCACTCCCCCCATCATCTTGGTAGCCCTGCCCTGGACTCTCTCCAGCAGTTCCCTGTCCTTCTGGAACTGAGGGGCCCAGAACTGGACACCATATTCCAGATGGGTTTCATTTTAGTGAAGTGCAGGAGCACTAATCTAAAAGCCTGAATTATTGCAGTATTAATAGAAAGGCAAAAAGGTAAAATTGCTTTTTCTAAAAGATGAGGTTTTTTTCCCCTCAAGCACGAAACTCTCTCCAAAACGCATCTCTAGAAATCAAATAAACTTTTCAGAATGTAAGAAGACAAACAGGAACTTGGGTGTGATGGTGCATGAGGATCATTGAGAGATGCACAGTTGGTACCACAGCTCCATTTCCAACAGCACTGTACGACACAATGGCTGGGAAGGACTGACACTGATGAGATTATCCTTTTATTCCAGACTCGTTTTTATTGTCTATTTAACTACAAACACGTACCTCCTGTTGGTTTATCTCCTTGCACATGTTCCAGCTCTGGATACCCCTGCTCATTTCCCTCCCACACCAGCCCCTTTTTGGGACTCACCTTCCCAATTGTGGGGAGGTTGGACACACGCTGGAGGTTGATGCTGCAGAGCTGAAAGATCTCCTTCATGGTAGAGGCTCTGCTGAGAACTGACACATTCACACAAAAGAATGGCAACAGAGGAAACGTGTAGGACTTGGAGTCCTCAGCATCAGGAAGGACATGGACCTGTTGGAGCGGGGCCAGGGGAGCTCATTTGATGTTGGGAGGGCTGGAGCTCCCCTGCTGTGAGGGCAGGCTCAAAGAGTTGGGGGGGTTCAGCCTGGAGAAGAGAAGGCTCCGGGGAGATCTTCCAGCCCCTTCCAGTCCCTCAAGGGGCTCAAGGAAAGCTGGGGAGGGACTCTGGATGAGGGAGGGGAGCCCTGGGACGAGGGGGAAAGGTTTGCCACTGAAAGAGGGGAGATGGAGATGAGAGGTGGGGAAGAACATCTGTGGTGTGAGAGTGGTGAGAGCCTGGCCCAGGTTGCCCCAAGAAGCTGTGGCTTCAAGAAGCTGGAGGGGTTCAAGGCCAGGCTGGATGGGGTTGGAGCAACCTGGTCTGGTGGGAGGTGTCCCTGCCCAGGGCAGGGGAGTAGAAGGAGATGATCTTTAAGGTCCCTTCGAACACAAACCATTCTATGACTCTACAACTTTTCCCCAACCCTTTGGAGAACAGCCACACCTCTTGGAAGAGCACTTTAAGGCTAAATTAATACCATCTGGACAACAGCAACAGTTCTTAAAATGATGCTCCTCTGAAAAGCTGCTGCTGTGCCCCACACACGTGTTTTTACATCCTTTACACGTTGCTCACTTCAGAACACGTGAAGGAATAGGGTTAAATTACCCAGTCTCGTTATTCACGCCAGGGTTTCAGACCCATCTGTGTTCATTCAGCCCTTCAGCTATCTCCAGTATGCACATAAAGTACTGTGTAGTACAGGACGATTAGGGACCTGCCACGCCATAAATAACAACCAAACGCAAAATAAATAAAAAGTAATCTATATCCTCTATGGAAATATTACACAATCTTCAGTATTTGGGGCTTTTTTCTCCTGGTCATTATCCCATACTCTTAATAATAATTGTCCCCAAACTAGAAGATGGCTATATTTTACTCTTCTTTATTTTTAAACGAGTGACACTTGATGATTTGAAGTGCTCTTACGCTGCAGTTCCTACTCAAACAGTAATTCAGCAGTAACAGTACCAAGGATGGGGCAGGGTTAAAATATTTTCTTGTTTTAGTCTGTCAAAGTACTCACTGAAACTAACATACCTGATACATTAAAATATTTATGTGAAATCTGTCTGTTCAGCGCTCAAGCACAGAAGGGATAAGTACAGTCAAATTCCTACTGGATGTCAATCAACTGTGGGATGAATGGAACCATTCAATTAAAGAGGGATGATGCAGAAGCAGACACGGAGTTCCACCTTGGGATCCAGGAAGCACTGCCCATTTGGAGTTCCAAACATGGGACAACTCTCTCCCTAAACTTCTCCGCTGCTCTTCATATTTCCTTTCAAAACTATACAAGGCAAAGGAGATGAAAATCCATACACGAGCTGGTTATGAAGCATCACTCGGGCAGTGGAGGAATCTCCCTCTACTCATCAAAAATGATACTTAATTTCTCCAAATGCCTGCCCAAAAAAGGGTCATCTGCAGAGGCCTTAGGACACTTCAGACTGTGCTCTCATTCGGTAACAACTGCCAAACAGCTTTTTAACTGGGACAGTGACGTTTTTCCTGTTCGCTTGACCTTTCCATGTGGCCTCCGTACTTAAGGAAGAGATGACCAAACAAAAACCAGTGCAGGCCTAGAGCCACCTCCATGACTAGGACTGAGCTCAGGCACCGCCTGAACTTCCACATTCTTCTTCCAAACCCAAAGATACTCAGTTCTGGAGCAAAAACTCTTATTTTCTCTCAACACTGTTCATATTTGGCGGGAGCAGAGGGGAGTTTGGCATGTCCATTTCCCACACCCTACTATGCCTAATGCCTTTTTCATCCTCTTTCACTGTTCAAAGAGCAATTCCAGGACCTTATGAAGGAGCCACCAACATCTCCCCACCGGCAGGGGATGAAAAGTGCCACTTACTCCCCGTTGTACATGTGAGACTGCAGCGGAGCTGCCACGCAGCAACACGCTGGGGACCAAAGAAGCGTCGAGCGTGACACTTGGCAGGGCTGTCTGCCAGGATTTGGACCTGTGGTTCCAGAGAGTCTAGATGTTAGTCTAGGAAATCCAACCTGCTGCTTAGATGATGAAACCATGCCCAATTTAAAACTTGCAGCCTTATTCCTCTGGAATGTGCCTTCAGATGAATGGAATAGCCACCCATGCTGGATAAGCACATTAACTGGATGCTTTTACTAAAGTGATCAGAAGTAAAATAACTCTGTTGACATTTAAATCGGCATAATCCGTCTGCAAAGCTCACACGCCCCTGAGATGAACAGGAACATTTATTTCTTAGGTTTGTGCCCGTGTGCACTGATATTCAAGAGGTTACCTTTGCTGTCAGAGGGCAGTTAAATGAAGAAGTTGAAGGAGATGCCTGCTGGACATCCCACGGGCAAGATGAACAGGAATCTGATTCCACACATTCTTCAGCAGTTTGTGAGAAACGCTGCATCCCCGATGAACGGGACCCGCCGTGGCCACCCAGTCAGAAAACACACTGCCTCAAACAGCTGTGCAAAAAAATGAAGTGGTGTTTCTCATCAAGAGCGTTGAAGGTTGCAATAACAAATTGCCAACAAAAAGATTCCCCTGGTTTTCCCAAATACTCAACGCCCATCTTTAAATCGCTGGTGCTTCCCAGCTGCAATAGCCGTAACTGGGTCACTACAGCTTTAATCCCACTTTCACACTCGCATCGCGGACCTAAAACAGCTGGAATTAACATCAGGAGTCAAGTAGCAAAACCCCCCCTTAAATTTTTTGAAGCAGTAGCACAGTTCTAACACTCCAGAGGTAATTATTAGCCTTAATAACACCAGCTATGATTGAGGCTTTTAACAAAAGGAATGCTGCCTTGGAACTGTCTGCTAGTACTCAGAATTTGACTGCTATGAAAAATTGCCAGCTGAGGAATAAGAGTGGGTTATTGGTGATAGGTACGTGATGGGATGAGCAAACCCTGCCCAGAAAGGGCTGGGAAAGGTTAAATTCCTTTACTGTGAGGAGGAGAAAGTTGCACAATATGCCTTAGCCAAGGCTAAAAGGAAGACCTTCTAACCACCGTATCAAAACCAACAGGTTCGAAAGGAGAGGGTTTAGATCAGGATGTATTTATGGGTTGGATTTCCAAAATATTGAATAACTTACAGCTACTGATTTACTGCTGGTTCTTTCCACACACAGCGTTGCTGGACACTGCAATGGTCAAAGTATTGCTTAATATGACGTTGTTTATTGAAATTAATCAAATTCCATTCTTCAATTCAATTTTCTAACTTTTTCTGGTGAATAACTCCTGAAACTGCACGTGTATTTGTGTGAAGACAACTGCTGGTATTTGGATTGTAGAAATGAGGGATGATAAGAGACCACGGCTCTACATGAGCTTGCACCTAAGGGTTCTGATCAACCTGGAACCAGACTGGTCTTCTGTTTTTACGACAGGCATGTCGCCATGTTGCCTCTTGATCCACCCCCTGCAGCTCAGATACAAAATAATCTCTCAATAGTTACACCAAATCATGTCATCTACAGAGTAGTTCAAGCAAGAGCAGGACATTGCAGAGAGGTTGGTGCTGGTCTCTTCTCACAGGGAATTAGTGATAGAAGGAGGGGGAATGGCTGCAAGCTGCAGCAGGGTAGGGTTAGGCTGGACATGGGGAAAGAATTCTTCCCAGCAAGAGTGGTCAGAGCCTGGAATGGGCTGCCCAGGGAGGGGGTGGAGTCCCCATCCCTGACTGTGTTTCAGAGTGGATGAGATGTGGTGTTGAGGGATTTGGTGTAGGGGAGAACTTTGTAGAGTAGGGCTGATGGTTGGAATGGGTGATCCCAAGGGTCTCTTCCAACCTGAATGATTCTCTGATTCTATGATCTGGAAATGTCCAATTAGCACAAGTGACGTCTCAGAAGTAGGAAACTGCCATATTCAGGCAACAGCCTCAAAAAGAAGACACACCCCATCCTGAGACGTGCTGCATCAAGAACTTTGCATCTTGGATTTCGAACACAAAGACCAAAGCAGTGCTCATGATCCTGCTCTTGACTGGAGAGTGTATTCTCTTAAACTCGGTTTCTAAAAAGGTAGAGTTAAAAGTTTGAAAAGATCTCTGCGAAGCATTCATTTGACTGAGGTACTTTCACTTGAATTTTTAAAGATGCCTCTTTTTTTTATTTATTTAGGAGAGAGGCAGAAGGGGGATAATAAAGTCTGAAAATTAGCCTCGCAAACAAATCCTGATGAAATCCATGCCCATTAGGAGAAGCCTGCGCCAAGACCAACACGGGAGAGTGCTCTCAGGGGAGCAATCGGGTACAAGGGCTGGGACTGTACAACCTGCCCTTTGGCTGTGATGCTGTTCAGATGTGTGGAACGTACATGAGGAAGCCCAGAAGGAATATTATGGTATGCTGTTGTTTATTAACACTACAGCGCTCCCCTCTTTCCCGGCATGGTCCCGAGCGGGGCTGTTCACCGGAGTGAAAGACGAAGCCACGGCTTCAAACCATTCCTGCCTTCCTCATATTCCACATAATTATTCCTAAATGCCACTGCAGGTATTATGAACACTGCCTTTATATTTCTCTCTGTTCCATACCAAAACAGAGAGAGCCTTTTCTTAAACCATAAAGGAAGTCTGTGACAAACTGGGAAGAGAATAGGTATTTTCCAAATCTGTCAAGCACCGACAGCATCCAGAATTTGTCCCCAATTCACCTTTTCTATCTTAAAAAGCAGTAAGAAGAAAAGCTGTTTGACACACAAGAAACCTAGATCAATATCAGAAAGCGTGACTCACGTGAGAAAGCGAGGGTAAGAATGTGAGGGTGGGAGAAAAATTCAACAACGTGGGCCAGCACATGCAGAAAGACAGGTGACATCCTATGAGGAGTGAAAGCCAAGGACCAAAGAATCACAGAATCACAGAATCATTTTGGTTGGAAGAGACCCCTGGGATCATCCAGTCCAACCATCAGCCCCACTCTAAAGAGCCTAATTAAAGCCCCAATGAAAGGCAGAAATCCTTTCCCAGAGCTCCACTGCTTGGTTTCACACACCACCCCTACCTGCCCATTCACAGGTGGACAACAGACCTTGTAAAGACACCAGTCTATCCCAAGTGTAAGATCATACTGGCTGGCGTTGGTCACCCATGGAACCAGGGAAAAATGACATTTTTATACTGCAATCTAGAAAACTGAGTAACTGCTGTGCCTGAGAGTATGAATCCTTAGCAACTGTCCCATTCTGCCTCCTTCAGTGCTCTTAAGCTCCACTAAAAATCCTATGGTTATAAAACACGGTTTCAGAACTTTGCACTTAAGAGGGTTTTTTTTACATCAGGAAAACACCAGCAATCACCACAATTGCACAAAGAATTCAGCTCCAGTCAAGCTAGGTTTCAACTTTGACACAAAAAGCAGAGGAACAGATTAGCTGGCAGCTTTTTAAGCAGTTGGCAGGGAAAAGCTATAAAAATTCATTTCTCCCACTGGCTTGAAAAGAAATTTGCTGTACTTATTACTGGAAAGAGACTGGTAGAGGAGGTTGTTCCAATCAGAGCGTTACACGGCGCAGCAGCACTGGAGTTCAGAGTTTCAAAAATATTTGTACCGAGAATTGGAAGCCAGGAGAACACTGCTTCATTTTCTAATTATTCCTCTGCTCCTTAGGATTGAGTCATTTCAAAAGGTACAAACTCAGTTCCCCGCATTTCTCCGGTCTCTTCAAAAGTCTCACCTTTCTCTGTCTTCCTAAAAACAAACTTGTTCACCCACCCCCCACCCCCACCCCCCCAGACAAAACATTGTCTGGTACAACAGACACAGAAGTGTGATTTTTCCCTTTCTCACTGCAAGACACGGCAGCAAGTTGTTTAATTTTAACTTCCCAGATGCTAAGGTGTGTGAACACAACATTTCTACCACCCATGAAATAAACAGGAACAGAAAGACCCGCTCAACTCCTGATCTGCCAAGGTCACCGAGGGCACCCCAGGTCACTGCATTAAGGCCTGAGTGCTCCTAATAGCTGCTCTTCCTTCAAGATGTCACTTTGCATTTGCCAAGAGAAACCAAGAACGGAGAAGAGGAGGCTGAGGGGTGACCTCATTAATGTTTATAAATCTGTAAGGGGTGAGTGTCAGGAGGATGGAGCCAGGCTCTTCTCAGTGACATCCAATGACAGGACAAAGGGCAATGGGTGCAAGCTGGAACAGAGGAGGTTCCAGTTAAATATGAGGAAAAACTTCTTCAGGGTGAGGGAACACTGGCAGGGGCTGCCCAGGGAAGTGGTGGAGGCGCCTTCCCTGGAGACATTCAAACCCCTCCTGGAGGCATTCCTGTGTGACCTGCTCTAGGTGTTCCTGCTCCAGCAGGGGATTGGACTGGAGGAGCTTTCAAGGTCCCTTCCAATCCCTGAGACTCTGGGATTCTGTAAGTTAAACGGGCCCTAATGTAGGCGTCAAGCAGAGCGTGCCATTCTTTAACCAGAACACTGGTTTGCAGGAGCAAACTTGCTGTTACTTTGGCCTTCGACATCAGACAGCATTTCAACAGTCAATATGGTTTTGCCACAGGATGAACTTAGATGACAAAGAACTTACCTCAATACATCTGTCTTCCCCCACCACCTCTGCATTCAGACATGGAGGTGACCCACGTCCTGGGCTTTGTCTCAATGTGTAAGAAACCGCTACAGCTGCAGTTAAACAGTGACAGTGAGAGCAAGAAGATGACATTAAGATGCCCAGGTCAGGCAGCCCAATGCCTTCTCTCATTTCTGACAGCACTTACACCCCTTCTCCCTATAAACACTCAATATAATTTGGCCATCTAAATGTCTGTTGGGCTCCTTTAACTCACTACATTCTCATAAGGCCTCAAAAGATATCTTAATAAGGTAAAGGGCTTGTGGGGGTGAGTGGATGGGTTTTTTTAATGCCTGTTGTTGTGCAACGTGGCAAAATGTCAGAATTCCCAGCATTTCTTTCAAAGTATTTTCCTCCTAAGAGGTGGAAGAATGGAAAGAACTGCAGTATCTCTGGGTACTGTATCATCTGAAGACCTCTGTAGTGGACATTTTGACTATAACCAGACAGCTGGAGGCTGCCAAACTATCTCCACCTTCAGCATGGCTAATATTTGAGGAACTCTTGCTCCCAGCAGCCTTACATGGATTTGTCTGCCCCACACACACACTTCTCTCCAGTGTCTAAACCAAGGCTGCATGGTGGCTTCCAGCCCTTTAGAAATGAACTATAGGGTCATTACCTTCTGCCCTTCGTGCCTCATCCCCACATCCAGGCTGCTGCTGCTTCGTTACTTCAGGCTTTTACCCACTTGATGACAAACCTTCAAACTGACACTATTTTACTGGTAGAAAAGCACTTTATTCAGTTGTCACCTTAGCCTACTGTGTGGAAATACAGCACAAGGCCTCAAAATGAGCTGTGCAGCTTTAAAACCACAGAATCTCTTTATTTACCCCAACTGCAGCACAGGGATTTTATAACAATTCTAAAAACCTATTAAATAACAATAGAAGATGTGAAAAGTTTGTGGTGTCCAGCACAGAATCATCGAGGTTGGAAGGGACATTTCAGGTTGAGTCCAACCATCAACCCACCACTGACAAACCCACCACTAACCTGTGTACCTCAACGCCACGTCTGCCCAGCTTTTAAATACCTCCTGGGATGGTGACTCCCCCACCACCCTGGGCAGCCTCTTCCAATGCTTGACAACCCTTTTAGTGTAAGAATTTTTCCTAATATCCATCCTAAACCTCCCCTGATGCAACTTAAGGCCATTAAAACATGCAGAGGCACACGTACAAAGAAGTCAATGTTCTAATGTCCTAATGCCCTGTCCCTTCTGGGACTTGGGTCTTTTTAGTCTGGAAAAGATTGAGGGGGATCTGATCAACACCTATAAATACTTCAAGGGTGGGTGTCGGGAGGATGGGGCCAGGCTTTTTCCAGTGGTGCCCAGGGACAGGACAAGAGGGCTCTTGACCATAGGAAGTTCCATCTCAACACGAGGAGCAGCTTCTTTCCTGTGAGGGTGGCAGAATCTCCACTTCTGGAGACATTTAAACCCCACCTGGGCACGTTCCTGTGGGAACTGCTCTGGGTGGACCTGCTCTGGCAGCAGATTTGGACTAGATGATCTCCAGAGGTCCCTTCCCAACCCCTATCATCCTGCAATTCTAGAATCTACACTGATCAGAACCTGCCTGTGAGTTTGGTCACAGTTTGGAACAAAACTGTCTGCAAGGTCACATCAGTTGGTAATAGCTTGGCCAGTAGAACTACTCACTCTAGAAGACCAATTCTGTACAAGAACCTTGATTATCAAATTCTACTTCCATGTGGGAGAAGCCAACCCAAGTCACAACCCTCTGTGGAAGGCTGTAAATCATCCCACCTCAACAGCCACTTCTCCAGTCGCCCACGTCTCCCACAGAATATACTGGGGAGAAAAGCTGATTAGCATTCAGTTAATAGAGCCCAAAGCTATTAATAATAAATCCATTAGAACTTTTAATTAAAACCCCGAAACTAGTCAGACAAAATTCACCCCATGTAATAAAATAAATCTATAATATCAGTAATAATTAGCCATGTATCCTGTAGGATTAAAAATAATTAAAATAATTACATTTTGAAGTATTTTTAAATAGGTAATAGACTGCTTGAAAGAAGCTAATAAAATTCTCTTCACAACCTGTAGGCTACTGTCCTGACAGGATACACTTTGAGTATAGTCTAAAATAATGAACTTACAAGTAATTAAGAAGTATCAGGCACTGGATAATTATTTTGCATGATCCTGCCTTCCCTTCTTGAAGATACCAAAGATTTCAGGCCTCTTTTAGCACAATTTTGTAAATGTAGCAACAACTTTAGTGTGTTGCCCACCGTTCACACCATCCAAGAAGCGAAGTGGCACCAGAGTATGGCAAGAGAGCCAAAAGCTGCCATTACAGCCACACAAAACAGCACAGGCAACTGGGAAGCCCAGAATTCCTGTAGAGGCACCAAAATACATAGCCAATGGTCAGGGGAGATAAGAAATGACTTTATTAGCAATGGGGTAAAGTAATTGCTAATAATTGGAAGATTTATTTTTTTTTCTGGAGCAGCTGACATGCCAAAGGGCTGTGAGTGAAGAGCAAAGCAGTCAAGAAGCCAGTGCAGATCCAACAGGAAAAATTATTTACCATCACAGAATCACAGAATCTCAGGGATTGGAAGGGACCTTGAAAGCTCATCCAGTCCAATCCCCTGCTGGAGCAGGAACACCCAGAGCAGGTCACACAGGAACGCCTCCAGGCAGGGTTTGAATGTCTCCAAAGAAGGAGACTCCACCACCTCCCTGGGCAGCCCCTGCCAGTGTTCCATCACCCTGAAGAAGTTTTTCCTCATATTTAACTGGAATCTCCTCTGTTCCAGCTTGCACCCATTGCCCCTTGTCCTGTCATTGGATGTCACTGAGAAGAGCCTGGCTCCATCCTCCTGACACTCACCCTTTACAGATTTATAAACATTAATAAGGTCCCCCCTCAGTCTCCTCTTCTCCAAGCTCAAGAGACCCAGCTCCCTCAGCCTTTCCTCCTATGGGAGATGCTCCACTCCCCTAATCATCTTGGTAGCCCTGCCCTGGACTCTCTCCAGCAGTTCCCTGTCCTTCTGGAACTGAGGGGCCCAGAACTGGACACAGTATTCTAGATGGGGTCTCACCAGGGCAGTGTAGAGGAGAGTACAGAGTAGAGGAGGAAGAGAATCTCTCTCTGGACCTACTAACCACCCCCTTCTAATCCACCCCAGGATGCCATTGTCCTTCTTGGCCATGAGGGCACAGTGCTGGCTCATGGTCATCCTGCTGCCCACCAGGATCCCCTTGTCACATTCCCCTACGCTGCTCTCCAAAAGCATTGACAATTTATGATGCTACAGAAGTGAGGGAAGTTTGCAGTGGTCCTAGAGTGGAGAGGAAAAAAAAACAACTGGAAAAAACCAACCCTATTTGCATTGCATTATGTAAAGACTCGATGAACTTGGACAAGGTTTGACCGAAGAAGGCATCCTCCAAAGCACTAGAGGGAAAGCTACTCTGCAGTATAAATTCTCTAGTTGACTGGAAGTCTGTGATCTTACTTGTCAGAGGTTTGCTGCTTACAGGCACTACAGCATTTTTGGAGATAATATGCAAAACACGAAGAACATGGGAGAAAGGGAGAGAGAATTATACAATTTCCACGAGGCCTGACAAGTTTAGGCATACAGCTTAAGATTCAAAAAAGCAGTTCTACTGTACATAATTGGCTCTTCCCCAACAATTTAGCTAAGTAAGATTTATGTAAACTCCTGTTTCTCAAGACAGATATCTAAACTGTGCTCCACCCATTCCGAATGTGCCAAAGTTTTTTGTTCATAAACAACCCCATTTAGAGCCATACAGAGCTTAGGGGAAGAGAAAAAGAAAGCTCTTGGGGGAAGAGAAAAAGAAAAAGAAAGAAAAAAGAAATTCCCCCCCCCCCCCTTTCCCTGAAGGGAATATCTTCCTGGAAAAAATTATCAGGTGTGGAGGAGTTTAAGTAGCTTATCAAAATTCAAACTGTGTCTGAAATACAGACCAGCATCACGTGCCCAAACTGAGTTCCCCTACTATCAGCCTATAATAAAGTATCACACACACAAAACCACCTCCTTGTACGGCACAAAAACTCAAAAGCCAGAAGCAAAGCCTTTCTTTGCCCAAAATAAGTTCTTGTTTCAAAATTAAAACTGATTTTAAAGAGAAATCTGCAACTGTTCATTTCTAGATTTGAATTTAAAAAGACATAATAAGCAACTAGCACTGACACAGCAGGTCAAACAAAAGCTGGGCTAGATGAAATTTCCTGCACTTAGACCCTGAAGACTCAGAATGGAAATTGCCCCACGCACAAAATTGCTGAAAAGCTTCTGGTTATTCCTCTTTGAGCTGTAAAATGAATTTTCAACCCCTGTTGCTAAATTCCTCAGTCAATGTTACCAATACCTCCTTCAGAGAAGAGACCACTAGCCCGTGGGTTGGGTGGTTTGGGGTTTTAAGTTATTACCTTAACTCTTGAATCATGGCATAAATAGTAAATATCTTGAAGGGATACAAATGAAAAGCTGGGAGAATGCATTAGAATCAGGAAGTATTTTATAAGAAGTGGTGATTTGGAAGGCAAGAGCAGAAAAAAGGAAATAACTGAGGCATCAAATTTAGTTTCAAAACCAAGTGAAGTTATACACAATAAAATAAATTTCCATGTCAGATGGTAAAGTGTTTAATCATGTAGCCAAGAACTTTTCCTTTAAACACCTTTTATTCCACAGCTCTAAGTCCAGAACACAGTCCCAGAACCTACAGGTCTGGTTCCAGAGAAAAGCTGCACAACAATGTTGATGACAGATCACCAAAAATACACTAAATTACCTTCTTCCAAACTAGATACTGCATCTTCCCTCCCTCCTAGGCCAGTCTCCAGAGTCTAAGATACACTGGCAAAGCCTTTCCTCACATATACTTGTTAAAGCAGCCATGGATAATATTCTATAAAATTTAATGCTGCATCTCTTGACTCTGAAATAAAAATTGGGTGCTAAGGGACACACAGGAAAAAAAAATGACCTATTACTTGAAGCTCAAGCAAGGTCTTATGCGAAAAGCCATTCAGAAGATCTCAGAGAGGGGGACTAAGGAAAAGCCAGCAGTTGCAACCAAGTGCTTTCCTGTCTTTAGAAAGAGATGCTGTTGACATAAAGGCCAGTTGTACGGATTTGCCTGCACTGCCACTTTACAGCCTGTAAGCACAAGCACTGTACCTTGTTCAACCACATCACTTCATTCTTAATTCTCCTCTCAATTGACCTTTGAAGCCAGCCAGCCAGATTTCCCCAAGACAAGCTCTGGGCATAGCTCTCTTCAGCAGCTGTTGCAAGAGTCAGTGAGAAAAACATATCAGCACCGTGTCCCTGCACCCAAAATGGTCTGTGTGTCCTCAAAAAAAAAAAGGCTGTGTGTCCTCAATCTCTCCTTAATGCCTTCATACCACCCAGAGAAAAATCTAACTTGGGTGGCACATAATTAAAGCCCCATACTGGTGCACAGCAGCAGAGACTGTGGTTTTAGACTGAGCTGAGCTTTGTGCCCTCCTCAGAGCTGTCACTCAGGTGACAGAGCTGCCATTCAGGTGACAGAGCTGCCATTCAGGTGACAGAGCTGCCACGTGCTGCCCAGAGGAGACTGAGATGACAGGAGGGATGTGACCAACCAGTTTTAGAGGCAGCCACCCAAAGTCTATGCACCATTTGCATCTGGGGTCAGGGAGTGCTGAAAAACTTTTGGGTTGAGCCTTCTCCTGTGTTTATCAAAACAGCTCCCTTGCCTTTCTCATTTAGCTTCTATGTACCCAGAACATTAGGTGAGACTGTCAGGTGTTAGGGACGAACGTGCTGACAACGTGTCAGAAAAGCACAGCAATTACTCTTATCAAGAGTACACAGTGCTGTCACTTGGCTAATGAAGCATCTGAAAGGCATAGGCAGCTGGCTCCTACCTGCCTGGTTAGGGCACCAGGGGAGAACGGGGAGGAATTTGACAAATGGGCACTTGCCCGTTCCTGGTACTGAAGACATTTGTCTCTAAGCACTGAGCAGATTTGGAAACTTCCTTGATATCATCTTTGCTGGATAACAAATCAATACATATGCCAAGAATTAAAGTTTTCCAGGGATAACTAGGGAGTCTCACAGAAATATATCATCTTTGCTACCTTTCTAAGTAAAACACAGTGATCCTAGCATACTCTGGAAAGGAAAAGAGCACAGCGTAAGAGCTGTTCAACTCCTCCCATCTCAACTATGTTAGAGAAACCCCATCCTATTGGTGTCTCCTGGATATTCACCCAACATCAGGTTCATAGTCTGCACCTCCTAAAGTCCCCCCTCAGAGATCAAAAATAAATACATGGTGCTAATAAACAGAACACAAAAAAAAGCAGTAATTAGAAGCAAATGTAATGAACTGTTCTGTCTAGACTATTCCACAAAGACTGGATTTTTAGCTCTTTTATTACATGTCCTGGAATAAGAAGTAACCAACATGAAAACAAACACTCAGAATGAAAAGTGTTGAAGTTTTAAGGAAGAATGATAAAAACATTTTTAAAAGGAATCAGTGAGAAGGCAAACAGACAGAGCAGGATGGGGAAAAAAAAAAAAAACCCAAAAAACAACCCAAACCCTTCAGCTTAGAAAATCTGCAAAAAGTCAAAAGCAGAGAAAATTATCTGAAATGCTTTTGCAGTTGAGAAAAAAAAAAAAATAAATAAAAAGCATTTAGCAAAGTAAGAGTGAGTAACAGCTCTTTCTGTCAGCAACTGAGCTTGGCAGTAGAAGTAACGAGGTGAAGTGATGCACACTTTGCACACCCTCAGACTCCAACAGAGGGGTCTTCATTACCAGAAAGATTTAAATTAATACCAGCAGATTCAAGGAAGAATAATAAAAATCTCAAATACAGACACCACAGTTTAACACAATTATGAATGAACTGGGGGGGGAAATGAGCACTGCCTACACATTTTTAAACAGTATAAATATTGGTGCTGAAATTGCTGTATTTAACTCAATGGGAGCTTTGCCTTTGTCTTTATCAGGGCAAGGAGTTGACGTGGAGAGGAATAGAAAGGGAGAAATCTAGGATACCATCAGAAATAAGCTTCAAGTTAGACTTGTTAAAATTGTCAGAAGTAGGGTATTTGGAACTGAGAAAGCTACTGAAAAGAAATGATGGAAGCTTCAGCATTCGTGGGACTTAAAATAGCTGGAAAAACAGCCTCAAAACCACACAGCAGGTAGAGCCCTATCCTGTCAACTGAATTAAATGTCATCAGCAAAATTCTGTGACAATAATGTCAAAAGTCAACAGAGAGACTGTCCACAGACAAAGAAAGTTCATATCCACCAGCACTAATTCTAATAATAATCATGGTCCCATAATAGGCTCCGTGCTTGTGTCAGACCCTATTCTATATTCCTCTGACTCTGAGTCACCATCAGATTCTGTTTCTATATCCTCCTGCTTAACTTGGATGTAGATTGAGCTGGTATTAGACAGCAACACATGGTACAACCTGATGGAAACTCTTAAATGCTTGTTAGTTCTTCAACAGGCTTGTGTAAGATCTTAGCCTTTTATTAGGACACCTCTACACATCACACCAAAACACGGTGCAGAGGCCCTCAGGTTAATATTGACCAAGTACTGAGAGCACACAGCTGGAGTGTGGGCCACTAAAGCAACAACTGCATCTCAGAAGGCTCTGTTCAAGCTCAAATGCTCCACAAGAACCTCTCGCTGCAAAGGCCTGTGAAGGTACCTTGCTTCCAGCACTGGAGCTAACTCAAGGGGGGCTCAAGTCCTCGTCATGCCCGACTCTTCAGAACAGATGTGCTCTAATTACTCTTTTTCAACAGAGAAACAAAATTAGAATCCGAGATGCCTGTGACGACGCTTGGTATCGCGGCGCTTTCACCCTAAAATTAGCAACAAGAAAAGTCATAAAATAGCAGCCCATAAGCTCTGCACAAATCATTCCCCAGGCTCCTCCTCCCACCCAGGAGGAAACGAGCAACCAGCAGAAGCAACCTTGAGGAAAGGGGCGGGTTTATAAGAAGTCTCACACACTTCATGGAGCAGGAGAACCATAATTCACGCTTACCCACGGACACAGAGCTAAAATTCACAAGAAGGTAAACCCCCCCCCCGGAGCCACGGGAGTGTTTCTGCAGGTAAAGGGTGTCAAAGTCCTTCCTAAAGGCGTACGACGACGCGCGCTGCGTTTCGTGTCACTGGATCAAATCGGGAGACTTCAAGGACTACAGCAAAACCAGACTCATTGTGGGATTTTTATACTTAAAGTGGAATTACATGTACTTACATCACCTCTTCACCTGAACCAGGCTCATATTTACAATCACAGGGTGAAAGACACCCTGCCATCTGTGAGTTTTATTGAAAGAAAATACCAAGCCATAAGAAGCAGCTAATACTAACTGCAGCAGCTGTGCACTGTCTCCAAAGAGAATTATGGGACATGCATTGCATGCATGGCATTGCTCTGTAAGGATTTCATTAGACACAGTTGGGGAAGAAAGAAAAAAAAAAATAACAATAAAATAAAAGTTATCCATCAAATGAGGAGTCTGCTGTTTCAGGAGTTCAACTTCTGTGCCCAGGGCCCCACAGGTTTTCTTTCCTGGGGGTCAAACAGAGGGGGATTGCAACAAAAGTGCTTCACCTGCTCCAGGAGTAATTCATTCCATCGAGAGAATAGAGAGTGGAGCTAATTACAGATTAAAAGTATCTATGAAATGAATTAAAATTCACAGGAAAAGGTTATTAAAGGCAGCTGACCATTTATTTTTAATGTATTTAGGAGCAGCTCCTCTTGAAACCCAGAGCATAACAGCATCCAGCAAAGATTTCTGTTGAATCTGATTTTTTTAGAAGCAGAACACAGGGTGTAACTGCATTGGAGACATCATCCTGCAACGTCTCAAGCTACTGCTGACACATATGGTACAAATTCTGCTGCCTTTGAAGTCACAAGCTGCCTGTAAGACAGTGGAAGCACACAGAGGATGGAGTTAAGGTTTAGCTGTAAATACACGAAATGCTAGAAAGTACTGGTTACTTCTGACTTTGGTTAATTATTTATATTTAGGGGGGCTTAGAAGAAAGTAAATAAGTAGTTGTACCACCTGGATACAATTCTCATCTACTATAAGCACCACACTTAACTCCTGCACAACTATAGCAAGTGTACATTAGGGAAAATTCCCTTACACCCCCTAGGGTGACGTTACAGCTACTAACTGTGTTACAACCAAATTACAACTAGTTGCCACGGATTTGAAAACTGGGCCCCCTTTACTTCAGAGCAGCGAGTGGTACAATTTACACACTCTGACTTTCCACCACCTCCAAAAGCTGTCCTGAATCAGCACTTTATGCTCCTGTGAAACTCAATGAACACAAAATAATGTCCATGCACTTTCATTGCTTTCATCCAGTTCTACCATCCTCCTTGGGTTTGGGCAATAAAGGGAAGAAAAGTCTATGAGATCGATTCTGTAAGTGTTTGAGAAGTGTCCTGGTCTACTGGATGGATCAGAACATCCCAGAGTCAAGGAGAAAACCATAGAATTTTTCAGGTTGGAATCAGCTGCCCAGGGAGGGGGTGGAGTCCCCATCCCTGACTGTGTTTAAGAGCAGATTAGATGTGGTGTTGAGGGATCTGGTGTAGGGGAGAACTTGTAGAGTAGGGCTGATGGTTGGACTTGATGATCCCAGGGGTCTCTTCCAACCTAAATGATTCTATGATTCTATGATTCTATGACCTTTAAGATCATCGAGCCCAACCATCAACCTAACTCTGATAAAAACCATCACTAACCTGTTGCCCTCAGCACTATGGTCAACCTGGCTTGTAAATGCCTCCAGGGATGGTGCCTCAACCACTGCCCTGGGCAGCCCAGGCCAAGGCTTAAAAACTCTTTATGTGTAAAAATTATTCCTGATCTCCAATCTGAACCTCTTCTGGTACAACGTGAGGCCGTTTCCTCTTGTCCCATCACCTGTGACTTGGGAGAAGAGACCAACCCCCCCTGACTACACCCTCCTTTGAGGGAGTTGTAGAGAGTGAGAAGGTCTCCCCTCAGCCTCCTCTTCTCCAGCTGAACACCCCCAGCTCCCTCAGCTGCTCCTCGTAATACTTGTGCTCCAGACCCCTCACCAGCTTCAGTGCTTTTCTCTGGACCCGCACCAGCCCCTCAATGTCTTTTTTTTGTGGTGAGGGGCTCAACACTGGACACAGTACTCAAGATGGGGCCTCACCAGTGCCCAGCCCAGGGGGACAATCACCTCCCAAGTCCTACTCGCTACGCTGCTCCTAACACAGGCCAACACTGCTGTGGCCTTCTCAGCCAGATGCAGAGCTTTATTGTTTTCTTTAATCACAATATAAAAGGGAAGAATAACAGTCGTTCTCCTTTACACATGCAACCATAATTTTTTGTTATGTGGGAACACATGACGCTTCCAAATTATCTGGAAGGGTAATTTTAGCTCACGTGACACACTTCTCTTCAATTCTAGAATAAACAAATGTGAGAAAACAACATGCAATAAACAAGTGGCCGTTCTTTTCTTACGAACGTTTTAGACATCAGTGGCTTGAAATAATATGGCTGCTATTTCCATCCACTTAAAAATAACTTGGAGTGCAGTATTTTCTTGTTACTATTGGGGGTGAGAGCAAAAATAGCTTTCCAAAAGAATATCTGGCATAGGAACGGCGTGCTAGAGGGTTTTTTTTTCAATAAAATATCTCATGACACCCAGGCATTTGCAGCTCCAGAACGTGAACAATAAAAATCAGTCGGAACTCTGGCACCAGTGAACACAACCAAACGCACCTTAGGTTCCCCCAAATTCTTGACAGGCCAAGAAGCCCATCATAACGATGCAGGATTATGAATCTTAACTGTACTGCAACAAGTTGATTTATAGCAGCAAATAAAAGCAGACTATCAGGCAATTAGCATAGTCGGAAGCGCAGCGTTTACTACCACGAGGCATCCATCAGCGTCAATGAACTTCTTCCATTAGCTCTTTACTGGGGCACACCAGTGTAATCGCATTTCCAGCTCTCTGAAGGATATCTTTAGACCCTCACCTGGAGCAAAACAAAAGAGCTCACCCACAGCATTTCTTTCGTAGCACTAGAGTGAAAACAAACTGTCCTGGCGTTAATTTATTCGGTGGCTGAAGCGCTTTCTGCCACGCTTCGTTCTTACCCCCGGTGCTGGATTGGTCCCAGCTACGTGAGCAAATCACTGCTGCACCCTCTCTAATAGCCCAGAAAGCTAAAAATGTTGTCTTAAGTTATGAAAATGACTCGAAGTGGCCCAGCAGAGCATGGTAAACAGCCAGTCACGTGGCTACACACAGCGAGCCGGGAGGTCACGCCGTAAGGACAGGGCGAGCTTAAAAAAGAGCTAGGAAGAAATAGGAAACTGCACCAATAACCAAAATGCTGCTCTGATCTCATCCTTCATTCCAGGAGATACTGTAGGAGCAGTAAAGAGAATATTTAGGACTATTTCGGCCCCAGCTATGCCTTCTTTCAAAACGGTCACACGGCTTTTGAAGCGAAACTGGGAGCGAATAACGGCGCTCGCTCGGGACCCGGTGTCGGATAGTTGATACCATCATCCCCCAATGGTCTTACCTGCACCTCAGGGCAATGAAAACACAGAAAGATCACCAAAAAACCCAGTAAAAAAAGCAGCTAGGGCCATAGTTCTTCAGTCTCCCCAGTACAAAGCCAGGTTATTTGGCATTTGAAAAATACCATTAGCTCAAATTCTTCATCAAAATCAAAGTAGCGCATTCACCAGCAGTATTTTCTTACAACAACTCTGAAGTATTTTGTTTTTACTGGTGCTGTGACCTGTAACTCAAGCTGGGCTTGGTGGGGCTCAGAGGCACGGAGCGAGGAAAGGGCATGAACACCCCAAGAACTGTCTCTCTCTCTTCATAGAATCATAG
>VZTM01014203.1:55001-77363 GCA_013400555.1 Jacana jacana
CCAGTGCTGAGCACAGGGGGACAATCACCTCCCTAATTCTGCTGGTCACACTATTCTTTATGCAAGCCAGGATGCCCTTGGCCTTCTTGGCCACCTGGGCACACTGCTGGCTCATGGTCAGCCGCCCGTCGACCAGCACCCCCAGGTCCTTTTCTGCCAGGCAGCTCCAGCCACACTGCCCCAAGCCTGTAGCCATCCATGGGGTTGGTGTGGCCCAAGGGCAGGACCTGGCACTTGGCCTCGTTGAAGGCCATGCCATTAACATTGGCCCATCTATCCAGTCTATCCCAGTCCCTCTGTAGAGCATCCCTGCCCTCAACCAGATCAACACTCCCACCCAACTTGGTGTCATCTCCAAACTCACTGATAGTGTTTTCTATGTCCCTATCGACATCATCAATGAAGATATTAAAAAGGAAAGGCCCCAGCACTGAGCCTTGCTCTGGTCAAGGTGAATCTGGGTGTTTGACTCGGGTGTACTGTGATGTAGACGAGTGCCAGAGTATTTATTATTACCCTGACACACAGGGATCCATGGGCTACGGACCCTCCAGCCTCCTTTTGTTGCTTCTATGTCCAGGATGGATAGAGGTACAGATCTTGGCTCTGTGTCCCTCACTCAGGAAAACTGCCTTCACCCCTCAAATAGCAGAGCCTCAGGGAAGTATTCTTGAGAGCAGAGAATATGACTACAAGTTCTAACCCCAGGAAGGACTGGCCAGTTCTAAAATGAAATAAACCAAACCATCCACAACATCAGGTGTTTGATGCAAAGCCTGGACAAGGGAATGGAAGTTGTTCAGTCAGTTTCTCAACCTTGTGTCAATACTCAAGAATGCAAAGGCACAACACCTGCATTTTAATCATTTCATATTCCTCCTCCCACCTGAGATTTCTGCAGGGCAACACTTTCCATTTGTCAGTTATTCATATAAACACCTTCTCGCTTTGTTTCATACCTCCACTGCTACAGATAAAATACCTGAAATCCCCTTTTTCTTCGAATTCACCCTTAGAACTCAGTTCTATCTATGTAGCCCATGAGCAACTGCCAGCTGGTGATGCTTCCAGAGCTCACAGCATAGGGCTTTGTGGCTTTACTGAGTTCACAGGGGTTTTATACTACACCCAGGAAAACGGCCGGTACCATCCTCTTGTTTTGGGTGAGGAAGAGTAGAAAACTGAACTATCCCAAGGGATCTCAGAGACTCCTGCTTCTGGCAACCTGTCACTTTATTATTTCTTTCGTTTAATGTAGTGCCAACAGATTATAGATGCTATCAGTTATAGAACAGGGGCCACATGGCAAAGGTTTGCCCTGTTTTTCATTGACACCTCCAAAAATATTTATAGCTGCCTGGCCATGAGTAGAGGTTTTGTTGACTATAAGAGGATTTTGTTGACTATAATAGGATTTCCAAAGTCTATAAATTTAGGAAATATAAACGTGAGCACGTGCACCACCACGAACTCCGTATGCTGTAAGGAACATCGCAACAAGCACATGCTCCTTAGATGGGCACATCCCAGGGTCAGGGGATTACGAGAAAAGCTGAGGTGAACAGGAAGTCTATGTTTTCAAGGCCATTATTTTTTCCAAGGTACACAGCTCAGGAAGCAAGGAGGGAAAAAAAATGAAAGAAAGGTTAAAATACTTGGTTAAAATACACTCACCACCCAGCAGATCGGTGCACATTACACACATCAAGTGTGGCTCCTCTTCAACAATGTTTTCTGTGACAATGGTTCGTGGTGGAAAAGGAACAGGACAGACTGGTCTGCTCTGAGGCCTTGACAGAACATTATTTCCCCTCTACACACTTCTTTAAACTGTGAACTCTTTCTACAGACACAGTTTTTCACACATCTGGGATAGCTAACACAACACGAAACCCAAGATGAAATGAGGCTTTTGGGAAGCACTCAACGGGCAGCAGCTTCTGCACAAGCGCTTCAGCTTCCCTTCTGCAGAGCCTTCTCTCCCAAAGAAGGTGAAATACTGGTTCATTCCTACAGGAACCACAACTGTGTGTAGTGGACTCAAGAAAAACGTTCTGCTGGCAGGTCAACTCTGTCAAACAGCCACAATAAGGAATTTACCTGCATTTTTCCTAAGTGTTACTGACAGACGTGGAGTCGCAGAGTACTCTTGTTTAAATCCAAGAGAAGAAAAAGATCCCTGCTGTGGACTTACATTTTCTTCCTCTAATGCAGCTCTGACTTCACATTCTATTCTTAACCCTCATTTAATAATTAAAACCAATTACATTATTTAACAACAATTCCTAATAATTATGCTGATTCTCAGTGATTCAAAGCCATTTTCTTATTTAACTATTTGCATCCTGTATCTAATAATTCTTGATTTTAGTGACCCTAGACAAGAGTAGTGTGACTGACACATCTGAGGGACAGCATGCCATCCAAATGGAACTGGAGAGGCTCAAGAAGTGGACCTCATGAACCCTGTGAAACTCATGAGGTTCATCAAGGCGTGGGACAGGCAACCTCTGGTATCAGCACAGGCTAGGGGACAAAGGGCTGCACTGCCATGAAGGAGTTGGGAGTGTTGGTGGATGAAAAGCTCAACGTGAGCCAGGAACATGCACTGGCATCCCAGAAAGACCCCCACACTCTGAGCTGCATCCCCAGAAGCGTGAGCAGCAGGGCACGGGCAGGGATGCTGCCTCTCTCCTCCGCTTTGGGGAGGCCTCCAACCTTGGGGTCACCAACATCAGAAGGACCCCAACCTGTTGGAGTGGGACCAGAGGAGGCCACAAACATTCTGCAAGGTCTGAAGCTCCTCTGCTGTGAGGACAGGCTGAGAGAGTTGTGGGGGTTCAGCCTGGAGAAGGCTCCAAGGAGACCTTAGAGCCCCTTCCAGTCCCTCAAGGGGCTCCAGGAAAGCTGGGGAGGGACTCTTGGTCAAGGAGGGGAGACAGAATGAGGAGGAAGGGGTTTGACGCTGAAAGAGGGGAGATGGAGCTGAGATGTGGGGAAGAACTTCTGTGGTGTGAGCGTGGTGAGAGCCTGGCCCAGGTTGCCCTGAGAAGCTGTGGCTGCCCCATCCCTGGAGGGGTTCAGTGCCAGGTTGGAGGGGGCTTGGAGCCACCTGGTCTGGTGGGAGATGTCCCTGCCCAGGGCAGGGGAGGTTAGACTAGATGACCTTTAGAAGTCTCTTCCAACCCAAACTGCTCTATGATTCTAAATTCCTCATTCAAAAAAGCAAAGTATGCAAGGAAGAGAATATACACTACAACTGATATAATTCAGATGAAAGAGATAGATACTGGGGCACAAAGCCCTTCCTCCAGTCATAGAACTGTCATAGAACTTCTTAGATAGCTAAAAGGGTACTTTTCTGATTTATGGCATTTAAGTTTAACAATTTCCAAGTTGACAAATTACTTGCAGAGTATGACACTCTAACGTTGTAAAAGTATATGTACAAGAATAAACTAGTATCTCACCCTGATTAATAAAGTAGAGCCTGTATGGGAACTGCTACCAGTTACACAGTACAGGCAGACATCACAGTTCCTGCACTGAGATGTTTGCAAGACAAACCTGGGCAGCTAGCAAAAGTAATTCAGGTCTCCCACCTCTAAATTGAGAGCAATAGCAACGGAGCTGTATTAATTATGTTGATTCAGCAGCCAAAACATAATTAGGAGGGAACAGCAGAAGCCACCCCAGTTCTGTTTATAGCAATGTTCCTGGACCAGCTCTTGGAAACGATTCTCCACGGATCAACAAAATTTCCCATTTTAAGACCTCATGTGAAAGACAGCAGACCACAATTCCAATTTGTAGGATCAGGGATTTTCTTCTTAATTTTAGAATAATGAAACTTAATATCTTGCCTAGAAGCAAAGATAGGGAATATGCAGCCTGGCTAATTATTGGATGCAACTCTTTCTAAAGAAACCAACAGGATTTTCAATTCGGATTGGCAGGAAAAGCTGAAGTGTAAGCCTAAAGATACCTCAAAAACTCAGCTCAAAAGCAGGCTTTTTAATCCCAATTTCTAGGATTTCTTGAGGCACAAAGCTTTGATCTTTGCTGTTTTGTTTTTTTTTAATATCACAATAAATTGAGAGGTCTTGTGAGATACATGTGATAGATGCTGCGGGCTGTAGATCAACAGAGCGAGCACGGGTTCAGCCACCGGCCCTAACCTACAGGACTGCTCCCTGTCACAAACACTCAGACACTGGAAAGAAACCAGGGCATTTACAAACACAAATATTTCCATCAATCCCTCTTTACCCTGAAGGATGTCAGCCTCAACAACAGAGCCACTATCAAAATCAACCTAAGATGCTAAATTTTCCACAGTTCTTAAAACAAACACTGACAAACTTCATACAACATTTAGGCATGATAACCTTTGACTGCTGATAGCTCTAGAGAGTGCTGGAGATGTACTGTAGAGGTGCCAGAGAGGCTCCAGAGAAGGGCAACAAAGCTGGTGAGGGGTCTGGAGAATAAGCCTTGTGAGGAGCAGCTGAGGGAGCTGGGGGTGTTCAGCCTGGAGAAGAAAAGGTTGAGGGGAAACCTTCTCGTTCTCCACAACTCCCTGAAAGGAGGGTGTAGCCAGGGGGGTATTAATCTCTTCTCCCAAGGAACAGGCCATGGGACAAGAAGAAACAGCCTCAAGTTGTGCCAAGAGCGGTTCAGAATGGAAATCAGGAACAATTTTTACCCTGAAAGTGTTATCAAGCCTCGGACTGGGCTGGCCAGGGCAGTGGGTGAGGCACCATCCCTGGAGGGATTCAAAAGCCAGATTGACTATAGTGCTGAAGGACATGGGTTAGTGATGNTCCTTCTATCGCTCATTGCCCGTGAGAAGAGACCAGCACCAACCTCTCTCCAATGCCCTTTCAAGCAGTTGTAGAGAGGGATGAGGTCTCCCCTCAGCCTCCTCTTCCTCAAACTAAACAATCCCAACACCCTCAATCGATCCTCATAAGCCTTATTCTCCAGGCCTCTCACCAGCTTCGTTGCCCTCCTCTGTACTCGCTCCAGCCATTCCAGATCTCTCTTGTGCTGAGGTGCCCAGAACTGGACACAATACTCAAGGGGTGGCCTCACCAGTGCTGAGCACAGGGGGACTCGGTCCTTTCTAACCTCAATAATTCCATGTTTTTTTATGATTCTACGAATTACTAAATTCTCACCAAGTAAGCATGGGCAGATCTCAGCGTTAATGCCCATATCAAGACAGCACCCCGACACGTACAAGTACAGCAAACCCTCCCTTTGAACTGTCCCAGCCCGTTACACAACCGCGGCGCTCAGTGCCAAAGGTGGCTGCCTTTCAGCAACGAGGAGAGTGAGTCACAGCTTGCACAATGGGAACAAAACCCTCTTGGGATGAAAAGTCCTGTACAAGTCATTCACAGTATCACCCGTGTCCCAGTACTGGAGTTGGCCCCATGGGTGAAAACACTCCCACTTACTGAAAAAACAAAGCCTGACTGTCAAGTGTTTGGCGACACATCCCATATCTACTTACACCTGCTACCTTTGTTATTTTTGGCAACAGCGCTGGAGGAGCCCAGTTAAAGTGTAGATTTCAACCTGTTGGCAAATTCAATCAAATGGGGCTCTCCACGCTCGGCGTCACAGCCGGAGCAGTGCACTGCGAAAGGAAATACAGCCATTCGAGGGGTGAAGACCTTCTTATGAAGCTCCCTCCCAGGATGAGGTGCAAGCCTGGAGGAAGCAAACAGCAGGTCGAATTCTGCAGCACACCCGTGGTGGTTGTATTCCCTGACCTCTCCCAGTGCTGTTGCTCCCTTGGAGTCGTTGCCTTTTGCCTATGGTTAAGTAGACAAACAACAGCTTAAATGAAGAAAAGCATCGAGCTGAAGACCCAGGACTTTGGGAAGGTTTTTACAATATGAACTGATATCACAAAATTCAACTTTTTTAATCTCTCTAGTGATGCAAGCAAAGAGAAACCATGAGCTGATGATGTCCATTTGGGGTCTGACTAATGTTGATCACGTTATGCCGGCTCTGGGTGTCACCAAGACGTGCAACACCACTCTCTCAGCCGTTTAGGATCCTCCTGAAGAGGAATCTGTACCCCAAGAGTTGTTCTGTGTGTAGTTTTAAGGGGGTTTGGTTCATTTCAGTAGCCACTGATTGTGATTAAAATATATATATATATTTATGCTTTTGGCCTCCACAATCTCCTGCAGTAGCGTATCCCCAAAGTTCTCTGTACTATTTAAGAAAACTTCACCTTTCTACGTTGCCCATTACTTGTATTATGAAAACTGGTGGAAAACTATATTCTGTGCACCTTTCCCACACTATTCATGAATTCATAAGCCCCCTCCTTAACTCCCCATTTAGTGTTCGCTTTGCAAACCACAGAAAACTCCTAAACAATCCCATCTCTCTTCACAGAGCAGTTGTCTCCCAGTGCTGATGACTGGATCTCCTCATTGCACCTTCTCAAGTTACCCTCTGATCTTTGTCAGGTCACGGTGCTGTTTCCCACAAAGCATTGTTTTGCCAACCAGAGTTAAAAATCACAGTTACAGTTCAAAACCAAATCACAACCACAGTTAAACAACACAGTTAAAAGGTCTTTCATTCATAAATGTAGGGGGAAATATCACTTACGTGATGTGATACGATGTGCTGGACTGAAAATCTCACATCAATGTTTGAGATCTTGAGGGCACTGCCATAAATGAAAAAAATCATAATCAATGTTAAGCAGAAAATCGGTTTTCTAACCTACACAACCATTTCCACTTTAAATTTCTGGCAGTCAACCTTGCCACGAAACATCCCCAGTAGCCCCAAGCCAGCACTGGAGCACCACAACTACAAGTTCACGATTTCTTTGTAGCTACCACATAGATTTGTAAGTAAAACAGTAAAACTAGTGTTCTGTCTGCCTCAATTCTCTTCTCTTGTCCTTTCAGAGTACCCAAGTGGAGCAGAAGGACGACTCTTACACCTCCACAGAGGTGCAGAGAATTGAACAGATAGGAAAAGCCAGATTCTCTCTCTCTCTCACCCAGAGCCTGTGTGAGAATGATGCTGACCGTATCTGCAACTAGAGAAACACTGCAGTTACACCCAGGTAAAGGCTCAGCACTGTGAGCTTGGCACTCTGGGTAGATACAGACTGTGGAGAAATACCAAAGAGAGCATATGGGGCAGTAAATCAGCCATTGGGCCTAAGAAGATCTCAGACAGGCAAAAAACCACAGCGAGCTGGAACAGCTGTGCCCCAGGAAACAGCAGAACGAATGGATTTACCACCTCCTGACTGGAGGGACACCAGTACCTCCGCAGAGGAGAGCGGGGCAAATAAGGGAAACTGAAATCTCAACGTTAATTCATTGGAAGAACAAGTTACAAACCTCCAAAGCACTGTTTCCTCTCAGTCCAAATAGGGGTGACTAACGTTAACAGGGTAAACTCTGCTCTCAGACACTGAAAATGGGGTGCTGTGCTTTCACACAAGCTTACGTTACAGCGCAGCAACCACCTACAGGGCGGACAGAAGCTTCTGCCTTTCTGGAGTTCTATTTACACCAAACAAAGCCACACAACTGGGAGATACCCAACAAATCCTGAATGAGGTCCTATTTTTCAGGTGGCAAAGAGAGCTGCTGTGCACAGAGAGCAGGGCAGGTCTTCAACGTCGTACAGCTGCTTCGCTGTAATTCAAGCGAGAAAGAGGAGAATCCTCCCGCAGCTATTCTGCTCTCAGCTCTGGAGAGGACTTTCACAGCCATCTGGGAAGCTCAACTCTGCACACAATGGGTGTACCACCATGGATTAGACAATCCATGCTCTTAATCATTTCTGTGCTATGAAACGGGATGGTTCTCTATAGAATCATAGAATGGTTTGGGTTGGAAGGGACCATAAAGGTCATCCAGTTGCACCCCCTGCCCTGGGCAGGGACACATCCCACCAGGCCAGGTTGCTCCAAGCCCCCTCCAGCCTGGCCTTGAACCCCTCCAGGGATGGGGCAGATGTCTGGAATTTGAAAGTGGGAGGTGCTGATGCGGAACGTTCCCACCACAAGGATTAACTGACTGTAGTCAGTGCACATCCCATAACACTCTGGGCTCATTCAGTGAGGAACTGTGCAATAAGCAGAGCAGGGCTCTTCATTCAGACCAACTTTACAAACCCATAGCCTGTACTTAGATAGAGGTTGGATCCAGCTGTCTGGGATAAAAAGACCGCTGTCCCAGGATGGAGGCATTTACATTGCCATCTTTACTTTCCCTAAAGGAGGTCCCCATCCTCTCCAACCTCTTACATGACACAGGCAAATGTTCTCTCAATTCACAGAATCTCAGGGATTGGAAGGGACCTTGGAAGCTCATCCAGTCCAATCCCCTGCTGGAGCAGGAACACCCAGAGCAGGTCACACAGGAACACCTCCAGGTGGGTTTGGATGTCTCCAGAGACGGAGACTCCACCACCTCCCTGGGCAGCCCCTGACAGTGTTCCCTCACCCTGAAGAAGTTTTTCCTCATATTTAACTGGAATCTCCTCTGTCCCAGCTTGCACCCATTGCCCCTTGTCCTATCATTGGACCTCACTGAGAGGAGTCTGGGTCCATCCTCCTGACACTCACCCTTTACAGATTTATCAACATTAATAAGGTCACCCCTCAGTCACCTCTTCTCCAAGCTAAAGAGACCCAGCTCCCTCAGCCTTTCCTCCTATGGGAGATGCTCCACTCCTTTCACCACCTTGGTAGCCCTGCCCTGGACTCTCTCCAGCAGTTCCCTGTCCTTCTGGAACTGAGGGGCCCAGAACTGGACACAATATTCCAGATGGGGTCTCACCAGGGTAGAGGGGGAGGAGAACCTCTCTGGACCTACTAACCACCCCCCTTCTAATCCACCCCAGGATGCCATTGGCCTTCTTGGCCATGAGGGCACAGGGGGGCATCTGTATGGAGAAGGTTCCATCCACCGTGAGTGCACTGTTTGTTAATAGTTTCACATAACCTCAGTCATTTTGACAGAGCTGGACTACACAGCTACAGAAAGGGAGGGATGAAGAAGTGTGGAGTTACCTTTTAGGAAGCCTCAGTTGCAGCTCAAAGGGTACATCTGGCCACAGGGGTACATTTTTGCTGCTTTTCCAGAATTAAAAGAAAACTAAGTAGAGCTCGATTTACAGTTTATCCACCTGAATTGATTGCTGTATCCTATTTTTCAGTATGCTGTAGGGTAGGTGTTTCATTCCAGACATCACCTTGTTACCCTGAACATTTGGTAAAGAAATCTGATTAGACTTTAATTAATTTTTTCCAGACTTTTTGACAAAGGCCTGGCCCCCAGAATAATTATCATACTGAGACTTGCTGGTAGGCAGTGACAATATTAAGACTATTTTATGTCTGTAGGAGGATATAAAGCAACAGATTAATTTTAGCTTTAAAAAAAAATACATACAAGCCCTACAAAATGGAGAACAAGGTATAAAATAAGAGAACAAGAGAGATTAAGTATCAAAAGCCATAATGATCCAGAGCTGCTTACTACAAAAAATATACCATGCAGTGTCTTGTCTATTTCAAAAACCAGTAATTAACTATGCAATTTTCAGTTGTTGATGGCATTGGGTTACTGTGTCCCCACATGTAACTCAAGGCTCAAACCATCTCTCTTTTTGCTAAGTTAGAACCTCTTTTCATTCCAAAGAAGGTTTTTCCTGTAAAACCACTGAGAAAAAGCTTTCTTAGTCAGAAAAATATAAAATGGTATTTTTAAACCCTGACACAAAAGACTCAAAAGCCCATGAAACAAAGGGTTCAAATGAACAAACTGAACTGAATTTTGAAACTGCACGTAGGGATTTATTCCAGACTGGCACATATATTACAGGAAATTAAGATTTATTTATAAAAATGAACTTGATACGAGAAGCATTCCTTCTGAAAAAAATAAGCTAGAGAAAAAAAATAATAAAATTAGGGAGTAAGTTTACTAACACACGAGCACTCCGTGGCACATAAAAAGAAAATTGCATCTCCCATAAATTTGTTCCCAGAATTGTTTATTAACAACAAACAAAGACACTCAAGTTAGAATGGAATGCTGCCTTCTCTGCCCCCATCTGCGGCAGGAAACCATCCACCCAAAACCACATTCCCCTGAAAAATATCTACCTCGTATTGGATATCCTTCTCAGAAAACTCCAATCCCGGCCAAACACCATCAAACGCTCTCGTTTGCCGTAGCAGGATTAGTAATGCTACACAAATCCTTCAACTGGCCCATCACAAGTCAAACCCAAATCAGACCTAAAGTCTTCAAGAGCCATTACCACCCCACGAAATGCCTGATGGCCCGTGGGAAAGAAGAGGCAAAAAACTGGTAACGCAACTGGCTGATGCCCACTCTCTTCAAAAAGGAGGCAGGAACCCAATGGAGGTGGATATTGCAACTGTCCTGCATCGACAATCCCAGGCAGAAACACAGTGCTTCAGAGATTTTTTTCCAATTTTAAGGATGATTCCTCTTAGGAGGTGTAGCTACACAGTAAAGCAGTTAGAACCACAGAATGGTTAGAGTTGGGAGGGACCTTGAAGATCATGGAGTTCCAACCCCGCTGCCCTGGGCAGGGACACCTCCCACCAGAGCAGGTTGCTCAATGACCCATCCAGCCTGGCCTTGAACCCCTCCAGGGATGGGGCAGCCACAGGTTGCTCCAAGCCCCCTCCAACCCTACAAATGTTTTAAAGAAGTTTATTCACTTGCAGTTATAATTGGGAAAAGGGATTCAAATGAATCAGCTTAAATAAATGTCAAACCCTTCTCCAGCCCAGCCATAAGAAAAACCCAAAACAAACTCCAGCGATAGAAGGAGAGGGAATGGCTGCAAGCTGCAGCAGGGTAGGGTTAGGCTGGACCTGAGGAAAAAGTTTTTCTCAGCAAGAGTGGTCAGTCAGTGGAATCAGCTGTCCAGGGATGCTCCAGGGTGGAGTCCCCATCCCTGACTGTGTTTCAGAGTAGATTGGATGTGGTGTTGGGGGATCTGGTGTAGGGGAGAACTTGCAGAGTAGGGCTGATGGTTGGACTGGATGATCCCAAGGGTCTTTTCCAACCTAAACGATGATTCTATGATTCCAAAAGTTTGGTTTAATGCACCTAGAAGATTGTCAGCATTAAGATACAGCCAAAAATAAAATTCAAACTGAGTCAACATGGTGTATTTCAGAACTGGAATTTTCCTCCCTCCACTGTTCTATTAACCCATTATAAGCAGAAAACACAGTTGCAAATAACTAAGTGGAATGTAAGAAATGATCTACGATGTACATTGTATTTGGTCTGCAATGAGTGCTTTTGAATGCTTCACTGAATGCTCATAATAAGGTACCATGTAATTAGACTTCTGAATTTCAAGTTGCTTTTGCAATATTTATGTGACTCACGTGGCACTCTCTTCTCCATCAGGTGCTATCAAAAATGATGGAGAAAGATTAGCAGCACAGCAGGGCTCCTCGCTGCCGCCTCTTCTGAATTCAGGTGAGGCTGAGTCCCTACACGTTATCAAGGCACTCCCCGTTTTCTGTGGAATCCAAGCGACCTAAACACGAGCTGAAAGAATTTCTAGTAAGAAAAGTGTCTAGTAAAGTGATTTCAAAACAGAAACTTCAGGGCAGAATCAATACATCTCTTAGGCAGGTGATGATGGATGTGGAAAAGGATGATGTGCCATTAGAGAAGCTCTGTTTTATAATAAGTTATAAAAATACAGAACAACACCTTTTTTTTCTTATTTAAAAGAAACAGGGATGAAAAATAGTCTGTTCTGCCAATGATAACCTATTTTTAACCTAAATTCCATTCACTTGCTGTATATGCTATCATTGTCTCCTTTAAGTGTCTTACTAAGATGCATAACAAAAAAGTAGCATTATAATATTAAATCAATCACTGTTCAGTAGATACACTACAGTTTCTGTTCCTCAAATTCCCACTGATGTTTAACAAGACCCAGTTGTACTACTGGGATTAGGATAGGAAAGACTGTGGGAACTCTGAGATCCATCCAAAACAATGGGAGAGGAGGAAAAAGCCGAGTTCTGTGTCACCATGTACCAGAACGGGTTGGGTGCAGAAAAGGAAGTACTTTGCAATTCCAGAGGATGCATTTTCCTCTGTAATTCTTTAATTCAATGGGAGACAGAGATGACTTCATCTGGGGCACCATCCTCTTAATATCACCAGCTCTCTTCTCATTCCTTGGGGTGAGGATTATCGCTACCCTCTCCCAGTCAGTGCTAATAGTCCCTTCCTCAGTAATACCACAGAAGCAGCCACAGAAAAGAGGAGCAGCCTTAATAAGAGTGTTTGAGATGAAATGTGTAGAATTAGCACTAAATAGTCCAAAATAGAAAAGCAGTAGACCACAGGATGAGACTTGTTTCATTATCTATAAGTAGCACGATGTGTAGGAGCATATAAAGTGTGGCTACATTTCAAATATAAAAATATTACCATGAGGCTTCTCCCTCCCACTCTATTATACTCTCCAAGAGAAAAGAGAGTAGGTAGACAATGAAATTCTTAGTTCACTGCCAAGAATTCCAGTGCAAACAAATTATCAAGAGAATCAGATAAGAATAATGATGTGATATTGATAGAGAAAGCAGAAGCTCGGTATAAATTAAAGTTTAAAATAAACTGTAGGAGTGACAGAAGGAAAAGGTAAAAAGGCAGAGAAAAAGATCTGTGTCTTGATAGAGAAAAGGCTACGTACATCCTGTACGCGCTATCGGTAACAGCACCAACAAACACACCTCACCTTCGAGGCAGTCTCCTCCTCAGGTACCAGCAGCACCAGTGGCAGAAGACACTGCTTATGGAAAAAAGCAGTACGTTCAGCAGCAAATGGGTCCTAATTGCCCAAGTTAATCACTCGGGAAATAACCTGCACGAGAGTGTACTAGTGCCTGCAGTAAATGAGGAGCAAATAGGCTTATCCCAGTGTTTCAAACTAAGCTTGAGATTTTAGTAGCTCAGCCATAAAATCATTCAGGTTGGAAGAGACCCTTGGGATCACCCAGTCCAACCATCAGCCCCACTCTACAAAGTTCTCCCCTACACCAGATCCCCCAGCACCACATCTCATCAACTCCAAAACACAGTCAGGGATGGGGACTCCACCCCCTCCCCGGGCAGCCCAGTCCAGGCTCTGACCACTCTTGCTGGGAAGAATTTTTTCCCTAATAGTCCATTCTGTCTAGCCTGGGGGAATATTACCACAGCCTCCAGAATCACAACACACAAGTAGAAGTACCATCACCCTGCCTGGCTTCCTTTCCAAGGTTATCTTTTCTGAAGTGCTCAGGTATGAAATCAGAATTCTCCTTTTACAGGTCTATTTGGAGGAGCCTCAGTGATCATTTCAACTGACCTAGTTTTCCTCCTTCTTGGTACTCATGCTTCATGGTTTCTTACTCTGATCTGATGCAATTCCACAGGGAATTCCCAGGAAGACACATCCCCACTCAAGGACACAGATTTACTAGGTCTGCTTGGAAACGTACGCACCAAGAAATGTTGTTTATCCCAACAAAGATAGAGATTAAAAAAAAAATACTCTATGGAAATCTGCAAAATTATAAATTCAGATGATTTTCTTCGGTTGCAAGTCAAATTTAATCAATTTAATGAATTGGCAACAGTACCGTGCGGAATCACAGAATCAGCATTAAAGGCAAAGCGTCTCAGAAGACCCAAGGGAGTTCCCAGGAATGATTGCTGAGAGGTGGAGGAGCTTTCAGTGAAAATGAAGGGAAAATAAGACTCTTTACCAACACATGAGAACACCAGGGATGCAGGCATCACCCAGGCAATGAAATGCTGAGTCAGCTGATTACTGACTTGAGAACTGACCATACAGATGCTCGGTCTTAAGAAGGAACAAATCACGCCTCGTCAAGAACATCTGTATGGAACTTGCTCCAACTTAAAGTCAAGATGGTCCAAGACAAAAAGTCAGGGGCTAAATAAAAAATACCACCCAAGCTCCAGAAGATATGGACAGAACTGATTATTTTATAATTCTTCTCCACACAAAAGAAAGTTCTGCCTATAGAACTGAGGTGCTTTCCAGCTCTAATACTGGTTTCTTATGCAGAGAAAAGTAAAACTGCACCTGAGAAGCCCTCAGATAGAATTACAGTGGCTTTCTGTGAGCCAGTTCATAGAAAGAACATGTTGAAAAGCACCTTATTTATATAAAATATCAGTCATTATTGGATAAATGGAATGTCTTGGAGCTGCACGAGCCGGGTGTCCAGTCCTGTTCTGGTGCAATAGGTTCATTCTACATGTACCACCAGACAGGGGACATGAAAGCTGATGGAATTTCACTTGCTTATCTTGGTCCACACTTGAGTCTCGTTCCATCTGAAGCATTCAGCAATTGCATATCCCCACATCATGCAGCTAAATCTGACTAACTGAGGTACAGTCAAACAGCCATTGAGAGTAAAGTTTGTTACCTGCTTCTTAAAACCAAAAATAATTAAAAAAAGAAATTTAAAAAGACCAAAATGTCCAGATCAGCCATGTCAGCAGCCAGTGACATCACTCAAGTCTGACATAAATGTCTTGGAACTCACAGAAACTACCACCATAAAGAGTTTCACCATGAAGAGCTGGAGCTGTGCAATGTGAACGTTACACGTATTTGAAAAATGAAGGGATTCTTTAGTATTTAAAGTATTATTACACTTTAAAAAACAATAAAAACTGTATTTTTACTTACCAAGTTTTATACCTATACTCAAACACAATTATTATACAGTTAGTGCTGCAAGTGGTGCAACACACTGACTCCTACTTTTTGACACCAAAAATCAGAGAAGTCCACATTATATGAAAGGATGTTCAGGCACATTTTTTAAGCATCGTGTTTATTACCTGGTTTCTTTTGCAGGAGTTATACTTTTTCTGATTCTTTAAGCTCTTTACAACTCCCTCATCTCATTTGCACGGCTGGAGATCTTTAAACCCACTCTCTTCATAGTTAAAAACAACATAACAAGATTAGGCCAAGAGCCAACAAAATCAACTGTGTGCCAACCAGTCCTCTGCATTCCAATTAGAGCATCATTCGTATTAACCTCCATTTTTCTAACATAAGGACAATACTATTATTTCTATGATTTCATCAGCAAAGTAATTATCTGTTCCCGGAATATATTGCAAGATAGAGACAATAAAATGTAATCCTAATAGGACAACTTGTAGAAAGTTATTAATAGGCAATTATTGCAGAATGCTAAACATTAATCTAAAAATGCTTAATAGAAATGCAATAAGGAGATAGCCATTCATAGTCAAGAAGAATTTGATAAACAAGAGTCCACGCAGGAGGATTTATGATCTAATCTACTGACAAAATCTCTCTAGGCAGGCAAGCGGGCACTAGGCCTCCTAACCACCTTTTCTAACTGGCTTTACCATCTATATCATAATTTAATTAAAGACAAAGGAGCTTCTTTCAGTCAGCCTTGAAAAAGATTTTATATTCTGTCATGGACACAAGACTGCTCTTTATTCCATTGTTAGAACAGGTCAGATCACCTAATTTACACGTGCTTACTATACCTGTATATTAATAAAATACACAATCATGACTATTAGAATCAGAGAATTATTCAGGTTAGAAGAGACCCTTGGGATCATCCAGTCCAACCATCAGCCCCACTCTACAAAGTTCTCCCCTACACCAGATCCCCCAACACCACATCCAATCTACTCTGAAACACAGTCAGGGGTGGGGACTCCACCACCTCCCTGGGCAGCCCATTCCACTGACTGACCATGCTTGCTGGGAAGAATTCTTTCCTAATGTTCAGCCTATATAAACACACACAACTCATGCATTCTATATATAAATATGTATAATCTCCTATTTTTGTTCAAAGACATGAACCATCTCTCATTAACAAAGCAAAATAGAATTCATTATGAGCACACACAATTGGAAGTGCCACCCAGAAAAGGATTTAAGAGCTTGTTAGATGCTGTACATAAATCCTTTAAACCCCCAAAATCTAGTTAGCCACCAACTAAACACATTCAATGCTTAAAAATGCTTTCCTTTCATTCCATCAAATATGCAACCTCTGTTCCAAATGCTGGTAACGCAGCTCTCTCCCGTCACTTCGCATGTCATTCCCTGGAATGTTCTTTTTCTGATATTTCAGGATCAATCCAGGTGTCAGATGTCTGCTCTAACCTCTGTCTCTTTCACACAGATCTCCAGAGCTTCCCTCCAACCTCAACCATTCTCATCCCCTCACACCCCACAGGCACCTCTCCAAATTCCTCCTACATTTTCACTAGAGTATTTTAAGGGTTAATTTATAAGCAGTACTGAGACTGCTTACCCCATACATTTGTGACTAATTTGGCTTGGAACAGACCAGTTTGGAACTGGGTCACGTTTTGGGATGATCATTAACACCGAGACATTAAGTAAAGCCTTTTTATTAGTACAAGGCAAATTTTGTGGAAGGATATAATTTGCTGAGTGATCCCTACAAAATCCAACAAAGGCCACTGGAATACCAGCCAGAACATTTTAGAATCATAGCATCATAGAATCATTTAGGTTGGAAGAGAGCCTTGGGATCATCCAGTCCAACCATCAGCCCTACTCTACAANAAGCCTGTAGCCATCCATGGGGTTGGTGTGGCCCAAGGGCAGGACCTGGCACTTGGCCTCGTTGAAGGCCATGCCATTAACATTGGCCCATCTATCTAGTCTGTCCAGGTCCCTCTGTAATTTTGTCATATAAAATCCCTCTGTATATTTTGTCACATAAAAGAACAAATTTCAAACCCAAACCATAGATTTTAATATAAAATTTGCAAAACCTTAACAGACTTGCAAGCAAACACCATGACTTAAATGACACTCACTTGGATTTAAGAGAGCTTGAAAAGCAGGCACTGAAATAACACCTCAAAATACACTTACAGCAACAGTTTACCAAACCACAACAGGTGAAGTTAAAATAATGCTCACATTCTAAACAGTAAAATTACCTAAATGGGTAGTATCAATGGACACTCACACTGAAACCTACGGCACCCTTTGTGCCAAATAAACCTCACCCAACAAAACCTGGGCAAGTATGGAACGCAGGGGTTTATCATACTCCATTTACCACCAGCAGAATCAGATATTACCATTGAGGAGAACACTCATGGTGCACGTTCTACCAGTTGGTTTTCGATGAAGTGGCTATTTTTGCATCAAAAAGATGAAATGATAAAAAAATCCTTTTAGATCCACTCTCAGAGCAACTCAGCTGAACTTCTAACAACTTGGGTCAAAACTTCCCCGAGATTAATTGTGCCTCAAGCTTTGGGTGTACAGTGGGAAGCACAATTCCACCGGGCAGTGAGCAACACTGCCTGAAAAAAAAACAACTTCAGTTCTTCATAGGACATCTCAACTGAGATCAAAATTACTTACTCTGAGGATTTATGAGAATTTAAGTACAGAGCAGACTATTTTGAACAAGGCAAGATTTCCCTTAAAAACAGGAAAATACCTTTGAGTACTATAAAACCTCATTTCTCTACCATGTAATTTATTACATAATGAACTCATTTATATCACAATTGTGCTATGCAATCCTTTACACAAAAGTATAATGTAACACCTGAAAAACTAAAATACAAAAACTTAATGCCTGGTCTGCCACTAAAACTATAAGAGATTTAATAATTTTGATATAGGATACTGAAAACATTCTTCATTTATTTTCAAGGTAACCACTTCATAGAATAAACACAGAACATCAGCTCTATCCAGAAGCATGATGAGCAGAGGTAAGGAGAGCAGAAGAGTGACGTATTTTTACTTAAAAAAACCAAAACTTAAATAGAAGTTGGCAATTAGCAAAGTATGGTTGTAATATAGTTGCTTTATTCTGATAGCACGAAGCCATGATTACCAGATATCATTACAGGATCACTTCCTGATGTTTAAGGACCAGGAGGGGTTCTAGTACCTTACAGTCAACATTAAAGTTGACTTTGTCATCTTTGGAAACGGGTACCAAGAGAGGAGGGGTCCTGCAATAAATATTCCAAACCAGGTATTGGAATCATTCTCTCCCAGCACCGATCCTCTTAACCTTCAGTGAGAAATAGGAAGTCCCAGAGCTGGCAGTACTATGAACAAATCAGAGCAACTTCACTACCTCCATGGGCCTCAGCAACTTTGCTGGCTCTTGCTAAAGGCCCCCTTCTTTCACTTACACACAGCGTGAGAGGTCAAGAACCAGCAACTGCCTCTGATATACCTCAGTCTCTCAGAGACTAGATTGGGAAATAAAGAAACTGAATTTTCTCCTAGGTTATCTTGCACCTACATTTTGCAGAAGAGTTAATTTCCTCTGGAATGCTTCCCAGGAGCGAGGAGAGACAAGATCCTGGAAAGACAGGTTGGGGAAGGAAAGAAGGTTAGGGAAAAGAAACATTAGGAAAGCAAAGAGTACAGATTGGGAGCTTATAAAACCGAGAGATAGAGGCTGCAAGGAGAAAAGCAGGGGGATGCCAGAGCAGACAAGCCACCCCTGTTCCACAGATCACTGTGGAGAACCTCCTCCATTCTCTCCCCCAAGTGGTAAACGCCTTCGGGAATGCGTTGCCTGAGGCTTAATCAAGCTCAGCTGTAACAAAACCTTGTTCAACTCTTTTTAAAGCCGTTCAGACTCTCTAATGCTCCGGTTGGTGTTTTACAAGTCACTGGGCTCAATTTCATTTAAGAAGTTAATTTCTATTTTGGAGCAGTCGTAAAGACAACCATATGACTGGAACTTCCACTTGATTCTCCCCAAAAGAATCTTGCCTCTGCAGTTATTTTAACAGTGAGCAGAGCAATCTTGCATTTTAATGCATTCAGAGCGAGGTAAAGCTCCTTCCACAAGAAAATATGATTGATTGTTACAATGACAGTAATTGCATTTTAGTAAAAGTAACCATTATGGTAATTTTCCTCTAGAAAAAGAGACATTTAACTAACTTAAGTAACTTGTTACTTTTCAACACATTAACTTTGGGAAATTTAACATTACAAACGTACAGAGTTCACAGACACAACAAGGTGCATCGCTCAGGGAGCGTGCAGGCTTTTTTCCTGCTGTGTATCAAGTGGTGTTTCCAACTAGTACACGCTACAAAAACGTGCATACATAAGACAGCATTAATTAAACCCTTTAAGAGCAGATACAGAACATCTATTGCCAAGTCTCCTCTTTAAAAATCCCCACTTCAGAGTAGCAAACGTCAGATCATTAGGAGATATTAGTTCCTCAGCATCTCCAAAGAGAAAATGCCACCTCTGAGAAAACCATACTAAAAGCTCCTGGTAAAGCAAAGCAGATCAACAGTAACTCATGACACACCACCGAGAGAAGTAGGCGAGTGAGTGACAGACACAGAAGAGCTTTCAGAGCGCAGAAAACCTGTGCTACAGCGATAGAGGAGATCACGACCCAGGAGAGAGACACACAGCAATTTCCGTGACAGACTACCTGCTACTAACTACCTGCACTTACACCTAAGTTACTAAAACCCAACATTGGCATCTTATTTCACATGTTGCTTCCAAGCACCACTTGAAGACCAGGTAGAAACTAACCACTAAGAAGTCCGTAGCACTGCAGGTACCAAAGAGGTGGGTTATTTTTTCCAGTTGGCTGTTTATAAACGTTCCACACAACTAAGGTTGTAGTAGCTTCCTATTAAGCATGTAGCTTCTGATAATTAAGAACTACATCATAAAATAACTTCAGCATCCAGGTTTTGTTTCATACTCCTTGAGTTAAAATAAGAAAAACTCCACCTTCACTCCACAGTTGCTTAAGATAATAATCAACCCTTACGCTTTAAAAGGCTTCTGAACTGGAGCTGGTTGAATTTCCATACGTTTTTACACTAGTGAAGAATGGAAATTAGTCTTCCATTAAATGGAAATATTAAATATATCTATTTCAATACATCAGATCTAAAACTCTCAGTTCATCTTTCCTACTTTCTCTGTAGAAACAGCTTTTGTCTCTCCAGTTCCTCCTCCCTCCTATACCCTCTCTTTGAATTGCACACAACGTTTATGGTGCAGAAATGCCTGTTTGCAACCTGAGTTTTCATAGAGGATGTTGCAAGTAGAAATAAATCCTTAGTCTTTCCAATAACTTTTCCTCAGCCTCTAACCCTGGTGGAAAACTAACCTGCTCCTCTAGTTTTTCTCTTACATTTTCACCATGAGCTAACTCAACAGCAGGAGGTTTGCTGCTGCCGCTGTTGTATTTTCCCCTTGGCAAAGGGGTACTATTCCACTTCCAGACTCACAGGATCGGGGCTGGCAGGTCCAGATGAACAGGTTCTGTCCCCCATATCATCAGCAGTGACACACACTCCTCCCTTTGGAAAACTGCTGACCTTTCAGGTATGACAATTCAGCTATTTCAATGTGAAATGCTCTAATCTAGATTTTAAAAGATATTTTTTTTAACTTCATTAGATTAAGGAGTCTCAGTTTAAACCACGATTTAAGTATTCAGCTGGAATCATCAGTGGTTTTACCTTTTATTTCAAGATCCCAGTTATCCTTTTAAGATAATACAGATGATACAAAGAGAGTACCAAAAAATGACAAAGAGGACCAAGAAGTAAAACAATTGGAATATTCATCTGTATTATCTCAGAGTCTGCTGAACTGCTTTTCCAGATAAGAAAGAGAAAAATCTTCATTTTTCTTTCTTGTTTTTTAACTTAAGAAATTACACTTGTACAATTGGTCAATGATTTTTTTTATATATCTATCAAAAGCAACCATGAGGTTGCAAACTCTCAGTGAAAGAAAAGCCCAAACCCTTGAATACTCAGAATGAACTAGAAATTCACACAGCTTGAAAAAATCCTTCTGTCAAATATTTCCAAGATAAAAATCTTTCTGTTACTGTTTGTCTTCTACTACACTGAAGAAAATTTCAAAAAGCTGTCTCCTGCTTCAAAGATAAATTAGAAATAAATCAGCAACTGCCACACAAACAGTTGTAACCTAGGGTACACGTTAAGAGCTCACTAACACCCATTCCACCATGGAATTTTGTTAGACTATTTTTATAACGCCGTGTCCTAGATACTTTTGAGAAGAGGAGGAAACTTACAGTTTAAGCAGAATTGGCAGTCGACCTCTATCATCAGTCCTTTATCTTTTCCATGTCTTCTAAATTGCACATGGTGAGGCACATTCCTCAACTCGCCTTTGCAGAGTGTAGGAGTTACTTCTTCAATACTAACTGAAGAAATCGATGATTCTGTGGCATCTTTGCCGTTCCAGAGATGACATGCTTCACCCAGTCCAACCCAGAATAATGTCTTGATCTTTGACCAGATCTTTTACTTTAACTGTTAAAAGAAAGAAAAAGGCAAAGAAAACACACAATCAGTGGCATAGTACAACTTTTCCACATCCGTGCCCACACACTGACCACTGCCCATCTCCTGCCAATAAAGGTCTACACTGGTCAGGTCACCTTTGAGGAGCTCCAAAGAGAATGAAGCTGGGAAAAAAAACCTTCCAGTGAAGGTCCACCAAACAAAGGGACACCTTCCAAAACCACAGCAGATGCCATGCAGCATCACAGCCCCTTTCCATCCTTTGCTTTGAGCATCTGAGGTCCGAAAGCAGCAGCAGCAGCAGCTGTGGTGCAGGCTCACAACGTACTAGACAAAAGTGCCAAGCAGGCAAATACAAATTGGGGCTTATATGAATAACTCTTACACATAAAGCATTAAATTTGGCAGGCTTATAGTGGGAAGATGGGGGGGGGAAATAACATAAGTAGTATTTGCATTGTACTAAAAGATTACTTAAAGAGAATTTCTCTCTCTCAAAAAAGGGCATTTAATTTTTATTGAAATAGCTCTAATTGCCTCAGAAATTCCAAAAAAATAGAAGTTATCCTAAGTATGACACAAGACCTGTAAGGTTAACAAAAGGACTTGATGCAACTAACCATGACCCACAACTTTATTCTGATGTCCAACAATGTAATAAATGAGACGTGGATGCGTTTTCTAGTATGTAACCTGGGAAGAGTGAAGCTCTGCAACTCTTTGTAATCCAAACATAGAAACATATAGGTTGGAAGAGACCCTTGGGATCATCAAGTCCAACCATCAGCCCTACTCTACAAGTTCTCCCCTACACCAGATCCCTCAACACCACATCCAATCTACTCTGAAACACAGTCAGGGATGGGGACCCCACCCCCTCCCTGGGCAGCTGATTCCACTGACTGACCACTCT
>VZTM01014204.1:0-31670 GCA_013400555.1 Jacana jacana
GGGGTGAGGAAGGAGGAGAACACATGTCAGTTATTGCCAACAGGAAGTTCTGAAACAGGTGCACGGATTTCAGGAAGAGAAATGGGAGTCTGGGCTCCCTGGGCTGCCCCTTGACCATCATTCGGTTTTCTTCGTTTAGTATCGCTTTCCTTTAGAATTGACAGTAACAGTTTCAGGTCTGATGGGCACTGACGCTGATTGAAGTTTTGTAAGCTAGCATCGAATTCTAGCATGTACCCAAAGAGAGATGCAAACTGAACAATCCTTGTGTGCCGCGGCCAGGAGCAGTCGAGCCCGACGCCATCAATCACGTCGGGGNTTGTTTCGCCTTCACTATACTTCGTTTCGCTTACTTCCACTTATTTGCATATGTGCCCTCCCAGCAACCCCCTCTTAAAGGGCCTGCTCTCAACACTTGTGCTGGTTATCATATTTGTGACTCTAGCTTTAAAAAGCCAGACAAGCAGCATCCTGGGAATGCCACCACTACCAGCTGCGATCTTGAAACAGGACTCGTTTAGGATGGTGGTACTGGTGTCAAATATTCTCAGTCTAGTAATGGAAGGCTAAAGAATCATGGAAATAAAATAACTTTATTAAAATTAATAATTGAATGCAGATATTGGTAAGAGATCTGTTCTCAAATGTCACCTCTTTTCATATATCTGTGCCCTCACGTTCTCTTCAAATGCCATAGTTATGATGCAAGCAGGGCTTTGGTGAGGATGTGTTATCTTCTAAGCTGAACCTCTCAGCACTAGCTCTGAGAGAAAGTGCAATGACTGTTGGGTTGGCTGGGCTGCGTTGCATTGGGTTTGGGTGGGGTGGCTTGGGCTGACTTTGAGCAAAAGAGAAAGGCGTGTCACTCATAGGACATGGAGGTTTATGTCTCTCCTTGGTAATGCCTTGCCTTTGTGGAAGGGCTCAGATGAAAATCACTCTCTTTCCCTGGAAATAAGGTGAGCTAGCAGCATGCCACAAGTTCTCAGCCTTATAGGAAGCACAGCTGAGGAGCAATATAGCCACGCTGTCTGCCAAATACAGGTTGTAACAGGCTGAGAAATAGAAGGATTGGATCCATCTGTAATGAAGACTGAATACATTGTGGTAAACACTCACCCTCTCTCCTATGCATCCTGGAGGAGAAGATGCTAAAAGACACCAGGAGAAAGGCAGTCTAGGATCATTGTCTTCAGCCACTGAGTCCTTCTGTGCACTCAGCCTTATGATAACCACAAGACTTCAAAGGAAGATGATACCAATGGCCATTAATGAAAACGAATCCCTGAATATTTGTGTGGGTTCAGATCTTAAATGCTGCATTTTTCTTCCTGCCTGCACAGCTACTTTGAGTGTGCCTTCCACAAGTCCTTTTTTTTGTTCCAGCTAGATTGCACATTTTGTAAGGCTGCATTTCTTTTTCTTGTCTGTGAGGATATATAGAAAAGTACAAAGCTCTCAACAGAAGCCTTATAGCCCAGCCACAGACCACGCAAAAGTGAAGGCACTGTAGTTTTGAAATGCTCAAGCCAGCTCCAGCATTTAAACCAGTTCTGAGAGAAAAGAGGGCAAAAATGGAGCTTGAAACCAGAGTTACACAAAAACTGTGGGATCCTGTCTTTTCTCAAGGGTGCCTTGTAGAGCACAGTAAGGATTATTTTTCTTTCTAGAACGTATGATGTACCCAAATTACACAGCTAGTCAGCCTCGGGAGTTTGCTATTACACTATGGTATCTCAAAAATCGAGGTTCATAAGCCAAGTTGTAACAATTTTTGTTCTTGCAAGTCTCATGATGTTAGTAGGAAAAGTCAGTAGGTAATTTTTTTCATCCTCTGGCTGTACTATATTAATAATGTTAGAGGCCAAAGATTTGGGGTTTCTTTCATACCTAAGAAGCAGTTTCCTGAAAAAAATAGGTAAAGGAATATCCTAACAGCCTTTTAACAGTCAACTCAGGAAATTAAAAAGATACCAAAAATAAACCTTCCAAATGAATTTCCCAACACATTCGCCTCCCCCTACTCTCCATGGTTATTAAGGAGCTTGAATTAATCCTCAGCTTCCTGCTCCGTCCTTGAGCATCCCAGGGGTGTAGCACTGTCCTCAGACAGGTTTTCCACTGCCATCTGCTGTTCTTTAGATGGTGTTTTAGTTTCTACAAATATGAGATTAAGGGAGATTTCATGCTGGGGGTATGCTATAGACAACCCAATCAGGATGAGAAGGGAGATGAAGTAATCTATAAACAGCTGGCTGAAGTCTGGCAATCACCAGCCCTTGTTCTGGTTGGTAACTTCAATCTACCTGATATCCTACTGGATATCTGCTGGAAATATAACACAGCAGAGAGCAGGCAGGCTAGGAGGTTCCTCGAGTGTACTGAAGATAATTTTCTGACACAACTGCTAGGTGAGCGTACCAGGAGAGGCACCTTGCTTGACTTACTGTTCACAGAGAAGGACTAGTGGTTGATGTGGTAGGTGGAGGCCGTCTTGGGCTTAGTGCCCATGAATTGGTCAAGTTTTCAATTCTTAGTGATGTAAGGAGGGGGGAATAGCAAAACCTCCACCTTTGACTTCTAGAAGGTGGACTTTGGCCTGTTCAGAACAGTTGTTGAGAGAGTCCCTTAGCAGATTGTCCTGAAGGGCAAGGGGGTCCAGGAAGGCTGGATGCTCCTCAGGAAGGAAATCGTAAAGGCCTAGGAGCAAGCTGCCCCCATGTATCGCAGGATTGAAGGGTGGGGAAAGAGGTCACCCTGGACGAACAAGGAGCTTTTGATGGGACTTAGGAAAACAAGGAGGGGTTTACCACCTTTGAAGAAGGGACAGGCAACTCAGGAGGAGTACAGAGATCTTGTTTTGTTATACAGAGAGAAAATTAGGAAGGCAAAAGCCCATCTGGAGCTTAACTTGGCCATTAACATAAGAGACAACAACAAAAAAAGTTTTTATAAATACATCAACAAAAAGAAAGTCAGGAGAACCTCCATCCCTTACTGGATGTAGGGGCAAACATTGCAACCAAGGATGAGGAGAAGGATGAGTTACTCAATGCCTTCTTTGCCTCCATATCCAAGAAGATCATGGGGAGGATCATTTTGAGTGAACTCTCATGGCAATTGCAGGGCGGCCAAGGGATCAGGGCCAGCCAGCCATAGATAAAACACCACAAAGGAAGGCAAGAAGAGGAGCAACATGAAGAAAATGGATCCCTCCCAGCTAACAAGTCAGCCCCATTGGCTGCTCAGCTGAAGTACCTTTACACAAATGCATGCAGCATGGGAAACAAGCAAGAGGAGTTAGATATTTGCACACACCTCCAGGACTACGATCTCATTGGCATCACAGAAACATGGTGGGATGGCTTTTATGACTAGAGTGTTGGAATGGAGGGATACAGACTCTTCAGGAGGGTCAGGCTGGGCAGACAGGGAGGGGATGTTGCCCTCTATGTCAACGACTGGCTGGAGTGTGTGGAGCTCCACCTGGGCATTGATGAAGACGGAGGGCTTATGGATCAGGATTAAAAGGAGTACAGGGGTAAATGATGTTACGGTAGGGGTCTGCTCTGGACCACCAGATCAGTGACAGGGTAGATGAGGCCCTCTGTAGACAGAGCAGCATTGCACTTGCACTCCCTGGTTCTCACGGGGGACTTCAACCGCCCCGATATCTGTTGGAGGGATAACACAGCAGGGCACAAGAAATCCAGGAAGTTATGGAATTGTGTTGGTGATAACTTTCTTCTTCAAATGATTGAGGAGACAACGAGGAAAGGAGCTGTGCTGGATCTTGTCCTTACTAACAAGGAGGGGTTGGTGGAGAATGTCAAACTCAAGGTTAGTCTAGGCTGCAGTGATCATGAAATGGTAGAATTTAAGATTCCTAGGGCATCAAGGAGGGTGTGCAGCAAGCTGGCTACCCTGGACTTCAGGAGAGCAACCATTGGACTCCTGAGAGACCTGATTGGCATGGTGACATGGGAAAAAGTATGAAGAGGAAAGGGGCACAAGAAAGCTAGTTAGTATTCAAGGAGCACTTCCTCCAAGATCAAAAGAGGTCCATGCCAAAAAAGAAGTCAGGCAAAGTAGCCAGAAGGCCTGTGTGGATGACAAAGGAACAGCTGGATGGGCTCCAAACCAAAAAGGAGGCCTATAGAGGGTGGAAGAAAGGATGGGTAGACTGAGCAGAATACAGAGAAACTGAGCAGCCAGGAACCTGATCAGGCAAACAAAAACCCAGACAGAACTGAGCCTAGTCTGGGAAATCAAAGACAATAAGAAAAACGTCTACAGCTATGTCAGGGATAAAGGCAAGACTTGGGAAGCTGTTGGCCCTCACCAGAAGGAAGAAGGAGACCTGGCTGAAGGCCACGAAAATGATCAGAGGGATGGAGCACCTCTCCTGTGAAGGAGCATCTCTCCCTGGCTGAGGGAGCTGGGCTTGTTCAGAGCCTGGAGAAGAGAAGGCTCCAGGAAGACCTTATAGCAGCCTTCCAGTATCTGAAGGGAGCCTACAGAAGAGATGAAGAGGGACCCTTTGTCAGGAGAGGGACTCTGTCATGGGCCCTCAGCTGGACCCATTCCAACAGGTCCATGTCCTTTCTATGTTGAGGACTCCAGAGATGGACACAGTACTCCAGGTGGGGTCTCACGAGAGCAGGGCAGAGGAGTAGAATCAGATGCTGGGACCTGCTGGCCACGCTTCTTTTGATGCAGCCCAGGATGCAATTGGCTTTCTGGGCTACCAGTGTCCACTGCTGACTCATGTTGAGCTTCTCATCTAACATCATTGCAATCAGCATCCAAAGAAGATAACCATTTTCAGGCATTCTTTTCAACACCCATTTATTTTATAAAGAGGGAAAAACCCAGAGCTCCGTGTTTAGTATTGTAAAAAAGGGTATTTTTATGGTGAGTGAGAAATCCAAATTGCAAACAGTGGAATTTTACAAGGGACAGATCATCTGGCTGTAAAGTCAAGGGGCAGCCTCCTATAAATCTCACACCTATGTTTGAAGCCTATGGTTACCATGGTTACCATGACATTGCTGGTCTTATTTATAGCTCTATGCTACATATATATTGCTTTTGAGAAGGCATAAAAGGGACGGCTGACTATGAAGGAATCCGGGAACTGTACACTAAAAAAGAGACACAGAGGGGAAAAAATCTAATTAAAGAGGGGCTGCTGAGGTTCATTACTGGCTTTTGCAGTGCAAGGCCAGGACTACAGCCACATGAGAGCTGGAGAGGGACTCTTTGTCAGGAAGTGTAGTGACAGGACAGTGGATAACAGCTTTAAATTGGAAGAGGGGAGATTTAGATTAGATACCAGGAAGAAATTCTTTACTGTAAGGGTGGTGAGGCACTGGAACAGGTTGCCCAGAGAAGCTGTGGATGCTCCATCCCTGGAAGTGTTCAAGGCCAGGCTGGATGGGGCTTTGAGCAACCTGTTCTGGTGGGAGGTGTCCCTGCCCATGGCATGGGAGATGGAACTTGATGATTTTTAAGGTCATTCCATTATTCTATGATTCATTCTATGTCTTCTGATGCCCATGAAGTCCTTTGTCAGCAGTGCCAATCTCCATGTCTGTTTGTCAACATTTTGGCAGGTTTAGACTCAGCCATCAAGAGAATGTCTCCTTCATCCCCTGCTTTCACAGACAGCATCAAACCTGTAGCTGGTACTGAGCTGCCGGGCTCTTGCATGGTTTTTCACCCTGACACCAATAACACATCTGCAAATTGCAGAAGTTTTTACCTATGAGAGAACACAAGTATGCCCTTGAACTTTACAGCATGGGCTTGTGCTAGATTAACCTCCCTGCCAGGGAGCAGTTATCCCATCATTCCTTTTGAAACCTGCCTCCAGACAAAAGCAGAGCCCTGTTTGATGCTGTGAACAACCTCAGGGCAAAGATGGGCACAGCCATTTCCTCAAACACCCACTCTCCCGACCCTTTCCCTTTCTTTAAATAACAGAGTCTTTCTCACTCGGTTTCAACTGACCTTGCTCAGCTGAAGGCAATGGAAGACAATCATGTCCACTGGCCGAGGTTAAAGAAATTGCCAATAGCTGGGGCAAGATAAGAAAACATTGGTGGAGCATCTTTTCTTCCACTGTCACAATTTCTGTGGTTCTAGTCAGGCTTTAAAATTGTTCATGACATCTTTTTTTCTCTTCCCACAGACTCAGACTAGAAACTCAGGTTCATCTACAGTTCCCCCAGTGCGACTGGCCAAAACCCATTTATAACATAGAGGAGTAGTCTGCCTGTATGAAATGGCTTTTGCATGAGGCTACTCTAAACTTGCAATAGGTTTGCAATGAGCAAACTGTTGGAGGTGAGCAGCTTGCAAAGATTTTCTCTCAAAGCAAATTTTCTCTCTTCCATTTCAGTATAAACAGCTGTCACAGAGAGTGGCCGTTTCCATGGTTAGGAACCCAGAGCTTGCTCCATAGTTGACTTACCAGTTTCTCATTCATGTCAGGGAACTCCAGATTGGAAATACATGCCATTGGAAGAACCACACTTGTCTCTCCAACTGCACAAATTGTTGCAAAATGCTCCCTTTGATGTTGGTGAGCTGCTGGTACAGATCAGTGCACGGTATGGTTATTATCAAGGAGCAGGAGGCCTGATTTGAGTAAGATTTGAGATAAATCCTATTACATTTGTGCCACCCAACACCTACCCCTCATGTTCTTCAGTCTCATCATTATTCTGTGAAGATTGATCTTTGATGTTGCAAGAAGTTTTTGGCAGGGGCTGAATTCTGTCGTGTGATTCACATAAACCACTTAGTACAGCAGAAGCCAGACTCGTCTGGGCAATACAGGTGTTGAGCAATTCATATCTGAATCCACTTGCTTCCAGCAGAAAACATGCCCTTGAGTTTCAAAAGCATTGAGTCACCTATGGAAGGGTCACTTTGCTTCTGAAACCATACTAAGCATTTCTTTGCATCTTCTGAAGCTGATATCCATTTGACAGTCCACCCTGTATGTCTGGAAAAACATCCGACCCAGCTTTGAAAGACGATGGGAAGCATTTCTTTTCTCTGCTGAAAGCAGTTTCCTTGTTTCCAGGAAGGAGGAGACACACGGGAAGGGCAGTAGAACTTTGTGCAGCCATAGCTGCTGAAGCAGAAGGAACTTCTCAAGGTGGGCTTTCTGGGCCCCAAGCTGCCAAGGGACTACATATACAGGAGCTTCATGCTCTCCAATGTATTGCCTCCAGGAACCAGTTTCAGTCCTGCAGTACTAGTCCCTGTTTGCACTGTACCATCCTGTCATGTTATCCTATTCCTTCATGATGTTCTGCTTCAGTCTTTTGGGGTGATTAGTATGTGCTGAAGCACTGCTTTATTGACAATAAGAATTACCTCCATAATAAACTGACTGGATCCAGGAAGACAGATGGAAGGGAAAGTGAGAAAAGAACTTCAAAAAAACAGAGAGATTAATTGTTTGGAAGGGAGCAGAAAGCAGATGGTGGATGAAATTCATTAGTTTAGAGTAACCATACTCATTTCCTCCTTTTCTCCCAAGCTACAGTTAACTTTTGCTGCTCAGCTTCATCATCCTCTTCTTACTGGCAACTTTCTTTCACATTTTCTGCCCTCACAATGAAGGCCTTGGAGGATGTTGACAGCAGCTCTGGAGTTTACCTGTAACAAAGGAAAGCCACAGCCAAACTGCCTTTCCAGACACACAAGCAGGCAGCAAGAAATTCATGCGGAGATCCAGCTGCTGGAAAGTGTTGCTTGCTGGTTTTAGCCATGCTGAGACTGTTAATTGGAAAACAGAAGCATGTGTGCTATCCTTGCCCCAGGAGGTAAATGAGACACTTGGGGACAAATCTTGGAACCCCAAGTCACTCTGAAGTTCAAGAAGACCAACAGCTCCAACAACAGTCACATACATGTGTCATTTTTTAAAAAAAAATGATCTACTGCTGTCTCACACCAAGGGCTGTTGGAAGTGGGCAGGATTCCCTGGAGCAGCTGGATAAATCTGGACAATGCCCAAGGAGTATCAGACAGGACCCTGTCCTGGCAAGTGGTGCTGTAGCAAAGGGAGTGCCTATGCAAGAGAAGAAGGGGCTTCCCAGCACCCCTAACCCCAATGAGACCAGTAGAATTTGGCAGGGGAGGCACCCACAGCCATCAGCAGTGATCACCTCCCTGGACTTCCCAAAAGTGTGCTCTTCTGGGGGTTCATCTGTGGACAGGGCGGAAAACGTCTTGCAGATCCCTTGGAAAGGCTCAGCGGGGTCTCCCCAGGGTCTCTCTGTGCAGCTGTGGAGCCAATGAGGCAGTGCCAAAGCCCAGAGCGAAACTGGTCCTAACCCAAACTCTGGACTGGACAAGGCACACTGAAGGAAATGCTACGGCAGTAATTAAGTTAATTGAGCTTTGGATCTGGCCCACAGATGGCCCCTACCTCTTAGTGCGATGATTTTGCCTGTTGTTAATTTGACTAATTAATCTGACTATTTCTGCGTGTTCTGCAGTTGTAGAACTGTTGATATCGGGGAGCCAAATGTTTAATTTGAAAGCTAATTAAAGAACATCAGGCTGTGGTCAGAAAATGCAGCAGGATGAAATGGGTATTTGCCCATCACTTTGGTTTCATCATGTTCAGTGGAAGGCAGTTGGTCGGTTTGGCAGCCTTAGGCAGCAGAGACTTTGCATGAGCGAGGAGCAAGAGAGACAAATAATTGCTGATTGACATAACTAAGGCTGATTCTTTTTCATCAAGTTGGTGGAAATCCCCTTTCCTACAGTGAGCAATCAGAATATTACATTTCCAGCTTGCTTAAAGGATTTTAGATTTTGTGGCTCAAAGTGTTCAGAGTATTTGAAAATCAGTGCTGACATCTAGCCAAGCACTTTTAAGTTGTCTGTAAAAGGTTATTCTGTGAGGATACTGCCTGTATTAAGATTGAGTGGCCTTTTCAAAGACTTTGATTAGAAGTACTTCAGGAAATTTAATTTGGAACTCTTATGAGAAGGATGATTTAGATGCTTTGTACATGTGGGCACTTGTAGATGCTTCTTTCTTGGTAACAGGCTGCACATGGGCTATCTCTGTAATTAGCTCTAGCAATAAAGGCTACGTTGCTTCTTCAGCTCAAAGTATCCATTAAACCAATTATCAGGAGAAGTCAGGAGAATGCTTATGCTGCCATTGCAGAAATTATGTTTTCAGAAAGCGAGTGTAGGTAAGTGCCTGTTTAGCATTCACCACAAGTACAGGCGCAGTCGCTTGTTGAGACAAGGTGAGGAGCATGCAGTCGGCCTCCACCCGGAGCTGCTGCCACCAGTCATTGGTCATTGTCATGAAAGAAGGAGCAGGGCCCAGACCCAGGACAGATTTCTGTGAACCTTACTTTTCAGTGTTTATCTCAGTGACTGCAGTGCGTCTGGAGTTTTTAAAGGGTGGCATTGAAAGATCCCGTTCCGATTAAGAGAATTTGGCTGAATTTGAGGTTAAGACTGGAGATCTTTTCTTTCCACCTGCTCCTTCAGAGGCTCATCTGCAGGATGTGTTTGGTCAGGGCAAATCTCAAGGCTGCTGTGGCCACAAAAATTAACAAGCTAAACCTGAAGTGGGAAGATCAGCCGCACATTGGTGCAATGTGCTGCATGGCTGGCAGAACTCCTGCTCTGACTACTCTTTGGTTGACTCATGGGCATTGTCATTCTGAGAAGGTGTTTCCGCATTTTATTTTGGGGTGGTAAGCTGTCTCATCACCTTTGTTACGTATCTGTAAGATAGAAGAAGATGAAAGTTTGCAACTTCTTCAGTGACTGGCACACCGAGCCCTGTTCCTCCTTGGCTGAAATGGATGGACAACAGGTTGACTGTTACATTGAGGTGTGTCTCATGCCCATGTTTTGGGGTTTTTGTGAACTGATTACATGGAAGAAAAATAATAATGAAAAGGCCATTGGAAAATTTAGGGTTGATTTTGACCTTTTGAAGTCACAAACAAAAACACAAATCCCTTTTGTACAAATTCACTTACTTTCTCAAATGTTCAGTCTCTCTGAAATGGTACATAAACCTAAAATACTTCAAGAACTGCAAAACTTCTTGAAGCTAGAGATAGACTAAAGCCTGCATCAAAGCCATTTTTCTTGTAAACTTTTGATTTTTGACAGGATGTGCTTTCCAGTTTAAAAAAAAATAATATTTACTCTGGTAAATACCAGTACAGCACAGCAGTAAGGGATGTAACCAATGGCTTCTACAGAACTTGGAACACCTTTCTGCTGTTTTAAACTTCTCTCTCTTTCATATTCAGGCTCTTTCCCACAGCACAGGATGGGTCCCTTCATCATCCTGCTGCACTTGGATGCTACTGCTGTAGAAGCGTTACACTCTCACCAGCTTTCAGACCCCATCCCATACAACTGAAAGCCTTAGGTGGCATTTATAGATAGATTGCCGCGTGTCATCCAAAGCTGGGAGCTGAACTATGGCTGTCAGAAGAGGGTGAAATTACTGCTCTGTGCTGCAGGGTTGGACAGGACCAGCCGGAGCAGGGTCTTGTCTCCTCTGAGTCCCCATTCTGGTGGAGACCATTGCCTACAGCGAGCTCCTTTTCTTATTCATCTTCAGAAATCCACGTCCATGCTACCACATGGCCCAAAGTGCCATGCATTAAAATAACCTTTCCCCCCCTTCCTTCCTTCCTTCCTTCCTGGGTAGAAGCTGTCAGGGTTGCAATCCACTGGTATGATGAGATCACACCACAGCTCTTCTCAGCCTCTGCTTTCTTTCATGGCTGTGGCAGCCCCCACCACCTTCTGCCAGAAGACAGATGTGGAGTTTTTTTCCTTGATGGGACAGGGGTCCTGTGACCCACGTGGCACTAGGTTCTCTGGTCTCTTCACGTGGCAACCTGAGGTTAGCTTCATGTGCTGCTCTCTGGATATCTGTGCTTTAATTAAAAAGTTCATAGAAATAACTGTACGGATCACTTCAAGGACAGATCAAACAACGTTTAGGGGCTGCAGAAAATCCATTAAGATGACATACAGGAGTCTGCCCTGTATGTCCACTTACCAAGAAAGCGGCTGACCTGTGACATGAGTGCCGTGGAAGAGTACCATTGTGAGGAATGGTTTCTGTGTACTGACCTTGCTGTTAACATAGCAGAGAAACATATAAAAAGAATCCATTTCTGCAAGTTAATGCCTGGTCCAAATGAAAAAATAGGACATTTTTGAACAGAAATGACAAATAACTCAATTACAACCTGATGCAGAACAGGGAAAAATTGTTGTCATCTCAGCAATGTTCACAAGCCAGAAAAGCCATTTCCCATCCTACTCATGGATGTGCAACATGGATCAGAAGAAGCCAAGGCCACCAGTTCTGCCTGGTGCTTTTAGTGCTACTTTAATGTTCCCAATAAAACACAGGCTCTCTTCACCTACAGAAACGCTTACTTTTTCCGAGAACAAGTGTATCTCAGTAACCACAGAAGCTGGACCACCCTAATTGATATTGTTGCAATGCTTAGAGAATAAATTATATTGATTAATAGCTTTGGGAAGGTTGAGTTTTTCTGAATAATTTCTTTTGAGGTAAGAGCCTTGAAAAGCAGCCCTTTAGAAGTACAGAGGATGAAAAAGCTGTGATCCATCTTTACGAAAAAGGCAAGCAACATGGAATAATAGCAATTAATCAGATGTATTACCACAGTATAATTGGAAGATGTTCAGACATGCCTTCTAAGGTTGAAATATGTATTTATTCAGGTTTTCAGTACCAAATAAAGCATTCAAATGCCCTTTCTTCCATTACTAGTAATGGGAGTGGGCATGCAGCTGGCTGGGTCACCTCTCTTTGCCCTGCCGACTTGGAATTTGGCTTGCACATAGCTGGAGCAGTACCATTCTCACTTCTAGTACCACCTCTGTGACCTGGAGGCAAACCTGAGCCAGACGCACAGTAAACACAAGCTCCTTTCTTGGTGTTCCCACTGAGCTCGGAGGTGACAGGTTCCTGAGACAAGGTTATGTTGGGTACGGGGAGTTCAGTGTGGCCTGGCAGCTCCTGCACAGCACGAGCTGCTCGGGTGCAGCCCGATGCAGAGTCCTGGCCAGCAGTGCTGCCTGGTGCCCCATGCCCGCAGGATGAGGCTCGGGGGCAGGAGGTACCCGTGGTGCATGGGCTCAGACCAGAGGCTGGACCCCACTCTGCTGCCTTGGTCATGCCCTGTGGTCCACGCTGCTGGGGTGCTGACCCGGAGCATACCTGAGCTCAGGGGCACCAACGCTGTCATGGGTCACCCAGACATCACCCCTTCCTGCATTTGCTTTGCTCCCCGTGTTCACTCTCCAACCCCCTCCCTTTTTTGGGGGTGCGCAGTCCAGCCTGCCGTGATGCTGCTGCAGCCACTGGAGCTGGATGCTCCCTGTAGCGGGGACAGGGGAGGAGCAGCAGGAGGGGGCTGCTGGGCCGCATCCAGCTTCTGCCTGCTGGTTGCCCAATGCAGACAGAAAGTAGAAATGTCCCAGGGACGCGGGGGAACCAAGTGAACCATAAATTCCGAGTGTTTTCCTCACAAGTCGCCTGTACCACCCCTTCTTGGCTGAGTGTGATACCCCAGGTGTCCATGGAGTACCCTTGTGTTTATCACAAATGTCACAGGGACAAGAAATCCCTGAAAGCCAATCCCAGCAACCTTCTTAACTGCCGGGGATTCAAACTTGCCATATGTTTCTGACACATGTATTCTGCCTCCCATGTGTGGTTTTGCCAGCTGTTTTCAGAAGGGGCTGTTTGTGCTCCGGTGGAGGAATGCTCTGTCCTTCATAAGCCGATCTCTTTCCTGCTTTCGCAGCCGTTTCTGCAGGAGGAGGGAAGGGCCTGTCCATGGAATCGTGGTCCTCGTGCTTCCCTCTGCTGTGCAACTAAGAGAAGAGCAGGGGTGTGCAGAAACCAGTTCCCAAGATCCCGATATTCTGAAATGTTACCGGGGGCCTGTCTGGAGTGTATGGCTCTGGCATCCACACTGTAAGACAAATTTTATCAGTAGATACGTTTTAAGTGTATGATACACTTTGTACTAAGAAAAAAAAATAATTTTCATTTTATACAATTAAATATTATTGACAGTTTAATATTTTTGAGGAATATTTTCTGTTGCCAGGACTTTTCTGCTTTCCCCATTCCCCTCTTCCTCAAAATTCACACTCTATGGAATGCATTGTTTTGCATCTTATCCTGGAAAAGTCCTTGCTCATTGTTATTTCCAGAAAGTTTTCATGCTTGTCTGGGAAATCAGAGATGCAGGATAGACCTTTCTGGTTCCAGTTCTCATTTTTTCTACTGTGGTGGTCACTGAGGCAGTGATGGTTTGGCAAAAGCAGCCGCCATGATCTGGGGGTGTCTGGGGAAGGAATTGAGAGTATAGAAACACTGGCGCTCTGCAGCCTGGAAATAGAGGTTGATTTATGCCTCTGCCTGATGATGCCGGTGGTTTCTGAGGTTGTGCCCCTGTTGTGAAGGCTGACCTAGAGAGCAGAGGCTGGTTTCGGCCAAGATGGGCGAAACCAAAGAGATGTCCTTAAGGGTGGGGTCTCCTGAGGTTCCCTGTGTGGTATGAAGTTTTGGTGTGCAAAACAGAGACATAGAAGCCAGAGCATCCATCTGTTTCTCAGCTGGGAAAGCAGAATTAAGAAGAATTAAGAAGGCTGTGAAAAAAGCTCTGACTCTTGTCAATCGTTCCTGCATTCCCAGAAACACATCAAGGCATTTTTTCCCACATAGTTCAGGCCTCTGAGGGTGGATGAAGATGAGTTCCTGTGTAAAGGGAGGACGATGTTAAGAAACTCCTTCTGCTCCCAGAACCAGCCCTTTCCTTTTGGTTTCAGGCCACCACTCCCCAAAAAGCAAGAGTCTCAGAGGCACAGGCAGAAAGCTGACAAACCATTTCCCCAGGGCAGACACCACTTCACCTCGGGAACAGCTTCTCTGCACCATGCTTGGATGAGATCTCTTAGCAGGGACATTCGATATATGTGTCTGTGTCCTACAAAAGCAGTTGGACTGCACTGAATCCCAAGGCACAGCCAAAGCAGGAAGGAATTTGTGTTATGGAGCAGTGTTCAAAATGCTGTGTTCTGAGAGAGAAACAATCAGACCATGGAGCATGCTGCCATGATTCCTCATGCCACGCAACAGGCCAGCAGTAGAAAGATCAGCTCTCTGCACCCTCTTGTGAAAGTTCTCCACAACTGCACCGTTACGAATCCACAGGCCATGTGTGACAGGGAAAATGGCTGACACTTGCCCCTCCAGTACAGCAGCAGGTCTGCTGACACAATAATAATTCTTGTTACCTGCCTTCTCATTGGACCACCTTTACAGGTGTCGTGGTTTAGCCTTAGACGGCAACAAAGAACCAGGTGGCAGCCACTCGCTCTAGAGCCCGTCCACAGTCAGGAGGGCAAAATCAGAAGAAAAAGGCAAAACTCGTGGGTTGGGATAAAGGCAGTTTAACAGAACAACAAAACAGTAACAAATAACGCGGGTAAAGAAGTATGAAAACACGATTACAATGCCGACTGCTCACCCACTGCACCCGGCACTGCCTCCGACCACAATCACGACCACAGGACGCCCCTCCCACTTCCTGTCCCCCTCCCCCTTCCCGGCCAGCTCCCCACTACCCCCTGGGCATGGGTCACATGGGATGGAGTACCTGTGCCCTGCTAAGAGAGTTAACCCTGTCCCTCCTGGAACCAGGACAACAGGCAAGCCCTGGAGTACTTGGTTCTCCTACTTGTTTCTGCCAAGTTTAAATCTAAGATGAGGCAATTCCTTTGCAATTGTGCATTTCCTTTCCTACCTGAATTTCCTTGGAAATTCGGTTTGTAGAGAGCTTAGAATCATCTAGGTTAAGACCTTTAAGGCCATCAAGTCCAACCATAATCCTCACACTGCCAAGTCTACCTCTAAACTGTGCCTGTAAGTGCCACACCTACACCTCCTTTAAATTCCTCCAGGGATGGTGACTCAACCACTTCCCTGAGAAGTGTGTCCAAGTGCTTGACAACTTTTTTGGTGAAGAGATTTTTCCTGCCATTTTTTTTAAGTTTGTATACCACAATACCACTGGATATTAAGGAAGTATCTCAACAGGGACAGAAAGAAGGAAAGAAGAGAGGAGAAGAGGGAAGTGGGAAGAACGAGGAAAAATGAGGGAGAACGAGGAGGAAAGCAAGGAACAAGGGATGGAAGGAAGGAAGGAAGAAGAAGCACAGAGCAGGGAAAGAAGCCTGTGTGCTGGGTTTGGGAGGCTTGAGGAGTGCCAAGCCTGCTGCCCATGGACAAGTGCTGCTCCCTCTTGTGGGATGGAGGTGGCCTTTGGTGGCTGTTGCCCCCAGCATGGCACTGCAGCGCAATCTGCAAATGGCAGCTGTAACTCACAACGGAATCCACTCCCTGTAACACATATCAGCACACCCATAATGAGGAATTGAATGCAAATTGCCCCAAAGGAAATTAAAAGACACATTTGTAAAAGGTCCAACACCTGGTAACATCTCATCCACCATCTGGTAATGTCAGCCTCCACTACTCGGTGATGTCAAAGCAGGCCTATCGTCCCTCCCAGTATGTGGCATCAGGAGAAAGAAAACAAAAACATTTCTTCTTTTTACCTTCTGCACTTCCCCACTGCTCTATCTTGGTCTGCAACAGGTGTCTATGACTATGTGTCCTGTCTCCTCTTGACACCTGTAGAGGTCTCTTGCAAAGTGGGAGCCATCAGTGTGTCCTTGGGAGGAATGCTCCTGCAAAGTAGTGGAAGCCTGTTTGTCAAATACTTAACAAGTAGATTTTGCATAGAGCATTTTATACACTGCAGGGTAAGTTGTGCCCCTCATCCCAAAAAAGGTCTGGATGTGTTGAAATGCCATGCAAAAAACCCCAAACCATCCTAGTGTACAGGCCCCGGGCCATGGGACCCTGCAGCCTCCTATCTCCTCCCCCAGCAAATCCCACTGCAACCGTGCACCCACAGCACAGCCGGTGCTGAGGGCAAAGTAGGCAGGAGGGGAAGGTGGTTTGGCCACAGGTCCCAGGGGGACTCCCATGGCTACCAGCTCTGCTCTCTGCTCTCTGCCCCTGTGACTTCCACCTGGCCCCAGGGACATGAGAGCCATCCCAAGCTTTGGCCACTGGGAAGTGAGCATCCTTGGAGCCCTGGACCCTGCTCTGGGCTGTCAGTGTGGGTGGGGACAATGAGGAGGGGTCCCCTCACCCTAGATGTGCTGGTGGCGCCTGGCAGGGGCTTCATCTCCCCTCTGAGATGGGTGCAGTGGGATGCATGCCTGTGACTGGAGATTTTCTTCCCCATCCCAGCTTCAAGCTGTAGTTCACTGAATCACTGCACTCTAATTGTACTACAACAACTGAAGGAAGTGGGCAATACCCTCCTGTGAAGGTGGTCCAACAGGAAGGCAGGTTGGGGCAAAGTAACAAGAATTGTGTCATCAGATCTGCTGCTGTACTGAAGGAGTGAGTGCCACAGCCATTTACATACTCAGTGTATTTTGAGGAAGAGGGGAATGGGGAAAGCAGAAAAGTCCTGGCAACAGAAAATATTCCTCAAAAATATTAAACTGTCAATAATATTTAATTGTATAAAATGAAAATTATTTTTTTTTCTTAGTACAAAGTGTATCATACACTTAAAACGTATCTACTGATAAAATTTGTCTTACAGTGTGGATGCCAGGGCCATACACTCCAGACAGGCCCCCGGTAACATTTCAGAATATCGGGATCTTGGGAACTGGTTTCTGCACACCCCTGCTCTTCTCTTAGTTGCACAGCAGAGGGAAGCACGAGGACCACGATTCCATGGACAGGCCCTTCCCTCCTCTTGCAGAAACGGCTGCGAAAGCAGGAAAGAGATCGGCTTATGAAGGACAGAGCATTCCTCCACCGGAGCACAAACAGCCCCTTCTGAAAACAGCTGGCAAAACCACACATGGGAGGCAGAATACATGTGTCAGAAACATAGCAAGTTTGAATCCCCGGCAGTTAAGAAGGTTGCTGGGATTGGCTTTCAGGGATTTCTTGTCCCTGTGACGCTGTGTCTTAGGTGATAGCTTAATTACGCGTCGCAGAACACCCATGACTGAGGCCAGGAGAGGATGCCTGGTGTAAAGGGAGCTCCTGCCTGCAATAATTTCTTCCTTTACTCCAACGCTGTGACCAGGTGTGAGAAACAGAACAAACATGATGGACTTAGGACAAGAAAGATATTTTTCTGACCAGAACAACTTCTTCCTGTCCAAAGTAGAGAGCATCTCCTTTAGCCGATAGGTGGGTGGGCATCATGAATGCAGAGCTCAGCCCAAAGACTCTTAGTCCCCGTTCCAGTTGCAATAATTGACCTTGGATCAGCTGTGAGTTTGGGAGACCTGGGGCCGTGGAGCTGCTTGACCTGCAAGGTCTTTGGGGATGGCTGGTCCCACACAGCACATGCAGGACCCTGCCCCTGAAGCTCAGTGCTGGCAGGGGACCAGCATCACCCCTCAGGATGCACAAGGGCTAGACAGGAGCAGCGCAGGGAACAAGGTCAGCTCCTGGCAATGGGGATATGCATCAGGAGCTCAGGGTTTGGTGTCCCTTCTTACAAATGTATTGTGTTTCCTATTGCTCATCTGAGCAGGATCCCACCACAGACACAAAGTTCTCTCCCTGTGCCTCTCCTCCCATGTCACAGGGTCGTCAGGCTGGGGAAACGTAACACAGACGTTGTGACAGGACTCTCTCCACCGTCCTTGGGATGGTCGGTGAGGATCATCCCACACATGCACCCATTTTGAGATTGTCTGTGTGAAATTACCTGAACAAAGACTCAGGGTATCAGGCCTCAGTGATCTAATGTAAACATGGTATTTCTTATGAATGGAATGCAATAGGAGAGGTAGGACCAGAACATTTGTGTGGCTGGAGTTAAGTGAAGAAGGTATGCTGGGTTTAGTTCCTGTCTATAAAAACGTGCTGCATTTTAAGATATTTTTCCTTTGGCACTTCTGTGGTCTTTTGCCAAACCTGCCAAGCATGGCCTAAGCCAGAGGGGAGATCACCGAAGACAGAAAGAAATGGCCCCAGTCTTTGTCTTACCTCTCGTCATACCTTGGGCACTGATTAAATAGGTGTATTCACAAGTGCGCACATGCTTCTCCTCTCAAGGAGATGAAGGCTTCTGCAGAAAATTTTTGCTCTTTCCCCCCTCTTTCTTCCCAGAACAAAGAAGATGTAGAAAATCCTGATCCCATGTTGGAATTTAAGACAAGAAAGAGGTGCTCCTTTCTTCTACATTTTCCCAGAAGACTCCTGGTGGATCTTTTTTTTTCTCCTGTTAACCACCAAGAGGGATTTGAAAAGTTGTTAAGTGCTGTGAATGAACCAAGTGCTGGGAAACATTCAGCATTTAGAAGCATTTGTAGATCCTTATCTCTATCTAGTATACATCCAGAGGTTAAGGAAATGCTACTGACTGGGTCACCCCAAGCACTCAACAGACAACTACTATTTGATCTTTGCAGTACAGTTGGTGGCACGTGTTCTTGGAGCTCCTACCCAATGTATTGAAATGTGAGATTCTGCTCAAATGTTACTCTGAGGGGCGTCCTAACCAAGCAGCATCTCTCAAATAGCAGATAAAGCTGGTGAGGGAATTCCTGTTTGCCACCGATGGCTGAAACCCAGCTTTCCTTTGCAGCACGACCGAGCCAGCACCGTTCCAGCAGGATGCACAGGAAGCACCTGCTTCTCCTGCCTCCTTCAGGAAGGGGCTGGCCAAATCCAGTGCCAGTGCCCACTGCTGGGGTAGTCTTGGTGGGAGAGAGCTCTGTTACCTGTGGCAGGAAACAGTGAGGAAAAGCTGGCCCTGAGCTCCTAGAACCAATCTTTGAGATGCTGAGATTTAGCTTAGGGGACTAACATTTTCATAAATGGCACACTCATCTTCTCTGTGGTCTGATGATATCCACACCTGGGGTGTCACTCAGCCAAGGAGGGCTGGTACAGGTGACCTGTGAGAAAACCATTTGTCCCTCTGTCAGATTACTTTTGATCATATCTCTTTTTACATGGGACTCCCTACTCTTTTTCATCAGAGTGAACTGCTTTAAGTGGTCTACATGCAGCTCCTTTTTTACTTTTTGCTCTTCTGACCTCTTTTACCAAAATATTACTGACCCTGAAATAATAGTACTACTACTACTACTCTTCTTCATCGTCAACATCATCATTATGAAACCCAGCTGACATAAAGTCTGTAAAGCTGTTGTTTTAGCAATGTTTTTGGTCCAGTAGTAGATGAGTGGTTCTCTACCCTGTTTAATCATATACTTGTGAGAAACTCAGCCCAAAAAGTGTGGTTGTTGTTGCTGTTGCAAACACAGCCTCCCTACGAATGGGAAAATAAACCAGAATGGGCACACTGAGGAGATACTTGCAGAAATAAATGAAAGTTTTCAAGCTTCTGTTAGCTGCTGTCTGCAGCTCAGCAGAAGAGCCTGGAAAGCCAAGCACATTTTCAGAAGTGTCGCAGAGGAAATGAGCTGTTTAATTACATGTGTGAAGAGATGAGAAGAAAGAAAGGAGGAGGCTAACACATAGAGAGCATAAAACCACAGAAGACACATTCTCTATCAGGGCAGTTCTCACAGTATTTGAGGATTGATTTATCTAGCTCAGCAAATTCAGAAAGGCACTGTGGGTCAACGGCTTCAGCCAGGCTTTCAAGGGAAGGACTGCCAAAATGTCAGGCAGCACCGTGACATCATTTCTAATGCAAGTAGACAAGCAAAATGTTGTGTTTCTGTTGTTCAGATCTGATACGTGTCCCCGGGTTTATCCCTTAACATCAGCTATCTGTGCTACTCCCACAACTGGCACGTCCCTGCAGAGAAGACTGGATCCGACTCGTACCTCTGAGATGAACAGCACTCAGCCTGTTGGCGTGGGCAGCAGCAAGGCCAGAGCTGCCCTCGCTTTGATGGATAGATTTGTCAGAACAGATGACAGATCCGGAGCGTCTGTGATCTCTTTGCCAGTGTGGGTGCAAATCTAGGTGAGATCCATTGATGCCAGGCATGTTCCAGTGTTGTGAGATAAATAACAGAGGATAACAATGTTGATAGGTTTCTGGCAGATTCTCACCAATCACAAAGAAGGGGATGATTTCCCTTTTTTCCATTTTTCTTTTAATTGGTCTAAAGTTGTTTTTGCAACATGAAGTCTGAAAGTGCTCCCCATTGCATCTCTGAACACACTCTCTCTCTTCTTTCTCTTTCTTTCTGACTTTCTGATTGTGTGCCATTTTTTCACTGTGGATTTTGAGCACTTTCCAGAGAAAATGAACACAGGAGAGTAAAGTTCCTTGTGGACATCATAATCTCTCCCTTTTCTAATTTGCCTGTTTTTAAAACAATTCTGCCTCGAAGAAAGTTTGTTGTTTTTATGAGGGCCATTGCTGATATATATGAAAATGATAGCACATTTCAGGAATGTAAATCCAGCAATTAAGAGCAACTAGATCAAATTTCAAGCATTTGCTACTGTGACCTGAACCAGGATCAAAGATTCTGTCACAACTGAGCAAAGCAAAAGGATTTCTCTCTTACGAAAGACACGCTTGGTAGCCTTTATCTACAAGGTTTCTGTATGCCACCCACGCTACTGACATTTGGGCAGTGCATGTTCTGCCTTGACTTTCTCCAGCATCTCCAGTTTAATCAAGCATTCATGCTTTAGGGCCTTGATTTAACATATGTCCAGGCTGTGGCTTTATAGAAATCCCTTTTGGATAAATGTTTAAGAGCTGGTGGAAAACCCCAGGAAACCATAGATAAAAACCAGTGGCTACAAGACCTCTACAGCTGCAATGACAAATGATAGATATACTCCATAAGCAATTTTCCATTTCTGTCCTTCTGTTTTCTTATCATAAGCCTTCTACATATTTGCAATTAAGAGGCAGAAAATAACTTTGTCTACAAATATTTTGCAAATTACTCCAATCTCCTCTTGTAGTTTTAGTCACTGCCATACTTTTCTGTCTTAGAAACATTCTCCTTCACAGTGGGTATTTGCATCCTCTGTTTTGTGTAAATTGTGAGACAACCCTTATCATAAGGGGGAATGGATCGCTGCCTGTGTTTATGCAAGCGTGTATAACGCATCAGGGAAATCTACCTCCTCCGTGTCAGAAGACAGTGTCTGCAGTCCAGTAAATACTGAGCTTGTCAAAAGAGCTGTGAGGTGTGAGCTTTCCGTCAAAGGGCATCAGATCAGCCAGTGGCAGGAGACAAGAAATTCAGCTGGAGCAGATATCTCCTTCTGGGTCTGTTTCAGTCACAGACAAGCCTCGCATGACACCAGAGAGCTGGCCACTGAACTAGGACATAGTCCTAGACAGGAGCAGAGATTTCCATCAAAACTTTATCTCTAGTTCCACTATGGCAAATCTTATGTTATTTTATCAGCTTTTAACAGAGAAAGACTTCACAATGATCTTCCCTTCAGGTGTGGATTTTTCTTTCTCTTTTTCGTCCAGGGAGTAACTATGGCAACTCCAGGAAAAAAAAATAATGTTATTTTGTTTATGTTGGGCTTCATCCCATAAAAAAAGGAGAAAGTTATGCTGCTTCTGTTACAACATTTTACAGCATGGGTTTTTTTTAACAGGCTGTCCACGTTTATGGTATGACTTGGCTCTGGCTGCCTTTGAGTTTCCATTACAGAGGCGCCGTGCAGCAGGGCTCCAATACAGTCTTGACATTCCCCACATGGTGAAACTGGATGACAGGGCAGCAGCAGTATGGGAAGAATGTTTTTTATAATCTAAGAGAAATGGAAATTGAGGGTTTTGGTAGCCCTTGCTATCTGTCTTTGTAACTTCAAGAGAATGAGATAAATTAATTTCAAGAGAATAGAAGTGCATTGCTTGCACATTGGATAAATGCGTCCTGATCTTGAACACCTAGAGATGGCCTGAAAACAGGGATCAGTTACATCCTCAGTAAAGGCTCCTTGGCTTCAATTTGCAGGTTGAAGCTACAAACCTCAGTTAAAAATGCTGCAACTGAGCTATATGTGGAAAATCATTGTCAACCCAAACATGTCTTATTTTGCTGGTCTTCTGGGGAGGAAGACACTGTGCTTGTTTGTGGGGTTGCCTGTGCCTAGCTTACGGCACAGGGAAAGAAAATGATGCCTCCAACCTACAAGGGTGAAGATACAGATCTAAAGGGACAGCAGCAGGACAGGAGCAAAGCAGGACAAGCAAGATTTCCTCAGTGGAGGAGGAAAGTGCAAATCTGGGGACATCAATTGAACTGGACTAATAAGCACAGCGAAAACAAGCAGGGTACGTGCAGTGCCTGTTCCTTGGCAGATGGGATGGGACTGCAGTAATGAGTATTTCTCAGCATAATGAAGGCTAAATTTCACGTAGCATGCATTGGGTATTAGTGAGCTAATTAGTAAGCTCTGAACTGAGCTCATGGGCACTAGGGAGAGATGAAACTGGAACTGAACTTTCCAGCTATGTGTAAGCTTTTCAAACAACAGCTCCTCCTGCAGAAAAACAATTGAACTGCTCTGCCAAGGAGAGAGGGTTTCTATGAAGCAAGGAAACTTATCAGCAAAGGCAGTTGTTCCTGCTGCAAGGCAAGACTGCATTTGAAGAAGAAAACGGGATTTTGCAGGTTTTAGGCAACCATTGCAAAATTTATCCCAAAGGGAGCAGTTTGCTTTTCTTTCTGGGACAGAAAAGGTGGTACAAGTCCTCCAGCTTACTAAAGCTGTGCACAGCCCACTGCTAAAATGCAGTCTGCCCGTCACTCGCCCCAGATCATCACTCATCTTTATTTATCTCAGATCAACACTCATGATATCTTAGTGGTTTAAAATCAGCCCATCAAATCATAAAATTCCAAAAGCAGCAGAATCTGAAGGGTCTGGAGTCAAGAGATCCCAAACCAGGGACTAATTTCTTGCTGAAGGTGCCTGGCTGATGATTCTTGGCTGTGGAAAATGAAGGGTCTTAAGTTGTTTTACTGCTTTTCACAGCAAAACACCCCTGGAAAAGAGAGTAGTGCAATCTTTCACAGGTTAAACAAAGCCACCTGGCTTCAAAGATTTTTTGACCTGCAGGCTACCATCAGAGAAAACCCAAGAGGAAGACAACATTCCCGTTCATCCTCAGCACCCCACAGGAGTCTTGCTGCTACTTTCCATAGAACTGCTTGGACCTTGAGCACTCAGGATCTTTCAAAGCTGAGCGCTGAAATGAATTGCAGTCCTTTCAAACTGAACATTGGGATGCACTAGGTGTACATAGTAGATTGTGAGAACTCCTTGTCTTTCTCTTGAGTCCTGAGTAATGGTCTCCTCTTGAATCTGGTTAATTAATCAGTGAAGACATGATTTCCATTGAGCCTCACACACAGTGCAACTGTCAGTTTGCAAGAGAAAAAGCTTGGCATCATGGTTCTCCAGAGATCATGCCAAACAGTGAAACAGTGGAAGAAAGCTGTGGCAATCCCAAGCACAGGTTGGGCAGAGAACAGATTGAGAGCAGCCCTGAGAAGGCCAGCAGGTTCAGGGAGATGATTCTGCCCTTCTACTCCATGCCAGTGAAACCCTACCTGGAGTACTGTGTCCAGCTCTGGAGCCAACACCAAAAGGCAACCATGAACCTGTTAGAGGATGTTCAGAGGAGGGTTACGAAGATGATCAGAGGGATGGAATACCTCTCCTATGAAGACAGGCTGTGAGAGTTGGGGTTGCTCAGCCTGGAGAAGAGAAGGCTCTGGGAAGACCCTTGCAGTACTTAAAGTGGGCCTATGAGATGGGGAGGGACTTTTTATCAGGGAGTGTAGTGATAGGACACCGGGTAATGGTTTTAAACTGAAAGAGGGGAGATTAAGATTAGATATTGGGAATAAATTCTTTACTGTAGGGGTGATGAGGCACTGGAACAAGTTGCATAGAGAAGTTATGGATGCCCCATCCCCAGAAGTGTTCAAGACCAGGCTTGATGGCGCTTTGAGCAACCTGCTTTAGTGGGAGGTGTCCCTGTCCAGGGCTTTGTCCAGGGTTTTGAATTAGCTAATGTTTAAGGTCCCTCCCAACCCAAACCATTCCATGGTTCTATGAAATCTAGGACATGGTAGAAAAGTAATAGAGTTGTTATCATGGAAAAATAAAAATGTGCAGGCTAACGTGCATTTAAATTTATGGCATATCTTTTAATCCCACCAGCAAGCAGATCTTGTGTATCAGGCTGGAGAGCAAACTGGTATGATTTTGTAATCTAGTCATAATACTTATGGATGCATTTAGAAATAATTTTCCCCTCTGTGTATTGTACAATGGTGTGCATGTCCATCCCAAAATAGTGTAATGGTGAGGTGCTGGAAACAGAATGTTATATAGAAAGAAATTTGCAAGTTTGCAGCTGGTTAGGTAGGGCTTTCATATTTTATAGTGATATGCAGCAAATTGAGCTAAAGACAAACACAGATCTTCCCTTTTCTGTGTCACTCAACTGAAGAAATGCTGGATCAGAAGTTTCTGTGCTTATTTGTTTAGATAGGAAAAAAAAGTATTTCGTATCTCTGGGTTTTTTGCATGAAAATATGGTAAAATTCCACTCATGATGGGGATCTAATAATTGACTGGAGACCTCTTTTGAAGGAGCTTAACCTTTCAAGGAGGACTCCTTCAGTTCCCCTCTCTGGGCTGTTACATCCCCAGCACACCAATAGCTGTGCTGCTCTTCTCTTTTTTGCTATTTGAGTCCCCAAATTTTCCACAGGGATTGATGGGTCAACAATATGAAACACAGTATTTACAACATTAACAAGGATACTGCTTTCTAAAAATGCAGAAAGAAGAGTGATACCATAACAGACCTAGGACCTGACCCCAAACCTAAAGAACCAGGCAAAGAAACTGCAGGTACCTCGTTTTCCTCTTGAGCGCTAAGCAGAAAAATCTCTGCTTGAATGTAGTTAACAAAATCGGAGGGATTCCACTGCTTTGTTGAGCAGGCTTTAATTCTTCCCATGTCTGAAAATAAATAATGGATTTTAAAATTAATGCAATGAGAAAAGAGATTCATATCAGCTTCTGTCTTATGTCAAAAGAGATACAGGCTAAACCTATACAACAGGGTCCTGACTCCCATTCTCACCTCCACAGAAGTGGGCTTTGTTTGGCCTTAGTGTGAAGCAAGTAATGGAGTCATCTAGGAGCAATTTCTAAACAATATCCACCTGTGAGGAATGGCTTTTTTCAAATTATGTTTAACCAGAATAACAAGGGCAAATATTTCTGTCAACACTGTGTTTTTCTCTAAAGAAATTAGGATAGAGGTGACCAGGTTGTCTTTCTGCCTGTCTCTTCTGATTAACGTAAAATTTGGTGAGGAGCTGTTTGAAATCTCAGTGATGTGTATATTTGAAGTATGTACTCAAGGTTTAAGGATACATTAGAATATGCATTAAGATGAATATTTGATATATATAAACATGTATTTGATATATATAAACACATTGGATGTGAGGGCGATCTGGCTGCGACATCTGTCACCCCATTGATCACCAGGGTTGATTCGGCTGATCTGGCTGGCTAGGCGGGTGTCCCCTTCCTCCCTCACCGCTCCATGTGCGTCCCTCCCGAAGCTGCGTGCTCGGTTGAAGAGGACGACCTTCCCCGATAGAGACGTACCGTTCATCGGTCAAGGGTATACGGTAGCTGCGCTCCCCTGCTAGAACCTCCAAACAAGCTCAAGATTCTATGTAGATAAACATATGTTAAACACTACTTTTTTATTGCAGAAGCAACCCCTATTTTTATCATTTGGATACATTTCTTCTGTGTAGATGTAGGAGAGAATTGTAAATCAAAGCTCAATCTTTATTGAACTCATACTTTAAAAAAAAATTAAATGGCATGTATTTTAAATTTAAGTATTAGAAACTCATGGAAGAGTTCCTGTAGGTAGCAGAAGTTTTCTTTTAATGGAAGAAATCATATTACCTTTTTTTAAAATCTTCTACAGCCAAAAATGATTTCCATTCTGTCTCCTGAGATGGCATTACATGGGTCGAGCCGCTGTCTCCCACTTTTCCCAAGTAAAATCCAAACTCAATACCAAATATTTTACACGAGAAAGAACAGGAAAATCCTGAAGTCAGCATGTTTAAATGTGATATTTTTCAATGGGAGGTTTCATTTAAGAGGTGCCCTGAAGCCTGCCAGACTTAGTTCTTGTCTATGTGGGAAAATGTCTCCAAGCTGCTTTACTCCAAACTCTGGTTGTCCTTCATGAGGTGAAAACAGCCTTCACTGGGTACTGCTGGAATGAAGTGTGCACAGGGAGGCTCATACCAGAACAACCTTCACTCACTCCTGTGCTGGCTGTGCACATGGGCAGGTTGGGTAAGATGGAGTTGGAGGTGACAGATCTCTTTCACTGCAGTTTCTGAGCTTTGGAATTAAATTCTCATGGAAGAGAAGGAGGGGTAGATATTTAGTATTTCACCATTCAGTCTGATTCAATAATAAATTCGGTTTTCATTTCAAATCTCTTTAGTTTATGCGTTTGCTCAAAAAGTTGGTCCAAGTTGATAAATTTCCATAAATTATTTCTCCTTTGAGAAAAGGCACTAGGCTGATGCATGCGCCTTTCACATTNGAGCAGTCCCCAGATCACAGCTCCTTTGGGAGGGTGAATAAAGGGAAAAGTTTGCTCAGACAATGGAGTTCTGAGCCAAGAGCAACACCTTCACCTGCTGGACAGTTTAGGGAGTGAATACATTGTTAAAAGAGTAATTAGAGAAAGGATACTCCAGTCTGTTCTACTGCAAGCCCTGGGTAGAATTAGTCTCAGTATTTCAGGCTAGATTCAGACAAGGATGTGGACCACCATAGTGATTCCTCCAAGCCAAGGCAAGTGGAGATTAGTGAAGGTGCTTTAATAAGCCACTTTTGTGGCCTTCCTGACACTGCCTGTTTGTCAGCAGTTTCCCAATGGAAGGCTCAGAAAATGCCTCAAAGCCTGCTTTTGGATGCATTTCCCTCCCACCCAACTTTATTTCAAAGGAGCTTGCTTATGCTTTAAAGCCAGATGTCTCAGACTCAGGACCTTGCCGGGGAAGGAGTGAAATGCTGTCCCCTGGACTTGGTTTCCTTACAAAGCAGAAAGTGCCTGTGTGTTGGTGGGCTCCAGGGTAAAACTGATGTTTTCAGGTAAATACCTTCAGGTATGAAAGGCCTGTTTTGCTTAAAAAGGAATTCTATATCCCAGGCATCCATGGATAGAAATTATTATGCCAATCTGTCTTCGTGCTTCTTTGATGCTATCCTTAAAGTCAGTGACATACTTACAGCTGTGAAGTGTAAACTGTCTACAGTATTAATTAAATTGAGAGGAAGCCTTTTTTACATTCCATCTAGGAATTTGCTATTCCTGGTGTATCCAAAGCTTGTCCTGAAACATGGTCAGTCTTGAGCATATCTTGTCTGTTCACTTGTACTGTCAGCATCGCCCTCTCAAGTTCCAGATTGATGTGAGTGGTATCTCAGCCACTCAAACCCAGCAGAAACAGCAGCCAACAAGGGAGAGAAAGAGTGAGCTGCTTCCTTCTCTTTCTCTTGCTCTCTCTTCCTCCTTCTGCCCAAAGGAAAAATGGAAGGACATATACCAGAAATGCCTTTTGGGTTGCATCTGAGACTGTCAAAAGGCAAGACTGTGGGACTTTTGAAGAGACCCTCCCTAAGCTGCCATTGTATTTCTTTCCTTTATCAGCTGGAGAGTGATTGTGTGTCACTGCAGCTCCTTCCTCTCCTTTGACCTTACTCGCTCTAGAGCCCAGCCTTCGTTCATGTCTAGATTAGGTGTACAACATTAGTCCTTTGTTTTCCATCTTTATGGCTTTTGTGGGATTCACAATTTGGTCCAAGTCAAAACAGGCGTGAAGAGACTCTTTCTGAACATCAGGATGATGCCCCAACAGCTTGTGAGCTCCTCCGCAAAGCATGGATTCCCTTTTGCGTTATTGGACCTGTATGTGTGTGTCACATTGGAACGTGTGCCCTTCCCAGCTTCTCCCATCAACTCCTGCCCATAAGCAGCTGAGAACAAAAGCTCATGTGGAAAGATGTGGGAAGCATTAACTAGTTTCTGCTGAAACAGAGGGGAATCTCCCCACTGACCTCCCATGTCCTAAAACTCTTACGGAAATTCAGATGAGATCCAAAGTCTGCCTGCAGGATTCACCCTCCTCGGGACGACAGCAGCCAGCAAAGCATAATTGCTTTGTGTGACATTCACTCTGACACCTTCCCCATCTCTGTCAGAAATCAGTGGCACTATTCTCCTGGCAAATATTAGCATTTCATACAGTTAAAACTTGTCATTTCTATTTCACTACCTTAAATTTTGGCCCATCTTTTCTGCAGATTGTTTTTACAGATATGGAAAAGAAGTATATTTTTGTTTCATTTCCCATCTGTATAGTTGTGCATATAAAGGGAAACAGAGAAATGATGTACTGTTTTGAGATGCTTTACTTGCAGCCATAAAATTCAAACCGAATTTTGCAGCCACCCACAAGCCGGCACACAAACTCCACAGTACAGAAACAATTACATCCTGTTGGGCTTTTGCCTTCTCCTTAGAAGGTTTCAGGTGGGTTACAGCTGAAGACAGGTGATTTTCCTCTTACTTCCTAGGCTAATTGCAGCTGTTTCAAAGTAAGCAATAACTGAATTTCCTAGTCCTTCTGCCACGTTTACTACTTCTGCTATTGATCTTGGGTACACAGTGACAATGATGGGAGTTAGAGATGAGATTTTCAAGTGCATTCAGTAAATCGTTAGATGGGTGTTCTTGGAAGCCAGTTGTAAAACGAGAACCTTGCCATGTGCTGTAAAGTCAGCGCTGAACACTTCCAAAAATCTCACTTGAAAACCCCCACATCACATTCTGTCCTCTTCTGTCTCCAATGACTGCAGTCAGAGCAAGCGCTGGGCACTGGAGCAGGACAAGAGCTTGATAAGCCATTCTTGGTGTGGTTGCCTTAGCCTGCCAGTACCCTCTATGTTTATCATCCTGTTACAACACTGCTTCCCAGCATGGTGCAGAACATTTAGTCAGGGAATGAAAATAGCCATGAAAACGAGCCAATAAAAATATAGGAGGCACTACCCAAGAGCTGCTATAGCTCTTAAAGTGTGTGAGACATAAAGCTCTAGATACTTGGTGCCTGTACTTAAAAGGCTCTTGTTCCCACATGGACACTACTTGCACATAATTTCTAAGTCTCTGACTCACCAACCAAGAAAAACAGCCATCCATTAAGCTGGAGTGTTAGGCAATGGTTCTACGAGTTTCAAGTGCAGCGAGATGGTGCAATGGGAACAAAAGGTAGATCTCAAACAGAACTTGGAGGTGTAAGATAGTGTGACGTTTACATTTCCACCTTTGGGGCAACTCTTGCTGCAGGGATACTCAGGGAGTGTTTTGCAGAAGACTCTTCTGCCCCAGTGCGACTGTGACAGCACTTCTGCTTTTTCCCTCAGATCCTTGGCCATTGGTTTGGACAGGTTTATGTTAACATTAATGTCTCAGAATGGCCTTTCTTGCAGACAGACATCTGCATTTGCACAACAATAAGGGTATTCATGTACAAACAAGAGTGTTCTTCAGTCACTTTTCCAAATTCATTTTTGGAATGAATGAGCAGAAGCAATGGCATCCCCTCACCAAGAGGACAATCACACACTACACATGGCAAACAGTGAATAGAAACATCTCATTCATTTCAATGGGTACTGCACTGGGTTAGAATGGTCACCAGGTGTAAACCAATCAGACGTTTCAATTGATTTTGCAAGCTGAGCGTGGAGCTGTGCTTAATGGATAAGTTAATAAAACTGCTGCTCACAAGAAAATTCAGAGACAGAAAAGCTTATATTACTCATGAAAGTATGTTCATAGTGGGTAACTCAGCTCTCAGCCATTGCAAAACTTTTACAAGGTCTTCATGTGCTAGCTTTTAAGCAGCAAGTCTGAAATTCAGACCATATGTAAAAGCTCTGTCGGAATACCGCAGGCTTACATTATATATAGATCCAGAAACAGGTAGGAAAATGATACACATTAGCACAAATTGCACTTGAATTTAATGTGATTCCATGGGAAAACCAAATGTGCTCTTTTCTGTGGTTGAACTATTTTTCAGTAAACCTGTAATAATTTCTAATGAAAACAGTGCATTGAGTAGCTGTACTAAAATGAACTCTGCAGTTCCACTTCATTGCAGTTCCTGAGAGATACATAGCAGTCCAATTCAAATAATGATTTTCTAGCTTTAACCTACTTGGATACATATGTACCCATGTAAATTCTAATTCTGAAGCAGTGTCATGGCTCAGAATAGTATTTCAGATCACTACAAACAGGGTTGTGCTGTGTGATTGACACTGCAAACACTAAACCTTCAGGGTTTTGAGGTTTTGTAAGAAACTCTGTTTGTACATCCATCATGCTCCTCATGAGTACCTTGGGCTAGGTTTCTGTTTTTCCACACAGAAGGCTGAGGATCTCATCCTTTCAGTTGATCGGTATGACATGAGCTAAGTTGAAGATAACAAGACACAGCACAAGGCCAGGATGGTTTGGAAGCATGGTCTGGGAAAGATGGACAGTGACGGTAGAAAGGCCTGAACTGTTTGCCTCCACCTCTGTGCCAAAAGGACATTGGTGTGTTTCTGCTGCCTCATGAAGAATCACTCTCTCCTGCTGCCTTTTCTGTCCTCCTTAATCTGTGAGGGTCCTCCAGCAAAACTTCGGATGTTTGCCTTGCATCAGAGATGAACCAGAAAGAGTTGTTAGGGTCCAGGTGATAAAGCGTAAGAAGCAGAAGAAGCCCCACCAAATTGCATCCTTTTGGCAAACATGAAGTTAACAGGAATGGGTAGAAAGTTTGACACATATAGCAAAGAACTGAACCCCTGTACTCATTCTCAGCTGGCACCGTATCTTCTTTACAGCATCCTGTGCTAGCAGGAGCCTTTAGAGCAAGCCTTGCCACCTTTCACACTAGAGCAGGCTTGTGAAAAGACATGCTATATTGGCAAAAGTTAGTAGGATGTAGGTGACTAGCAGTCTCTTGTATTGTTCCTGTGTTTTCTCCTGTTGAAGAAAAGCTAGCAGGTATAGTGCAGCTTAATCCCATATGTACTCACCAAGAGTCCAGTATTTATTTGATCTGCATTTCTTCCCTGCCACCTCAAAGAAATTTTTCCTCTTTTTAGCCCCTAATGACTTACAGAATGACTCATAGTTTCTTTACACATAGTGCTAAACCCACTTCTATCCTTAATGTCTTATTTATATGAGGGGAGAGTCTCCAATGTCACTCCTGAATACCTACTCTTTTGCATATTTAATATGGTGCATGAAGTATAAAAAAGGCAGTCCTGAGAGCTGATACAAGAAAAGCCTGCCTTGAAATGAGCATACAATAATCCACTGTGAATTGTTCACACATATATATGGACCCCAGAAGTTTCCCCACAGAAATGAGATGAAAAACAT
>VZTM01014207.1:4021-28409 GCA_013400555.1 Jacana jacana
AAAAAAAAAAATCACCTCCCCACTTAGATGAATTTCATTATTAGAATGAAATTAGATCATTAGTATGAGCTCTATAAATGCAAATAGCTTGCTTCCTATTCCTCCTATGAATTTCACGTAGATTTTATCCCATTAATAACAAAACCTACTATCTCTTTCTGTAACAGAGTTGAAAGGTGTTACCGAAGAACCAGAAGCTCCAAGAGTTACTGCAGCAAGTAGGAAGGTAGAGGTTGTCATCCAGGAAAGAAGAGATACAAAGCCTGGCGTGCCTTATGTCAGAGAGTGGGATAAAGGCAAAGGTAAGGAAATGCAGATTCAGAAACATTGTTTGGAAGCAGTATGCACGCTGCTAATTTCATTTCTATTTTGTGACAAAGTATGGTAGAACTGAGAAGCAATTAAATACTCCCCCCTTTGTACTGATGACTGTCTGGTGTCCTGGTTGACCAGGCAAGCCCTTAGTCCCAGCACCTGTTATAATGTCCCCATAATTTTTTCTTCTGTATGAGTAATTCCATTTCTGGATGATCCAGAGAGGTTGACAGAATGATTTACTCTATTTCAGTGTGATCTTTTCTTGATGTATTTCTGTAGTTGGTGTTACGTGATGGTAGGATGTATTACACTCAAGTAAGTACGGGATGATACTAAGAAGTGACGCAGTAGAGATCACTTCAGTGCCAGTGTCCCATCTTGAAGCATCTTCCTTGTCACAACATCAAGTGATGGCTGTTTTCCAGATCCTTCCCAAACCCATTAACTCATTTTGCACCGGTTTCCTGTGCTCATGCATATATTCCTGTGGTCTGATGCCTGACTTCTAGGTAAAAGCAAACAAGGAACAGACAGAGTACATAGTATCCACCTTCTTTAGTACTTCTGTATGAGCAGCATTCCTGTTCTGTGCAATACTGATATTTCCAGCTTTGTTTTACTTTGCACAGTCTCTTTTTGAGTCCAGTTAATGAACACCATTGTGAGGGGAAACTCTGTGGTTCAAATAAAACCCAAAACTTTCAGGTTCTATCTGTTAAATCTTTGTCCTCCCCAACACTGGGTTTTTTTCCTACCTCTAAGGAAACCTGGTATCTGACTAACACTCAGGCAACCCTGTACTACACCAAATATTACAGTCAAAGTAGATTACAGTTTACTCTTACTGTAGATTACCCTTGCTGGGAAGGAAAATAACCGTGGTTCACTGAACATACACCTAACACAAGCCTCCAAAATAGTATAAGAAGGGGTAAGCAAAACTCCTCACTCTTAAATGCTTTCCTCCTGACTATTTGATATTCTTTTGTATTTTTACCAAAGTAAAGGAAGAAGTCCTGCTCTGACTGGGGCTCTGTTTGCTACATCAGACAAACGCGTAGCCGTTATGTATGAAATTTTTTCTACAGAAGTTTTGACAGAAATGAATACTGAAAATAATTTTAATTTCTTTGGAGAGTATGTTTGGGAGACATCTTTGGAGTGTGTTTTGAGGAGAGCTTTTCAAGTGTGGTGATCTTGAGCTGCCATTCTGTTGCAGTACTTTAGAACTATTTTTAACGGGAAATCAGCAGCTGCCATAGTAACCAGAAGATCTACCACTTCTGTTGAAATAAAGAAGTTACACTGGTTTTGGCCTGTGCCCACTAGAGATAATCTCATCATTTCCATCTTCTAATGGCCAAGCTCTTAGTGCATTGATTGGTTTGTATTTTGATCCGCCCCTACCTAATTAGTTATTTTTCATAACCAGTGACCATTGTTAGAGGATCTTGAAGTGCCTCAGGTAAGTTGTTTAGAGGATGGCAGTTATCCTTAATGCTCAGAGCTTTCATTCCCACTCTGTGAAAAAGCAGACTGTCAGCTGAGCCTGCGATCTAGTACTAGATGAAAAAGTAACTTCAAATGGCTTTTCACAGCTGCAGATTCTGTTTGTTACTTTGTTTTCCCTCCTTTCTGACTAATCTTCAGACCCTGAAATCCATATTCAGTCTACCCTTTTCTCTGTTTCTAACAGAATTGATGTTTGGTCAGTGGTCAAAGAAACAGGAAGAACTCAGAGATGAACGCGATCCAGAATTTGCACCACCTTCTGATTACTTTATGGGACAAAAGAAAGACGGTATTTACAGAAGCGAGAACAGTCCTGAAACATTCTCTGAAAAACTGGAAACAGAGACAGCACAAAAGCAACAGCTGCCATCAGCGCAGGCCGGCGGTAGCAGCACTGAAGGTGTGCCACTGTCAGGGCAGGCTTACAACAGCAATAGTCAAGATGAGTCAGCATCAACAAAGGCCCGTGGCAATGACACTCAAGATGCACCATCATCAGCAGAGGATGACAGCAGCGATGATGAGGATACGCTGCCATCAGCGCAGGCATATGGCTATGGTGCTCGAGGTGTGCCACCGTCAGTGCGGGCTTACGGCTATGGTGCTCAAGGTGTGTCACCAATGCCACCTTACGGCTATAACACTCATGATATGCCATTTCCCGTGCAGGCTTATGGCTGCAGTGCTCAAGGCATGCTGCCACCGATGCACGCCTATGGCTACAGCACTCATGACGTGCCATTTCCAATGCAGGCTTATGGCTATGGCACCCAAAATGGGCCACCAGGAGTGCAGGAGGCCTGTGGCTGCAGTGCCCAAGATGGGCCACCAGGAGTGGTGCAGGCCTGTGGCTGCAGTGCCCAAGATGGGCCACCAGGAGTGGTGCCGGCCTGTGGCTGCAGCACCCAAGATGGGCCACCAGGAGTGGTGCAGGCCTGTGGCTGCAGCACCCAAGATGTGGTACCTTCAGTGCAGACCAACAGCAGTGATACTCAAAATCGGGAACCACTTTACCAAAGTTTAGATGATATGCTGTCTTATTACAGACAAGTGACTTGAATTTAGCTGAAAGATAAGCCAGAACCGTGATTTAAACAACTGAAATAAAATTATCTTCTTGTCAAGAATATTATTTTCCCACATCTGGGGGAAAAAAGTCTCTGTAAGTAGATCAAAATAAATGTCCTGGAGACCTCAGTCATTTTTCATCACAGCTTATTAAGCCTCAGAATATTATTCTGAAGTAAGACAACACCACTAACTAAGAAAACTGAAATGCAAAATGCCTTATGCAAGGTCATAAAGCAAGTCTCTGGCAGAGCAAAAGTTCAAACCCAGTTCTCCAGACTGGCTGAGTTATGCTAAAGTTTCACGTTTAAGACCACACTTGGATTTGTATGTGGAAGTCATTCAGAGTAGGGTACGATTTCCTTGGAGCTGAACTAACTCTGAGGAGTGGGCAAAGCAATTCAGAACATTAGAGTTCAATTTAAATTCATTATGGCAATCATATCCTTTGATGGATTTCCATATAAACAGTATTTGCATCTATACCACTACTATTTTAATCATTGACATTTATTTCCTACTGCCTTCTGGGCTTTGTTTTTTCTGTGCCATTGAGGCTGTGGGTAATTTCATGTCTACATGTGATTTAGGAGCTATGTTGTCTCTGCATTAGTTTAACACTGACCTGTAGCTGCGCTGAGGAATGAAATGCCATTTATTACACAGCATTATGTAAAAACATACGATCAAAGTGTTGCTTTGTTCAGCTTCATTTCCATATGTGCTACTAAACACAGGAGGATTCTTGGCCAGGCAGGCAGTTCAGTGTCTACGTTAAACTAAAGCCTGTTGAGAACAGCTCTCCCACAGCAGTGATCTGTCACTTTGCCACTTGGTCTCTTTCCCTCTTGTTTTGATTTTTGGCTGAAATGCTTTTGCATACTCTCATGCTGTGGAGAGTTTTCCATTCAATCTATTTGGCTCTCATTTTACTCAGGCCACCTCAAGTTAGCTTCACTGTGACTGGCAACCTCATTTAGTAACTCCTGGACCAAACAATTGCTTGTTGATACACTGCCAGGGTTATATTTCTCTCATATTTTGGCCAGACCTAGAGGATGTTGCCTCCTATTCTATCTTTCCCCGCAATTGAAACCACCACCTCCAAGTTACCTACTTTGACACCCGCGGAAAGTGGGTGTGCACTTGGGCTATGTTGGTAAGAGCCTGGCACCATCAGTGTATGCCTGATCTAAGTAAAGCAGGCTTGTGTTTTCACTCTTCTCTGAGCATGCAAAAGTTTTGGCACACTGCTTCATCTATGGTTGCATAGAAGTGCCAGTAGTGGCAGAAGTTGCCTTTGGTGTTCTGCACAGATCCAGGGGAAATCCCTGCCTCTCGAGCAACATACCTAAGGCAGCTTTGTCCAACATCTTTGCGTGAATATTTTTCTGATACACAAGTTATCAAAATACAAAAAGCATTGAAGCATGCTTGAATTTCAGACCTCAGCTGCTCCATCTGGACGGCAAGACTCAATCAGATTTCCAGAGACGTACCTTTAGAGAAGACAAGGTGAGTTTTTACCCCCTTGGAGGGCAGCAGGGATGCAGATCTGACTGAAGTATTAGGACGTCAGCTAAGGCTGCAATTCTGTAATGTTAGAGATATGTACCCACTATAATGGCATATTGGACCATGACCAATAAAGGGCTATTGCTGTGGACGGTCTTCTGGAAGATCCAGCTCCCCCCAAAATAGGTACTTCTGCACAAGGGCCATTCAGCCTATTGCCATAAGCCCTTGCACCATTAGAGCTGGTGGGATGCTGTGCTGGGGACAAAAATACTGGGGACTGTGGTCCTTACAGAATTCCATGATAAAATGTGTCTAACCTCTACTATAGCACTGATGTCCAAGCCCTTGTCTGTGTACACCGGCAAACACCTCCCTCACACACCGGGCCCGGAGCCAACACAGCCCCCAGGAGCGCCGCTTTTCCCGTCGGGGAGGCCTGGCTCCTCGATGTTAAGGAACAGGCAGCCCGGTATGACAAGCTGAGGCCCTACAGACAAGCACCTCTCTTACCACGTTTAAGATACTCGGACGGCTGGCGATAGAGTGCCTAACCACGGGTTGCCTCGGATCCCCGCGGCCTGAGGGGCGGCGGCGCACCCCCCCTCCCCGTGAGGCAGCCGCCCTCAGTGCGCGTGCGTCAGCCGCCTCCGCAGCCCCCTGGGTGCGAGCAGCCCGTGCGCATGCGCCCCCGCGGGGAGGGGAGATCGCGGCTACAATGCGCATGCGCCGGTCGCTGGCCGTGAGTAGACTGCAGGGGGCTCGGAATCACGGCCTTGTCAGAGCTGGAAGAGACCTCCGGAGATCATCTAGTCCAATGCTCCTGCTAAAACACATCACTCCGGACTGCATCCAGGCTGGTCTTGAAGGTCTCCAGAGAAGGGGACCCACACCCTCCCTGGGCAGCCCGTTCCAGGGCTCTGTCACCCTCACCATAAAGCTATTCGATTGGAGCTTCCCCTGTCCCAGCTTGTGCCCGTTGCCCCTTGTCGTGTCACTGGGAACCACTGAAAGAGTCTGGCTCTGCTCTCCTTTAGCCTACCCTTTAGACACTTGTAAGCATTAATAAGGTCTCTCCTCAGCCTTCTCTTCTCCAGGCTAAAGACTCCCAGCTCTCTTAGCCCTTCCTCCTAAGAGAGGTGCTTCAATCCCTTAATCGTCTTTGTTGCCCCAAACAATGAGCAGTCTGTACCCCACCACTACCACCCATCCGGGTATGAAGCACCCTCTCTCCATTCTTTCCCCACCCAACTCCTACCCTGGGAGCACCACATCCCTCCCAGTGCACCCCCACTCCTACTCGTTTCAAAAATCAGTCGCATCCCACAAGCACTGCTCCCCTCTCCACCCACCAAGGCACTGCAGGGAGCGTAAAGGAGCTGAAATGATGTCAGTACACAGAAGTTCAAGGACAACAAGGCCACTATTTGTAGGGCAAAGGCAAGTGTATGTTCAGCAGCCACTGGACCGCTGTGTCCCTGAGGAATAACATCAAAAGGAGTATTGTTTTGGGTAGTGGCTGACCCTGAGGTAACTGCTTTGCTGGAGCTGGAAGTATAACCCAACTTTCCATTTAGAGAAAAGTTCCAGCTCTTACAAGACCATGCACACCTTGAACAACTGCAGCTAGACCTAAGCCTCCAGATCAAAACTCTGCCCATTTTAAGGCTCAGGCCCTAACTCTCATTGTGAAGAAAAAAAAAAAAGGAAGAGCAGAAGTTGGTATTTATTCTCACAAATGACGACCAAACCAGCAGATGCACCGAGGCTGCGTAAGGTCACAGGTGGTCTTCAGTACAAGCTGCATTTCCAGTATAAAGCAGTAATGCCGTTTTTAAAACAAAATCTAGAGGTAAAAAGGGAAAATATTACATCTTAACAAAAATTATTTATTCCAACTAAACAAAATGTACAATGTTTCCCAAATGACAGTGAGTTTTCACGACTCTCCAAAGTCTGCAGATCCATCGAGCAACTCGATCGCTCTTTACCCCGCAGTTTGACCAAACTACTTTTTGCCAGACTTCTTTATTCCACCACTGGCTGCCAAAAGAAACAACACAACTGGTTAGACAACTGTTTCAAAGCTTAGCTGCAAATTTAGCTTCCCATAAAGTCAAATCCCCACTAGACTGAGTTGAGCCTGTACAACCCAGACCCCCACCACTGAACTGGGTTTGCAGGTCTTACTCTTCTGTGTCTTTGATTTCACATACTTTATCTTCAATTAATAACATTAGAAACAAAGTTCCTCCTGGAGCCAAATATGCCCCATAAATCTACAACAGAACTAAGCATTTCATCAATTGCTTTATTCCTCCATGGACACCCTCTGTTATTTCAAATACAGCAGGAGTATAGGCTGATCAAATCAAACTCAAGGCCAAAGGAATAAAAGCATCGGTTAACCCTACAGCAACCAGAGCCCCCAGCTGGGATCAAAGCTCTACAGAAGCAAGTATTGAATTATGGGAATTGCAGTTCCCTGAAATTAGCTGTTCTCTGCAGCCTCTGTTATTGAAGAGGCTAAAATAGAGTGAAAAGCAAACCCGCATTAAAACTGCAACAAGTGCAGCAATTTTTGCAAACGCTGTTTTTTTACAGTATGTGTCACACGTGACCAATGGAAAGGGAAAAAGAACAGCAGGGCTCTAGAAGACAGGCTGCAGGAGCCGATGGTCAACAGCAGACTTTGCACTGCAATGTGACTCTAACAGCATTGCCTTGCTGAGGCTCTAAGGAATAATCTACCCCTCCCACAATGGCATAACAATCGCTACCGGCTTTGGGAAGCATGGGACAAGCACCAGGTGACTGAAACTCAGTACAGAACAAGGCAGAGTAATAGTGACAGGAAAGAACTGTGAAAAAATCTGTCCACTGAAGCACCCTATGCAAAACAGGTTTAGGATGGTAAGGAGACAGAAGAGAAGCTCCTTGAATTGTTTTGCATTGGTCTGAAACACTGAAGACATCCTGAGTCACACACCCAGCACGTTTTTCCACACACTGATAAATCAGAGGAGCTATATCAATTTGAGGGAAATAAACAAGAAACATCCCCAGTCAGTGTGACTGAATGGCACTCCCTCCAAGGGCACTTCACAAGCTCTAATGGGAAAATGCAGAACTGCTGGCCAAGATTTGAAACTTATCATTAGAGGCACTGGGTCAGAGGACTCAGACTGCCAGCTCAGTCTCTTCTGACTCCGGATATAGAAAGGATTCTACAAAGAACGGGGGAACCTGCAAGTGTGACCTTCATCTCTGAGAAGATAACAAAGTTCATAACAAAGGAAAAGGCTAAACACAGTCTTGTGAAAATTAACAGGACTTCTGTAAATGGTAAATCCTTCCTCACCTGCTAGAACTCTATGAGGTCATAATTAAGTCTATGGATAAAGTGAATCCAGGGGATTTCATGTTTTCAAACAGCATCTGACAAGATCACAGAGCAAAGGTTGTTAGTGAAACTAAGTTTCTATGGGATTGCTGGAAAAGTCCTTCTGGGACTTTCCAAGATTTAAAGTTTGCTAAAGAATAGGAAGCACGTGTAAAGTTTAATGGTCTTCAGAAAATGGAGATGAGATCAGTCACATTAATGGACCACAGGACAAAGATACCTAGAGGGAACAGGCAGGAAGCACCCTTTAACACCCCTAATCTGATCACTGCACAAGGTGAGTGCACAGGCTGACAATAACACCGCGTCCCACTACCACCGTCCAAGACAGATGAGGCTGGATGCACCCTGCAAACTGTGACACAATGTGCTTTACAGTCATTTGGGGAAAAGAGCTGAAGCCAGACTAATTTCCAGTCACGGGTGGTTTGATTTTTTCTGCCAGAAACTTACTTCTCTTGAAAAAAATAATCCTCCAAGAGAACAAGTACTGGATTTGTTAAACTTTCAGGACTGCAGCAAAGCTTACATGTAATATATCTGGAAAAAAAAAAAGAATGGCACACTAACATAAGAGTAGAAATATCTCTGCACCATCCCTCCAGAATAGGTCAGTACGCCTGACACACCATTATACCTGCTAAACCAGGACCTGCATCAGTAATTTGGGAGTCAAATTGCATAATGAAAGAAAAAAAAGAAGCCTCTATTTGTTACTTATCACCTGCACCTGCCATCGACTTACTGGTGCATGTTAAATAACTTTGTTATGTTCGTCAAGCTAAAACATTAACTTTTTGAAGCCGGCAAGCGCTCCATTTTTCCTATCAGTATGGCACCTCACTTACTGAGGGGCCCTTTTCCAGCAGCCTTTGCTTTCATCTCCTCAAGTTTCTTTTGCTCCTCCTTCTGCTTTTGTTTAAATGCCAGATCTGTCTAAAGAAAAGAACAACAGTGTATGTTAACGTCTTCTGCTCCCAAAAAGTTCAGAAACAACTGGTAAGCAACAAGAAACAAATGTAATGTTCTAACAGCGATAAAAACCCTGACTGAACTTCTGCAAGATGGCTGGATACCACTAAATATGCAAAAACTTGCACAACTATGACAGTTTTTTGGTTATACCAGAGCACAATGGCTAAACTTTAATTCTGTATGTTTGACATTTCTGAAATTTTAACACATATCATTTCCCATGGCATAATCTCATTCTGCCCTTTGCATGATAGATGTTTGCACTAAAACCATTCATTAACATACCAGCAGTGATACTGGGAGCCCAGAGCACAAATGCTGTCTAACATTGAAACTTGGGTTATATAGGATGTAAGAAAAAAAAATTGCTTTTACCTGAAAAAAACATTCATTTGAAAAAAATATATCCTTCACACATATGTCACTATTTTTTCTGGGCTTAATACATTTGTTTAGGTTCCAAGAAATCTAATGAGATCACTGGCAAAATTGTACATGCAAGCCAGCTGCTGAGGATCCTGGCTAGAAGAGCCTCCAGAATTCAAGAGAGCTCAGACATACTCTGTCCTTTAGATACATATTCTTCATAGATATCAAGACTGAAAGGGACAACAGACTCCCCCCAGCTCTCAGGATTTTGGGGTAACTAAACTGAGGATCTTGACAACTGAGATTCTATAGGTTTTTCACCAATCCAATCCATGGCTCAATTATGCTCATAACCAGAAAGTTTTCCTCTTTTTAAAGTTAAGACCTCCCTTGCTGCAATATAAGCCCATTACTTCCCCTACCTACCCCATACAGATCAGAACATTCTGATTCACTTCTTTTTTTTTCCCCTATAGACTGATGTGTCTTTCCTAGTTAACCAATCTCTCATGTATTGACTCCTGTGGGGTTTTGTTGTTGTTGCAATGTGCTTGCTGTACTGCAGTGCTGAGAAGAAAAGAAATATTATTACATCATGTTTGACACAAGATTTTGTTTAGACACCTTGTATGATCTCCTTCTTTTGCAGGTTCACGTTCAGTGTATGAACTAGTCTCAGATCCTCTCAGGTGAACACAGAGTTTAGCTGGTCATTGTCCTTGTATTTTATAAGTTGATTACTTTTGCCAGAGAAAGGGATTTAGCATGTACGCTTACAATAATCCATTTTTTCAAACTTTCTCCAATTTCTTAAGATTACTTTGACCACTAGTCTTGTCTTCTGACAGCCTGTGACCCCTCCAAATTTTGTTTTCTACAAAAAGAACAAGCCATATTATCAGTAAGTTAGTCATCCAGCCCACCAAGGCACTAATCAAAGCATTCATTGGAGTCCAAAGACAAAAATCTTGCAAGACCCCACTCAGTACGTCCTTGGAGTCAGATGCTGAATTATCAGTAACTGTTTCCACAGGGGTGCATTCCAGCAAGCTGCACACTCACCTTCCATCACATTTTGGGGTCCTGATGCTGGTTTGCATTTGAGAACATTACGTGAGTTAGAGTCATCATGAACCTCATCTCTGCCCGTTTTCTCCCCAGACACAGCACTTTCCTACTACAGAACAGAATTTCCTTTCCTCACCAGTTTTACTAAAAACCATGCTACTGCTTTTTATGTTATTATAACCTGGATGCTTGTAAGCACTTAATTGGTTTTAAACATTTCTCCAGCAATAAAGCTATTTAGAAAGCTATGGGTTTTGGTGTTTTTTTTTCCCTTTTCAGAGAGATATCATTTTTTTGCAGTCCCTGGTGCCTCATCCATCTTCTACGATCCTCAGAAATAACAGCTTACACCCATATTCTGAGCCCTTACATTTCAGTAACTCTAGCAGGAGACTCACGAGTGCCTAGTTTATTTAAACAATAATCCACGGGTTTTATATGCTGCCCTAGGTCCCTGGGACCCATTAACTCAGACTCCAGCTCACGGCCTGCTGCTCTGCCGAGGGCCCTCCAAGCCTTCTCCGTGTTACCGGGACTTCTCCGTTGGCCCACGCTGCTGCATTTGCCGTGACTGCGGGAGGGACGGCAGCAGGAAAAAAACCAACCACCCGGAAAACCGGGATGGCGGAAAGCAGCGCATCGCCTCCGTCTCCATCAGGGCCCTCACGGTGACTGTCAGAACCACGCTTTGTAAAACGCGGCGTTTCATAGAACGCGTATGGCTACGAAAGGCTGAGCTGAGGGAGAATGCGAAGGTGGAAAGGTGCCCAGGCCAGAGCCCGGCGGGGCAGGCCCCCCACCGCCGCCCCCAGAGCTCGCCCGCCGCCTTACCTCGTCCAGGTCCTTCGACTGTTTCTTCGGCTGCTTCAGCGGCTTCTTCTTGCCACCTGCGAAGACAGAGGAGACAGTGAGACGCGGGGAAGGGGAAGGCAGGGGGAAGACCCGGGCCTGGCCTTACCCTCTCGGCCCGACATGGTGCCCGCTCCGTTGGCCCCCGCCGCACTGCCCCTCTCCCGGCAGCGCGCGCAGGCAGCCTCCCTACCGCTTCCGCCCGGCTGCCGTGCCGCTTCCGCCGCCGCTTCGGGAGCCGGNGGCCGGTGCTGCTGCCCGGGCCTTTGCGTGGCTAGTAGAGGCGGTGGCGGTGTAGCCGTGCTGGTCTGTAGGGAGCCGGAGGCGGGGCGGTGGTTCTGCGGGCGGTGGAAAGGCCCCTCCGGCGGGGAAGGGGTCGGTCTGGTGGAAAACCCAGACTTTTTCAGCTCTGAAGCGTAAGAAGTGGGGCTATGAGTCTGTGGCGGCACGTCGGGAATCCTGGGTTTATACTGACAAAAGAGGCTGCTACAAAATAAGGTAGGATTCATAAAACCTAGTTTTATTTGCCACCAGCATCCAGTGTGTGCGGCAACTTGGGTGTAAATCCCTTGAAAGAATACTTGTCAGTGACTGTGGAGAGAGGAAACTCGGTGTCTGGCGAGGGGAAGAGCGGGATGGGGCACGTTATCCCAGATGAAGCTTTCCGAATTCTCTCGGGTCCCGTTAGCTCGGGCTGAGATGACTCTTTTTGCAATCTGTTGGCAATAGAAATTCTTCTGAAGTTTCCGGTTTTGCCAAACTGCCTCAATGGCCTGAACATTTGGTAAAACTCTTCACGTAGTAGTAGTGCAATTACAAGGAGGAAGTCTTGCACTCTGGAATGGACGAAGTTGAGTTGAGGTTTTATTACGTGGCCTAAAACACCGAGTAGGTGTTGTAAAACGTATAAGTGATACTGGGAGGAGAGAAAACTTACTTCGTTTACCTGCTCCCATGTAAGATTTTCACTGTGCTTTTTGATGTTATTATTATTTGTTAAAATAATCCGTGCTAATTCAGTGATATACATAGCAGGCAATGAACCAGTGTCATTCGGAGTCAGTAGCCAGCTAAAAGCTGATGAAAAATGTCTTCCAGTAGGAAGGATCCTCTCCTGTGGAGATGCCTGTATTTGCACATGTGATATCATTAGCCACATAAGATTAAAGTGGAAAACAGTTACTGCTTTTAAAAATTATTTTTAAAACAATCAAGGGTTCTCAATAATCCGTGTTTTTATATTATATTAGTTAAAACGTAATATGGTGATACTCCAACTTCATATAAAACCTTACTTGAAACTTTTTAGAGTATTGCACACAGTAGAAAATTAAGGTTTTATTTACTAGTCAATAGACAATAAACCATAACTACCAATCTGCTTTTGCAGTGCAAGCAAGAATTTTAAGCTCATTTCAAGTCAATGCCTAGCTGGGCATTCACTACCTGATGATCTTGTGGCTCTTATATTTTACTGTTGTGGGTGGTCTCATGACCATGAGTCTCATGAATACTTGTATTTAGTTCAGCACTTCTGTGTTTTCTCTCTGACCTTTGCATTCTTCTGTGCTTCACGTATCTGTGAAGTGTAAGATAAAGGGAATGATCAACCCCCACTTCTTTTCTTATCAAGATTTTTTTCCTCCCTCTCTGTCTTTTTTTCCTTTTCTGTTCTTTTGCAGAACTGTTAGTACCTGTGACATGGAACACCAAACTCAAGCGTGAAAGCACATGGCAAAATTTCAGATGGCAATCCCTTCTGTGCTGAAGCATTAAATTACTCTGAAGCTGCTCCTGGTGGTACTGGGTCTGCACGTGATCACTGTTCACACAGTGAGTGAACTCATAATGAAGCAGCATGGTGGGAGTACTTACTAATAATAGAAAAGCAGGAATCTGTATCAGAACTGCACTTTGTTGAAAATAGTGGAAAGTTCTCTAGGTAAGTAATGGTGTAAAACTAGTGATGGTTTAGCCATTCTTGAAATTTATCGGTTTTGATAGACTCGTAGTTTTAAGAGATATTAGTCAGCCAGTTTGATAACTTTTCTCTTTCTTCTTGAACCTTGTAGCACTTTCATTTAGTGATTAAACTGAAGACATGGGGCCAATGAAATACAAGTCAAGTGTGTCCTCGGTGTCCTGTGGTTTGCAATATCACCATTCTTTGATAAAATGGAGTCCAAAAATTAATTTGCACATAGTGCGGACTTACTGCTCGCCATCACCTAAGAGGCCTGAAGCCAAGTCAGCGATAGAAATGGCCATGGGCCTTCTTAATCGGCTGACAGAAGCTGGGACTGTTATGGGGAAAAACTCCCTTCAAAAAATTTCTGCAACGGGCAAGAGCTGGTGGGACAGATACGAAGAGTTTGTTGGAATTAATGAAGTTCGAGAGGCTCAGGGAAAAGTGACAGAGGTAAACACGAGAGAGAATGTGGAAATTTAGAAATTGTGAATTAAGCTATTTGAAGTATAAACAATGGCTGTGAAGGAAAAAAAAAAGCCTCCAAGGACAATCATGTAATTTACCTGCTTTAACTGTTTATGTAAATGCTGGGAATGTCCTGGTCTATGCACATTCCTAAATACAGCTTATCCCTTAGATTGAACTGGAGTGTGGTTTGTTTTGTTGGGTTCCCCCCCCCCGCAAAAATGATATTTAGTTATTTAGATCTGTCTGGTAATAAGTCTCTAAAATACTCTTTCTTCTCAGGCTGAAAATATCTTTATGGTGGCTCGAGGGATAGTACGAGAGGCTCGTGAAAACGTAGAAGCCCAACAGATTAAACTGAAGGAAATTCGAGACCGCTTAGACAGGGTCTCTCGGGATGACACCCAGTATTTAGAACTGGCCACTCTGGAACACAGGATGCTGCAGGTAATTTGTTGGTATTTGAGCACTGGCAAAGACAGTGAACGTTTTTGTGCTTTGGTTCTATCACTAGTGTAGGTTTTTGCAGATGCAGTTCAGTTCTGAAGTCAATTTCTGATGATACTTGTTTTAGTTAATTATAGATTATTTGATCTGTTATGCAAATTGTCTGTTAATGCTAAAACAGGGCAGGAAATTTGAAGAGAGCTAAAGATAGTGAGCCTACAAAGTTGAGTGGTGGCCTGTAGAGGAATAGCCAACAAAAAGCTGGGATTCAGTGAATTAACCATCCCTTTGATGAGAGAAGCTCCTTTCTGGTTATTAATCCATGAAAACTCTCTCAGCTGCCTTCTGTGTGGCTGTAACACCCAGGTCATTCATTAAAGCTTCTGTTGGAGAGCAGCAAGAAGATGAGGTTGACCACAGTGCAAGCTGGGACAGTGTCCTCACCAACAGGACACAGTCCTACAGCACCTCAGTTGGATGAGCCTAATGGGTTTGGTGGCAGGAGCATGTTTATTAACAGTCCATCAGTTGGAGATAAAAACAAAGTAGCAGACCAAAGTCAATCCAGGAAATCCACATGAAAACAGAAGAACAGCAGGGAACAGGCCTGGAATCCAGTACACCTGTGGGAAAGCTCAGGTGAGGAGTGGGTACCCATGCCTGAGCTGAAACTGAGCTCTTGGATCAGTGGATAGAACATCAGGAAAGACCTGGAGAGCTGTAGTCGTCTAAATAACAGATCAGGTCTGTCTGGATGAGACTTAGAATAGAGCTCTGCGTCACTGTGAAGAAAGGTAGAACTCGAGTGGCTGCTGTCCATAAGGTGGTGATGCCATCTTCCAAAAGAAACACCCACTTGGAAGAATGAAAATAATTCTGGGAGGTGTGGTTAACTGACAGCCTCACTGGTACCCAAACCAGCAAATACTTTGCTAAACCAGTGGAATTTTACTGCAGGAAACCAACCAGAAAACCTTCCACTATTTTGCTGAGATAAAACGGCTTCCAAAAGGACCTGCCATGCTGAAACCAGTGAGAAGGGAAAAAGGGAAGACATTTATCTGTGAGCAGGGTAAGAAAGAGAAGGCAGAGGAATCAGAAGTGTGTGTGTTCATGAGATGAACCTGTCTGAGATGTCCTTTCTAGTCCTGTATTCAGTTCCCGTTTAAGGGCTGTAGAACTGAAAGGAAGAACTGTGGTGAAGGTAGTGTTTGGAGAAACAAGCAGGGCCAAAAAAGTGAACATTATAGGGAGACGAAGACTTTTCCTACTCGTAAGCCTTTTCTACCATCAGCATGTGATAGATTCTTGTACAGAGGATCTCCAGCCGTAGTTCTTGATGACTTTTTCCATTTCTCAGTTTTGCCTAAAAAGGGATGTCTCACTGACTTAAGTAGAATTAATAAAGAATATCCCATGTTAAAGGGAAAATATTTGAAACAGAACTAATGGATGTTCTTCATTTTCATTCCTTCATCTGCACTGGGGTACTGGGGTGGGGGTTTCTTTTTTTTTAGGATATACTTTACAGCTTCATATTATACCCTCTCCTCCAAATCACTGTGTTTCTTGCAGGAAGAGAAGAGGTACCGAGCTGCATATTTAAATGCAGAGGAATCCGAGAGAGAGAAATTCTCTCTCTTCTCTGCAGCTGTGAGGGAAAGCCATGAGAAAGAGCGAACAAGAGCTGAAAAAACAAAGAACTGGTCTATTATTGGTTCTGTTCTGGGAGCCATTATAGGTGTTCTTGGTTCCACCTACGTTAATCGGGTAAGGCTACAAGAATTAAAAGTCTTGGTGCTTGAAGCCCAGAAGGGCCCAATAAATCTCCAAGAAGCCATCAAAGAACAGGCCTCCAGTCATTACTTACAGCAGAAGGATCTCAGTGATGTCATAGCAGACCTGAAAAATGTGCTGCAAACAAGGACATCGCAGGGAATAAAAGAAGGTGCTTTGTTAACTAGAGAAGACAGGAGTGACTCCATAAAAATAGATTCTCTTTTAATTCCTTTAAACGAACAGCTGAGCTACACTAAACAAGTCAGCTCACGTCTAGGGAATTTACAAGAGCAGTTTAACAGTCTGCAGGAACGTATAACACAGATGATGTCTGAGGTGCAGAGTGTTAAACTTGCTGTGCATTCCAGACCGATGGAAAGAGTGATACCAAGGTCTTCAGCAGAGGGTAAGGGCCAGGCTTCTGCCGTGAGAGATGTGATTTTAGAATTGTGTGATACCGAGCGGAGACTGGAATCACAAATCAAGAGGAATTCTATTTACAGCACAGCATTGACATGTGCTATGTTTGCTATTACTCTGCCAGTACTCTATATTATACTTAAAGGGAACTGATCTCTGATTATTTGCCACAAATTACTAGATTAATAAAAGTAAGCTTCCACTCCAAGTACTTGGAGTACAAGTCTAAATAAAGTTGTGTTAGTATTTCTCATTATGCTTTCTGCTGTACGTTTGCAAAACTTGTAAAGACTTGGTCCATCTACGGCTGCAGGTGCCCATGAACAGCCTCTGTCACGCGTCGTGGGTCTTAAGTCCTCAAGCAAAGGAAACTCTGCAGTTTCATCTGTTGACTTCATTCGCTCTTTCCCTCTTTAACTGTCCAGTCTTGTATGTCATGCCAATCAGTGACTTCCACCCTGGGTCCGTATTTGTGATTTTCTGTTCAAATGATTCCTTTAATCTCTCATTAATCGAAGTGCTTCATGTGTAACCCTTTGTCATTTTGCTCCTGTTTGCCTCATAGTTTTTCAGTTTGTCCATATGCAAAACATTAGGAGTCATTTCACCAAACAGGTAGAAATATTTGCTGTGAAATATTTTGGTGACTTGCAGTGTGACAAATAACAGGTGCCTGTGAATAAGGAGGGTTGAGGTCAGGATACAATGTGATGCATTAAAATACATTTAAGTTACAGGTGTTAACTTTCCTCTGTCAGTTTATTGTGAAGTATCCAAAAGCATTTCTGGAGTTTCTGCTGTTTGTTCCCAGTAGCTCCATGTCCTTAAAAGCTCACGGGCAGGGAAGGAGAAAACGGGTGCAGATACAGAGATGAAGTATGATGATGCTTACTCTGCCAAAGCAAGCCAATTATCCTTTCTCTGCAGACTCCTTAACCATTCATTCCCTAGGTATTTCGTGGCTTTAGGAATCATCTGTGGAGCAACCACTTTCTTACCCCTACTGGTATATCACTGGAACGCTCTCCTTTTTTTATCCTTTTTTTTTCAATTTTGTCCTGTCTGGAAGTTAAGATTCTACTCTACAGCAGGTGCTTTTAAGCCAGTACATTAAGGGTAATAGCATTATGCAAAGTAGTCCAAAGTAATGTTGGAAAAAAAGCAAAAGGTCTAGCTGCCTGTTTTTCCTTGAAGGAAGAAGAATAACTGAGGAAAAATGCTTGTCTAAACAGCTAAACATCAGTATCTGTGTGTGGCCTCACACAGTTATTGGTATCGCTGTGGTAAGACATAGTTTTCTCCCTCTGATGGTGGCAGATAAGCAAATCAGATGGGGGACTCCTGCTCTGTGAGTAGTTCTGTGGATCCTTTGCAGACGAAGGAGCAACAGGCTCACTTCATGCTGTACCCCCTTTGTGTAAGCTTTTCAGAATGACTAAGCTGTGTTTACTGTACCGTCTGCTGTGCGGTTTGTTTCTGTCAGCTCTTTCTCCTGCCCAGTAACCATATTAAAAGAGTTTGAGGTTTTGATTATAAGCTCCTTAGGCTGAAAGATCTTTGGGACAGGGACATTTTCTCTATGAAGCATCAACTTAATTTAGTATCATTAGGTGCTATTATCACATGACTGAATAAAGAAACAATGTTAGGAAAGATCTGCGATGATTCACTGCTTGTAAGGGAGATGGCATACGCAAAAAGTGGTTTTGAGAAGGATTTCAGCTGATTTATAGATTGATTGTTTGGAGTGTAAAGTGAATAACAAACATGTCAGGGAAGCTGTTTGATCTGATGACTGGAGAACTGGGATTAAAAGTCCCATACACTTAGCTGCATCAAGAAGTGTATGTACAGGTCAATACGATTTTTCAAAACAATAATATTTCATTTTCTTGTTTCATAAATATTTTTATAGGTAATTTATACTTCTTGCAGGAGCTTGATGAATATCAGGCCCAAGTGTGTAATCAAAGTGGAAGGGATAGTACAATGGTTCTATTTGGGGTTTACTGGCACTAGTCACTGCAAATTTTATTCTTTTTGTTGCTGTTGTTTGTTTCCTTCAGTTGAACTACATAAGGTTAGGCTGCCTTAGTATGTAAGTGGCTGCATTTTATAGAGTCGGTATCACTGAAAAGTGTGGATTGACCACAGTATTAAATGTTGAATGCTAGGCAGCTAAATTTGAAAGTGGAGGCAACACTTACTGACTTGTACTTGGTGACATCAAAAATGAGTAGAAGTCCAAGGGTGATCTTGTGTACAATAAATAAGAGAATTCAAAAACAAGAGTTGTTTATTGCTCTAAAGAGGTTTGCTTTTTATCCGTTTAGGGAAGGTATGATAGTAGGAACCTTTAACATTATGATGAGTTACAGGAAGAAAAATCAGTCAATGAGAAATAGTAGAAACAGTAGAAATAAATCTGTGATAAATCAGAGTTTTAAAAGCACATCCTGAAACTTGAAAAAAGCTGGATGATGTGATACGTGTGAAGATGAAAATAACTGGTTCTCCTTCATTGTACGGAGTTTTGAATATTCAGGAATAGATTCTGTGTGAGCGTTGTAGAGCTGGCAGAATTCATTGTTACAACTGATTACCATGGTTCTCTTCTATCTGCTCTTCCTTGCTAAATCCTTGTATGTGAAGTGACAGCGGAATAATTTCAATTAGGGAAAAAGACCTTGTAATTAACTATGTCTATATAATAATTAGGAGGGCAGATTTATACATTCCCTCAGTCCCGGATTAATCGTCGCTGCATTGTGGCAATGATGTAAATATGTAGCTTGGTGCTGTGCCGAATGTATACCCCAGAGCCAGAAGGTGTGGCTGCAACAGGAGCAGCTCTCCTTTGAGCTGGCTGAAGGCAACATCCAGGAGGATGCTAAGACTTAAACTACACACAATATCTGTTTGGTACTTTACGCCAAATCTTTGTCATTGTAATGCAGGGAGCAAACACACAGGTTTGCAGAAAAGCAGCACAGCTGTACAGAGGTGCTCCTCTGCACACTCACATTAGTTCAGGCACATTTGCAGTTCCAGCAGTGATTTACACAACGCACAGTGACATCTCGGTGCGTGTTTCATGATGATTCAGCTGTGGCTAATCATTCGTTGCCTGTGCTCTTCTGGGCTGTTTTAGTTGGTTGATTTTTTTTAAAGTGTCCTGTGCATACTTGTGGATTATTAACAAAGCTTCTATTAGATAGCTGAGTTTCACTTTTGGAATGAGTCTCTCAGCTGACACTTTTCTCAACAGGAAAGTTCTGCTTGCTAAGTAAGGCCTTGTGAGACTTGAATTCTTGCTCTTTCTGTGAGCAGAGTACTCTCTTGACAGGATGGCTCAGCCAGCCCTGACCCCAAAATGCTCATTAGCCTGGAGGGACAGTGGCTGCAATAGTTTGTACCGGCCTAGTGAGGCCAGGGACTGACCGAGGCTTTGTGTATAGGTCAGAGAAAGCCAGTGCTGATTCAAGTTAATTCCGCTGTCAGTCAGGACACAGAAGATAAGTTAAAGAGGGAACACAGTAAGAGCAACAGGAAGCCCATTGATAGGCATTAACTACAGAAAAATGGGTGGCAGTGGCCTGAGCTTGGCCCATGCTAAACTATTTTGAGTTCTTACTGCTCCATGAGAAACCACTAGTAACTCAAAAGCAAACAGCCTGGTGGCTACGGAAATAACTTTTAGTGAGGTCACTGCAGACTTCCAACAGTAGGTGCATTCTCAAAAGAAAAGTTGCTGTTCCTTCCACTCATGAAAGGAATAGCAGATGTTGCTTGTGAATACAGGACAAAAATAATTATATGTAGTGTCATAATCAGGGTATTTATTTATTTATTAACACTTGAGTTTTGAATGTTCCAACATTCTAAGAACCTGGTGAGCAGCTGCAGGTGTTCCTGTTGATTTCATTGTAATTATTTGTTTGTAAAAGACAGTTTCCTTCACAGAATACCTTCTAAAAACAAATACTTCCCTCTTAGAAGAGCTTAGGAGTGGTAGTGATGTCCTGTTTGCTTCAGCAACAGGATTGAGACTTCCAGCAGGAATGAGATTTCTGAGCTGGGAAAAGGGAGTCAATGCTGGGTTTGTCCATAACACATTTAGAACTGTATTTTATTGCTAGATTTTCACTAGCAAGTTATATTCATGACCTGCCTCATAAAACATAGACAAGTGCAATTTCTGGAGTTTGGCAATTGGTGAATAATCTAAGAAGGTATTTGTTTAAATACAGAAAAGAAAAAAAAAAAAAAAAAAGCTGAGCCATAATTTTTACTTTTAAGGGAGATTAAGCCCTCAGGTGGCAACAGTTGTGGCCAAGTTTTGGAGTTTCCATTATGTGAAGTTTTTAGGAGCAGTTTTGAGAAGTTTTTTTTTAGGTTAGATACAGGTATAGACATCTTCCCTGGGAAAGGATGGGTACACTCAAGAATTTTCACTTTTCTGTTCCAAGAACTACTTGCCTTTTTTTTTTTTAAATAAAGCCGGAGAGTCTATGGACAACTTGGTGTCCTAGTCATCCCTAGTGCACGTTATGCTATAGTGCAAGTTGTAGCACAATGAGAAAGTGGTGTGATGAGAAAATAATAGCTTGGTTTACTATGGGCCATGCAGTGTTGGGCCCCAGGAGAGAGCGAGAGCGCATGTATGTGCAGCCAAAATAAGACACGACCTGAAAAGTATCAGCTCAGTAACTATTTTTCAGAATTGAATTTTTAAGGTGACTTCTAGACCAGTTTTGCAATACTGTGCGAGGAGGTTTTGTAAAGGCTATGTTTATTAGAACTTTGCACGCTTCTGTTGTAAGCCTTGAAATGGCTGTGGTCTACACTGGCCTTTCTGTGAGTTTGCCTGAGGCAAACTGGCCCATTAAAGATTATTCGATTAAATAGTGGCATATCATATGCTCTCAGGAACTTCCCTGTTTCAAGACTTGTTTAAAAAAAAACTCAAAAAACCCCAAACCAGATCATCTGTTGATTGAGTGAGCAGATCACCAAACCCTCTGTATTATTTTGGTGCATGTAATCTACTTCATCAAATAATTAATCCTTGCTCTTCCTGGAGGTGACTGTGACAATCTGTGATGTTGGAAAACTTGTTCATGGTAAGACTGGACATGCCATGCATAAGTGCTTAGGCCACAGAGCTCCAAGATAAAGGGATTGTCACACGCATCCCAACCTTGTTTTGCAGTTGTTCTGCAGAGAGAAAAGTAAAACCCGTGCAGATCGGTGCCTGCTGAGAGAGTCCAGAGTCCTGCTCCTGCAGGTTTTGGGATGCTGGCACTGTTCAGGCCACGCAGGCTACGAGGCATGTTCAAAAGCAGATCCTTAAACCACAACAGACTGCTGCTAGCAAAACTGTCAGTGCTCGAGTGAACGTGATGAAAACCTTAGTGCCGTTTCTAAATGTTCTAACAAACTGAAAACTTGTAAGGAACAGAGTCAGATTCAAAGAAGGATAGATGTAATCAACCTTCTCTTGGTCCCTAAATGACTGCTCTAAATGCAGTTTATTCCCAGAAGCTACAGGCAGGACTCGGATATCCCTCGTGATGTTCTTAACCCATTTCATCCCCTGCTTCGAGGGGAGGAAGAGCAAGAAAATCTAAAGGAGCATAAGCAGCTGCTAGCCTTGTGATTATCATAATAGTTATGTAAGAAACTTAGCTAACCTGCTTAGAGCCAGACATGAACAAGGGCTTTCATAGAGGAGGATCCTTTCTGGATTTAAATATATAAAAAAAGCTTCTGGACAAATGGAAATCAAAACCTGTTTAAATGTGTCAGTCAAAACGTTTGAGGTTTGTGTGTTAGTTTTCAGTTGTGTAATGTTAGAGAACTGTTCTTTTTTCTCTAGTTTATTTTTAAGAACTGCAAAAGATTTTTGTGCAGACCAATCAAAACTCCTCCCTGAAGAGGAAATACATAATCCCGTGGGGATTTTACAATATCCTTGTCAATCCGGAGGACTATAAATACAGTAAGGGGGGCGGGAAAGGGGGGGGCACTATAACATCTTTCAAGTGCACAGAAGCTCTTTCTGTCCTGTACCCAGCTCCCTGAGCCAGCCCTGCCATGGGACAGGAGGAAAAGGAGCTCTTTTCCAATGTGCTCTCATGGGGCTTTTGGTTGTTTTTTAAGTGAAGCTTGCAGATGTTTTTAACCAGACGGAAGAGGCTGCAGGTTGAGACTAGTTCTGGAGGAAAGGCACAAAGGGGATTAGTGTTTTGAGTCAGGAATGGGTTGGAGCAAAGAAAAATTGGGGGGTTTTTAAAGACTCTTAGTCACCAAAGCTGGATTTTGGCAGAAGCAGTTTGAGTGCAGTTAAAATGTTTCTGAGGAGTGTGATGGTAATATTCTGTTCAGTGAGCTCTACCCTGAACAGCGGTTCCAAGGGTAAGGTGTAGTAACAGGATGGTTTTGTCTGTGGGGGGAGAGGAGTAAGAGATCATCCCCTCATGAGAGTCCTCATAGGCTCTCTATACTGTGGGCCCCAAGGAGTCCCCAAAATAATGAAGCACCAAGGAGCAAAGGTCTGGAGGGGCAGCTGGCATCTGCCACCAAAACAATCCTTCCTTTGGGGGGACCATGATGGTGCTGCCAGATCCTAGAGACTGTTCAGCATCTCTAAACGTTCAGACATGCTTTCCCCCTTCATAAAATAGCTGGGTTTTGGGCTGGGGGTGGGAATGTGAGAGGCTGATAGATTGCAACAAAGAGAGTAGATGTTTAAGGACGCTTTGGGACATGGGACTTGTACCAACAATGTTCCTCTGAAATGTCAGAAATGCACGTGGGAGGGAAGCCTGATTCAGACTTTCAGAGCAGCTTTGTGTCTTGAGTGGACATCTGTAGCTGCATCTAGCCAAAGAGGAACAGTGATGGGCACCCCTAGCACACAGGCCAGTGCCCAGTTCCTCTGAGTTTGCTTTAACCTACAGCTCCTGTATCACATCTGCAGGTCCTTAGATATGTCCTCTTTTTCCACACAGAATTTGGGGCTGAGGGGTAAAAGCATAACTTCATCTTTTGTTTGGGATTTCCAAACATCTGGCAGTCAGCTCTGCAGACAAATGGCCATTGGGTTGTATAATTGTATTCAGTACAGTTGGTCACTGCACGTATAGCAAGTCAGTTGCTAGACTAACTGTACATTTGCCGATGAACAACACAATAGAGTCCAGCACATCTGGGAACACAAAAGTTACAGTGTGAGTGTGGAAAATGGGAGCATTTATTCTGTCCCTTTCTGTAGCTGTTACTGGCAGAACTTACCCATAACTCAAAGAAAGGATTTTACGCAGTCAGTTCTCGGGGGCAAGAAATGCCTCTGCCTCTTGTACAGAGCACCAGCCTCTGCTCTTCTTGTAACTGGAGCTTCCAGCTTCACAGGAATAAAAATCACAAAACCAGCAGTCAGTTTATATTACACATATCACTCCAGGCACTTCTGCTTTACAATGCTTTTGTCTCCACCGACTTTCAGCCGGAATGGTATGTTCTCTGCTGGTTTGTAACTAGAGATAGCCATGCTTTTGTCGCGTTCTTGAAGCTGGCTAATGTCCTGCTTCCCACGTAACTCTGCAAAGGGGGGCTGCTGTATCTCAGCCCGCTGCTGCGTCCTAGGGCGATTCCTCAGTCAGTCGGTTTTGCTGGAGCTGGTTTGCTGTCGATCGGATTTTGCTCCCCGCGCTGCGTGGCTGCCGGTTCCCGCTCACCCGTACCCCCCGGCTGGAGACAGCCAGCACAAAGGCTTCTCGGACCAAACGCCGAAGTTACGTTGCTACGAAGAGGGAACCGCTGTGATTCCTGCCGGAATACATAGTTTTAAGTCCATCCCTCAATACAGAGGCTGGAAACGCCTCTGGAGGAGCGCTTTACCCCGCGGCCCGGCTGGCAACCGGAGGGTTGTTTGGCGACAGTACCCAGAACCTCGGCCAGATCCTTTGCCAGGCCTCGCTCGGCAGCGGCCGCGGGGTGACTGGTTCAACGCGGTGGACCCTAGCCCGTCTGAGGGCTCCAGCCGACACCCCTCCGAGCCGGCAGGGCCCGGCGACCGGTACCGGGGCGCTGCTGAGGGGAAGCGGCGGCGGCGCTGAGGGGGGCCGGGGTCACGCCCCTTCGTCGGGGCAAGGGCGGGGTCTCTGAGGAGCGGGCGGCTGCTATTGGAGGAGCGGGGCCGGAGAGGGAGGGGCGTGGCGGCGAGGGGG
>VZTM01014207.1:28787-103977 GCA_013400555.1 Jacana jacana
CCCAAAATCTAAACTTTCTCTGACTGCTGCTTTATCTCAAGGCAGCAGTCTGGAACGGGAGTAGTCCTGAGGGGCTATCTGGGCTGCTGCGGTACTTACAAAGGAAAAGGGGCTCCAATCCTGAGCGCTGTAAACCAGCGGGGTCGGTGTTTTACTAAACAAGGGTCTCATTCTGTTGAAGGTGGAGTGCGGAATGTGCTCGGTTCGTTTCTGCTTTGACTTTTTGAGCGGGGGTCACGGGAGTCCTGGGTTGTTATGCCTTTGCTGGTTAAATGCAGAAATCAATGAGTGTTGCGTTAGTGATGTGTGTGTGTGTGACGCTGGGAGGGACGCCAGTGATGGAGGCATTCACCCTGGTTCAGGGGGAAGCTGGTGCACCGAGCCCTTGTGCTACATGGTTTTGCATTCTAGTGGGAAAACTGGTGTTTCCCTCTCGATTGAGGTGTTTGTTACGAGCTGGCCATAGAATTGCCTAAGTTTTAACAAGGTCAGGAATCTGGCTAGCAGGATCTCAGGAGAAGAAAGCAAGAGAGCAATTTATGGTAGGGAAGGTGACTTGTTGGGAATCTGGTGCTGAGCAGCCTGTGTCTGTGCTCATCCACACCTGTGTGTAGCAGAACTGGAGTCTGCAAACCAGGGACTTGCCCTGAACTGAGATGTGGGCTAGAAAGCATTTAGCACGGGGCAGTCATATATATATATGGAATTTTCTCTTTAAATTTCTTCTAACATGTGAAAAGAGTTAGGTTAGTAATACGATTAACAATATTTAATAAGATTAAAATTACCAGCATAACTCTCCTGAGAAAGGTGGGCACAGACTCTCGGCAGTTGACACTCTAATCTCTGCTTTCTCCCACGTAAGTGCTGTAAAGAGTTGGGGCTCCTGGGCTCTGCTTGCTTTTCAGAAAAGAAGAATTCTGTCGTCCTGTGCTGACAGTTCAGGTGTTGCCTTACCTTTCATGTCCACCAAGAGCATCATATTCCCGGCGGGGCCAGGGGATGTTCCCATATAAGGGCAGCGGGAATAGCTGAGGGAGGGTTGTAAGGAGCTCAGGGAGCCGTTCCCTTCCCTTCAGTGCCAGTCTTTGTGTAAAGCAGGGTTGTTTCTGCGAGTGCTGCTGGCACGCTTGGGCTTTCCTGGCAGCGCCAGCAGAGACTGCAAGGATTGAACAAGTCTGGAAAGTATCTGTTGGTGCTGAAGGTGGCCCTGTGTGTGGGGAGAAAGACCGCCTGCCAAAGAAGAGGTGATGCCAGTTGTATGTTGGGTGTGCTCTGAAGGAAAAAGCCCCCACCCAGATTGTCTGTGTGTGGGGTGTGTGTGTCCAGTGCTGTGCAACGGGAAAACAAAAGTAATTCCATTTGCTGTCTTCCACTAGTGCTGTTTGCTTTCTGGAGTGGTTCATGTGGTTCAACGCAGCCAGCAGTGTTGGGTACAGGGAGGCACGGTATCTTTTTTTCAGTAGAAGAAATGCTTTAGTGTCACCTGGGGAGGGAGAACAATGGATGAGGGGAAGTTCAGGAGAAGATGAAGCAGATGCTTCTCACAAATGGTTGGTATCTTTTCTGGTAAAAGTTCTTCCTCTGAGTCAGTCAGATGCACATTATTTCTCTTCTGTCATCTCCCTCTCTGTCTTGGTCCTTCCTGCTGCCTGTCAAAGCAAACTCACAAGGACGTCAGTTTCTTCTCCTCCCTGGCCACCTCCACATCTGTTCTTTTTTTTGTTTGTTTGTAGCTGAGATGTTTTGGTGTTTTTTTTCCCCTGAAACTTCAAATTGGCTATTGTAGCCAAGTTCTGAGCTGAACCCTCCCAATCTTGCATAAGGGCATTCTGGAAGAAGATGATAGGACTTTGATTCATCCCAACTTGCAGGCTGTGCAGGGTGGTAGCAGTCAGAGAAGGCATGAGCCTGCCTGCTTTCTTGTTAGAATTAGCCCTCTAGATATGAGCTAGTTTCAGGAAGCAAGGAATGGAGTGGTGCCCTTTTCGCTCACCTGGATCTTCAGTGAAATGTCTTTGTACTCTGAGTGCTGGAAACTGGTGCATTCTGCTGACTCTCCTTTGCATTCCCCGTAATCTGTTAAAGCTGTGGATTTGATCCGCATTTGTTTGTGGTTCTCCTGAGTATCTGATCGCAGGATTACTGTATCTGAAAGGATTCATCATCTACTGTTCATCAAAACCACAGGAGGGGGCTGCTTTTGCCTTTATGGGAATGTGCCAGCTGGTCTTTCATTGTGCTGGTATCGTTTTCCTTGTCCTATTATTGGAGGCATCTTTGATGACCTGATGGTTGTGATGATGTCTTAAGAGGTGATTCATATTGATCGTTATGTGAGCGTTGTGTGGTATGGTCTTGGTGCCAGAAGGAAATTCTTAGAAAATTCTTGAATATGTTTTCCAGGGACAAGCATTTGAGACCTTAGGAGCACATGTGTTGGTCTCATAATGTGATACCCGTGTTCCAGGAGGCAGAGTAGATGCTTCATTCAGTTGGGAAACAGCATTCTCACGTGTTGCAGTCTTCACTCCAGCACAGTGGAAAGAGCCAAAGACCTTCCCTCTCAGCATGCTGACTCTAGGGATTCTCTACAAATGCCTTGGAGGGGATTTTTGCTAGCTGTGTAGCTCTCTAGAACCATACACCATCAGCCTCTGGTTTGCTGTAGTGATAACTGGGACGTGTCCCTGCTTAATAAATGGCATTGCAGTTGCTGGAGCTCAGACTTGCTAAGCTGCGAAGGTGCAAAAACATGAAGCAGGATGTTTCGACCTGTACCGACACGCAGCCTTGACTAATGGAAGAACCACAGTGCTTTGCTGTGATCTATTCAGGGCTCTGCTCTTTCTCCCCGGCTGCTTAAGTAATAAACGTGGAGGACTTGTTTTTGCTGCTAATGATTTTGTTTTTAGGCCAAGTAGTAACTAAGACATCTGAGCTATTTTGAGGTTGCAGGAAGCGATTTGGGTCTCCTTGTCATTATCTAGATGTAAGTACTGCCTCCTGATGCTTGGGGGGAGGAGAGGGGAGAAAGGAGAAGAAAATGTTGACAGTTTAGGTGGATTTGATTATTTTTTTTTAATTTTTATATGATTTCTAATATTCTTAATGTTAGAATTTCACTTTCAAATCCGCCTGCCACCCCCAAGAAAGAAAATGGGGGGAAATGAAGTAGAAAAGAACTTTGTGTCAGCATGGAAGATTTTAGATGTTGATCAAAATGTGAGGTCAATCTTCAAATGATGTAGATGCAGAGGAAATTCCCAGATGCCAGACTTTAATTGCATGTGAACTTCAGTTATTTGCTTGCAGTATAAACACTGCAAGTACTGTGAGGAACACTTCTCCTGTGCCTGGCAAGCATGTGAGATTTCCCATTGCTTTCGGCTTTGAAGTTTAACTACAGAACAGTGTGGAACGGGTGGGTTGAGTTTCTCCAGTCTCTGCTGCTACTCTGAAAATTCCTGCAATGTTGTCACTTACTCCCTTTTAGGAAATGATAACTGGTTTCCCTTCTTGAAGTATCTGAATGCTGTAATTTTTATCTCACTACTTGTATCTGTTCCCGTTCTGCCTCATGCAGAAAGTCTTTTGTCCCTGTGTCATGGGGGCTATAGGTGGATTGATCTTTGTTCCTGGTAGTGGTTTAGCAGCTGGTCCAAATACCCACTGAGAGTCTGTGGTGAGCCATCAGGATACACAGCTGTAAGGTATTAACAAAATGAATTGCTGTAGCTAACAAGCTTTGTATCTGCAGGTGCAGAGAATTTCGAGTCATCACCATTCTCATTCTCTTTTGCACGTTTCCTTAATTCTGAACGTAAAGAGCCTGCTGCCTTTGGAGCTTCTGTGTTTCAGTGAAAAGCATGGGTGTCAGCATATTTTGGCATCATCTAGTACTGCCTGTCAACTGAGTTGCACTGATGGGGTTTGTACTGCTGCTGAAGTTATCGCTAGGAGAATGCAGCCTTTCCTGCGTCCGACCCTTCCCTGCAGCTCTGCCGTGGCAGGGGAGTAGCTGTGCCTGGAACTGTGCAGGTGGGGGAAGCTGATTATGTTCAAGCATTTGTCTGTGCTGATGAAGCTAGTTTTCTGACTAAATTGCATGTCGTTCTATAAATAGAATGAGTATATTTGACATCTTACCCTATTATAATAATTCTGAAAATTACTACATAGAAGTAGTGTTTTCAGCTTAAGGTTTCTGCCCATGTATGCCTATTTCAAAATAATTTTTGTTTCAATCTCTGTTCTTTTAGCTGTCCTATATGCACCATTTCACATTTTAGTTAGATGGCCTCCCTATTCTTGGTGAGGAGTTACCTTAAGAACTGGAGAGCGGCCAGTTTCTCCTCCTCTGGTCCTGACCCTTGGAGATTGTGTGCTCTTGAAATCCTGCTTGTTGCTTACATGTGGCCATGCCCCCATCCTCCTGCGTGGAGGAGACTGAGGAGTTTCTGGGCTCTCTAAAGAAATGCCAATCTTTTTGAACAGCTGGTCAAGCAAATGCTTGAGAATATGTTCCTGACAGTGCCCTGCGCTCAGCTGGAAGTCTGTCAGACAACAAGAATTTAAAGCACAGAAACAAGGCTTTGGAAATGCTCCTGCCAGACCAGACTTTGTCCAAAGTAATGTTACCAGTGAAGTTGCTGTAGGGTTTTGGACAGCTTGGAGTTAATGGCCCTGAAGTAACTCTCTCTTTGGCACTTTAACCTTTGATCTCAGGATTTTGTGCATCAGCCTAACCTTCTTAAGATGCTGGAGAGAGCAATTTCATTAGTGAATTACCTAATAGCAAATTATCACATGTGAGAGCATTTTGATAACTCTCCGGGATCATCTGTCAGCTGTCTTACATCCACTAGAGTCATGAGCTCTTCTCACCCCCCCTCTACCTTTAATGTAGCCAAAAAATGTGTGTGCTGGAGAGCTGTAGTGCAAAAGCAGTTGCTGCATTTCTGAATCCCACTCCCATCAATGTTTTGATCTCTATTTGCATACTGTTCGACTTCTTGCATACAGATTGCAGTCCATTACTGAATGATCCTGCCCAAGAGAATGGCAAACTGGGTGTGCAGCTGAATTAATTGCATTGGAGCTGTGTGTGCCACTGTGGGAAATAGAAAACCAGTAACCAAGGGCTCTGTTTGTTTGTCAACTCTTTTTAGCTGGTTTAAGTGTTTTGAGAAAAATTGCTGAAATGAGACTGCAGAAGTATTGAAGAAACTAAGGAGACTAAAGCATTTGTGAATTTATGTTCTGATCCTGAGTTTAACTGAACCATGCTTTGGATTGCATTTCTTGTCAGCCTGCAACTGTTGAGAGAGGTTTAAGGCAAAGATCACCAGGGCTTTTTGCTGCTTGGCCTGCATGTCAGTGCAGCTTCCTCATGGCTGCAATGGAGAGGTGTAACTGGGAGATGATGAGGATGACTATACCTTCTGGGGGACTGCTATTGCTGTAATGGGTAGGACTGACTTTTACCTTTTATTTGCTTCCTCTATCTAGGATTTTTCCCGTCTTTTTGAGTTTTGTAACCAAAAAGTGTTCTCCAGATGTGTAACAGCCAACAGAGGTGCATGTGCAATTACAAGATGGCCCTGGTTGCCTGCTGCCAGCTTGTCCCCTTGGCAGCATAGGCAAAATGTGAATTGGCAAGAAAGCAGAGCAGTCCCTGTGGCACTGCCATCCACCAGTGACTCGGGATGCTGAGATCCTTGGCCACAGGAACAGGCAGCTGGAGTCCCAGCTCTGGAGTGTCTGCTTGTGCTCTGTGCCCACTGAGATGATGTAGAGCTAAAGAAAAAGGAGCAGAGAGGTGCAGCTGGCCTACAGATGCTGATTTCGTTCTCTGTGCTGTTGAGAGAGCAGCTACCTGCAAGGTTATTCTCCATAGCAGCAGAGATGGAGTGTGTGTTGGCAATGTGGCCATATGAGCAGCTGCGTGGGAGCAGATGAAAGAGCCATTTAGGTTGTTTTGCTTTTTCTGGGCTTGGGACAGCCAAGTCTCTGTCCTCATAGTGCCCAAGTCACCATGGCCCCTTCCTCATCTGCAGCCTCAGGAACAAGCTCAGCAGAGTGCCTCAAATCTAAAGGCTTCTGGGGTACTTCTGACAGTCATACTTTCTTCTAATTGTATTTTAAAACTCTTCCTGTGTGTTGTAGTAACAGTACTGTGTTCTTGATACTTGAACCTTGTAAATGCATTTTCTGTCCACAAAAGGCAGAAGACCTGCTTGCTGTTAACCGTCTTGCAGATAATTGTTCTGTTTCATTGCAGTAACCAAGGCCTGCACGTACAAGGCAGTGGCATTGCGAAGCTTTCCTTAATGTGTGGCCATAGTGATACTGGCCACAGTTCCACAATGCATAACTAGGCTTCACAACGCTGTGAGAGCTGTTGTTGTGGGAGTCTGTGAATAAAGGTTGGAAAGAGCAGGCAAGCTGATACCCGCATTGCAGGCTCACGTTATTTTGGAGCCAACCATTCAAATACATCACAGCGTCCCGCCATCTCAGACCTGCTGTAGCAACACCTCTTGCAGTGGATCTATGGATGCCAAACTCATTAGCTACAGGCAGATGACATCTAAATAGGGCTTTCCTTCTGGATGATGACAGTGATGGGCATCCTGCTAGGAGGAACTTGCGTGCTGGCGTTCTGCTTGTGCAGCCCCAAGAAACTTGAACATTGCTGGTTAAGTGTTTTTGCAGTTTGGTGTCCTGCTGCTGACCCAGGGTTTGTGTCAGTGTTTGGTGAGGGTGGGCAGCAGCAGCAGGCAAGTCCAAGGTTTTTGCTGCACTGAGCAAAGCTGTTACAGAAGAATGACCTGCGCTTGCAGTTCAGAGCTTTCATCCTTTTCCTTTACCTCCTGGATGTCTGAAAGCCATCAGGCTGTGCATCTGTTTACCTTCCTCCCAGCACTGCCAGCACAGTGTAGTCCTAACGGGTGCTGCAGTGACAATTACAGGCTCAGTGTTCTCTGAGGGCTGCCAGAGCCTGTTGGATTGTCGTAACACAAATGATACCTGACTGCTTGGCTCTAGAATGGTAGTCTGCATCCCCAAGTGTGCCACGTATGAAGGACCAGAAACCACTGGGTCCTAATGATGGAACTTTGCCCAATAATGTGCTTATTTTAAGCAGGTAGAAATCAAATGGATGCAATGATTCATGTGGGAAATGGTTTCAACCAACACAAACACATGGAGCATCCTTGTTATCCCACTCTGTAATGAAAAATACAGCTCAAAATAGTTTGTTTTTTTTTTCTGTGTAGAGAAAGCCCTCAACTTTTTGTGCTTATGAAACCGTTTGTCTCTCCTGGGAGCTGTTCTCAGTGATGCTGCTTCACTGAAGGAGAACTATTAGTCTACAAATTGGTACGGATTTCTTTATCACTCAGTGACCTGTAGGAAGATCTGCCTTGTGTTTGTCTTCAGGCTACTCTTCTGTATATGTTCTGAGAAGTCTTGTCCCTTTGGCCTGTTTTGGACAGAAAGGTGAAAAGCTCAAGTGGGGAAAGTAGAATTGATCTCTTGAGAACTGCAAGGGAAAAAAAAAAAGGGGGTATTACACAGAACTTCCATTCTAAGGGAGCAAACTGCTTCCTTTAAAATGCAGGCTTTGTTTACATGTGCTAATTCCCTTTGTTTTTTGTGGGGTGGAAAGGTCACTTTGTCTCTATCTAAACTATGAAAAATCAATCATCTAATCAATTTCTAAAGTAGATTTAGTCAAAATGACTACTGCGGTGTGGCTTGGGCTTTGATGTGTGAAGGTGTCCCAAAAAGCTGCTACAAAAGTCAATGCAGAGCGTCACTGCAAATAAACGTAGAGGATCTGTAGGGGAATTTTCTGTCCCATTCACTGTCCATGGGGTGTTTTTTTTTTTCCCTTGCCCAGTCCCAGCATGGCTTCCTCCTGGTGTTCCTACTGAAAGAATAGATGGCTGAGAGCAGATCGACAAAAGCAGTCATGCAGTTTACTTGAGCGGTCATGCATAAATATGAGCAGAGTTTCTGCTGTTAAGGCTGACGGGTAGCCTGCCTTGCCACCACTTTTCCATAGGCTTCACATTCCTGCTACTTGGAGCTGCTGTGTGGAGGATGTCATCCAAGAGGACGGTGTCTCTGATGAACAGACAGGTATTGGTGTTTCCAGGTGACTGGGCTGGGGGGTTCACAATGGCAGGTAAGCTTCTTGCTTTGAAAATACCAAGTTAAGGATTGATAGAACCATGTGTCCTGTTCTACACTATTGCCTTGGAATTATTTTCTTCTGTGTGGTATAATGGGCAGAGCCCTTCCTGCTGTCATGCTGATCTGCACCCAAACCCTGGCCTGTGCTTCTGCATGCACACACAGCATACGCTCTCTGCCTTGTGCTTTTTGCCACCTCATATGTGTTTGACACAGCACAAAATGAGAACTGTCACTAAATGGAACTGCTGGTTGGAGATGGAAGTCCAAGGGGCCTCCTGATAGAGCAGAAGCATTAAGAGGTACTAGTTCTTGTGATACGGAGTGCCTGGCTAACATCTACAAGGGTTTAATGCTTTTTGTGCAGTGATCTTGAATAACTCAGGTCTTTGGGGAGATTTGAGATGGATAGATAGTGGTTTTGATGTATAGTTTAGCGGATATATACCTCTGAAGCACTTGGCTGCATTAATAGTAAGAAGGAGCAGCTAGAAAGAACCAGGTGAGTACAGGGCAGCAGGTGACTATGTTCGTGTAATGTGTTTATTAGGATGTTTGACTTGGAGCTGTACAATGGTATGAATAATTGAACTGTGCCAATATCAACAGTGTGCCTCATAATTATTTAATTAAAAAAAAAAAAAAGGCTGATGCATCTGAAATCATGAGTTACTGGGGACATGTCAGAAAGAGGTATTCCTAGTAGGCATGTTCAGTGAGCGTCCATACTATACTCTGTGCTGCAGTAGTTCATCAGTATTCTGGACATAAATCTAAAGCCACTGCTAATATTGATTCAGTAGAGAAGCAGGCAATGCTGAGGGCAAATTCAACTGGAAATGACAGGTCTGTTGGGATTTTCTTGCTTGAAGATTCTGAATAGTGCATAAATCTTTGGTGGAATAAGGATCAGGTAGTGAAGTTTTCCTTGGTGCTTTTGGAGAAATGATTAAATGGTGACTAAGATAGATAGGAGCTTCTTACACTCAGTAATAGCCTGTTAGCTAACTGATATAATCTCTGCAGTCTATGACTTCTGTAGCTCCTCCGTTATGCTGTAAAATGGGTCTAGTGAAATAACACCCATTTCATACAGGCAAGTATAGACTTCTGTGCACCAGAGGTGCTGATTGTTCACAAATTGTGTGCTTCACCAAAGCAGTGACCCTGAGGAAGGGGGAGGAGGTGATGTGGGGATGACAATCAAATTGATATTTTAAAAACCAAACCAAAACAAAGCAGAACAAAAAACAATGTGTTCAAAGTTCAAGCACTCACGAAGGTGCCTTTTAATGAGAGACTGACAGGGCTGATCTGATGATTGCCAAAAAAAGCTATTGAGAGGTGACTTGGTTAAAGCACGTGCATAATTGACTCTGAGGAGCTACTCTTTAGTCCAACAGAGAAGGAATTAATGGCTCAAGGCAGAAGGCAAACAAACAAGAAATTATACTGGCCTTGCTGCCAGGAAGAATGATAGAACCGCTGGAGCGAACTCTAGGAGAGTAGTGAACTTATGTTTTGACCTCCAAAGACCTCTACTCTAGATGCCATAAACCACTACATTTCACAGAACCATTCACTTAATGGGTTTTGTGGAGGTGTGAGTGGATAAGATGGAACAGGGCCTGTGTGTTAGGCAGGAAGTTGGAGTGGTCTTACCTTAAATTATGTGACTCGGACTAGCCCTGCTACAATTGATTTCTGGTTTTCTGTGCTTTAGAAATAATCCCAAGACTAATGCAGTTGTGTTCCTCATCCCTGGGGTTTTTTTTCCTCTCAAACTTGGTTCATGTCTAAATGTTTTATGCAACATGAGTGGTACATCCTGAATAGGAAGAATCTTGTTCATGATGGGAGTATTAACTCGAGGTTTGTACTTCAGGTTGCTCCCAAGAACGGAATCTTCTTTATATTTCTTACAATATTTCTTTCACTGTTATGCTGATCTCTCTTCCTGACCTGTTTTATGGTACTTACTTTACTCATTAAACTGTCTAGGAAAATAGAATTTAATTAAGCAGTTGGTGTGTAAACCCCTGCACACCAAGGAACAGTGTACAGTTCCATTTAATTGCATTTAATTCATTTCAGTTACTTTCATTAATCGTCTATTCAGTGTGAAAATCCTTTATAAATAAATCTGATTAACGTTGTTGTTTAGCCTATGATTGTTACAGAATTCTGATTGTTTACAGGCTGAAAACTAGTTTACCATTTTGTAAGGCCAGATGAATCATTGAGCTCATTTAGTCTGATACTGGGTAAAGCAAGGCAGCTGGCTCCCTGAATTTAAGCTAAATGTCTAACCTGAGACTGAATATTAATAAAGAGAAGATCTGTGAGTGATGGAGAGCTTGTCATAGCAAATATGTTTTAAGATACCCCTGAGAAAAGATGTTTGGAAGACAGACCTTGCTCTGCTCACTCCAGAAACCTGCAATTAGCAAATTATTAACTTTGCTCTGAATGGGTTAACTAACGAGGTACTTTCTCTGTTTGGCTTCTGATTGACTATATAATAGCCAACACCAGCAATCTCTGTCCTGTGCTGGATTGTGAAGTCTGCTAATTAACACATTAGTTTTATATTGCTGCTGCCAATGTTTGCACTGAAGAACTTCGCTTTTTTTGGCCATATGGATGGGTGGGAATATCAAGACCGTATTATGACTCTGTGCTCATTCATGTGTGATGCTTTGTGTTCTGTTTTTCCCAAGACGTCTAATCAGGCTTGGGGCTGAACAGTGCCTTTTTGGAGAACCTTTAACTAAAAGGTCAAAATAAGCACAAGGCCTGAAGACAAGTCTTGCTGACTCCCTCCCTCCCTCCTTTGTGTCTGTCTCTCTCCACTTATACATATGTACGAGTCCTTCACCCAACACGTTCATCTTATTCCCTTCTTGAGACCCAGGGCTTCTAAATGCCCTGCTGCCTCTTAGGGTCTTCCCAAACAGCACACAGCTCTGCAGGCAGAATCTCACACAGCAATCTGCAAGTCTGTTTTCTTGAGGCTGGGAGGGATAATTTATGGTTGGGGGGCTCCTGGCACTCACTCACTGGTGAGTCTGCTGGCTTCCCACCATTGCTGTGCACTGTTAGCTGCCTGGTGGGTGTGTGTGTCTCAATTAACCATGTGTAGGTAGATGGGATTTCCTTTAAAGATAGTATTTGCTTATAGACTGGGATCTGGTGGTTTGTCAAGGGAGCAAGGAGGAAAATATGCCTTAGAGTCATCTCAAAGTGAGGGCACCAAGTGATGCTGTGGAAGCAGAAAACTTTGGTTTGCTGTGCAGATTGGGTCTGATGTAAGTGGGATTTGTTTATGCTTATCCTGTGCTACCTTCCATCTGTGCACTGAAGGCTCTCCCTGGAAAACCCCTTTGGGAGAGTATAACCATCAGAAGTGGGAGACGTTGAAAACTACATATCTATTCCAGCTCTCAGTGTATATGTGAGAAAGATGCCTTTGTTTTAGTAAATGAGATTTATTTTTAAAGTATTGATGGGTTTGAGTCTCTTATTAGAGCATTTGAGGCAGTCAACTCTTATTTTTCTTTTACAGTCCCTGTTTTAGCCCTGGTTTGGCTATTCTCCTCCTTTACTTGCAGAGAGTAATTGAAAATGAGGTATTGAAGCAGCCCATCTAGTTCTTTGTATGCAGTCTAGCAAATGTTAGTGCTGGAAGTTGGACTCTTGCTGCTGTTTGTCTGGTAACATTAGCCTCTGTTGTTTCCTTGTGCTGCTTTTGAAAAACACTGCTTTGGTTTCTGTGTGAGAGGTGGTTGGCCCATAAATGTATGCCAACCCACCTAATAATTCTTTTCAAAACCTTTTCATCAGGTCTTTTCTGTTATGTCGTTTAGAAAGAAGGAAAAAAACCCCAAGCAAACACTTTCCTTACCCCTGGAAACAGCAGTCTTCTTGTTCTGCTGGGCTGACTTCTGCCATTACTGGTCAGTACAGTTCCCTTTGTCTTCATTTATTTTAGAATTAAGCTATAAGCTATAAGACTGGCCTATTTTTGTTCTCTACTTTTGCAGGGTCTTTTACGCAAGTCTCCTAAATGCTAAAACAAATGCTCTTAAAGGCAAAACTACTATCCATGTCAGGGGCAGGATGGTCATTGCTCTAAAATCAGAGTTTTCTGGGTTTTGCTCTGATGAAACATTTTGGCAAGCGCATGCCTGCGCAGAGGAATGCCTAGGTCAGGGCCGGACTCGTGGCCATCTTCTGTCTTCTATGTTGGATTGCCGTTTGTCAGCCAGATGCCTTAGGATGCCCACCTTCTCTGGTCCCTCTTTTGACAGTAGCTGTGGGCCATCAGCAGGGGATCCCTGACTGTGTTTGCTTTAGCTGGGGAGGTGTTTGCCTTCACTGCAGAATTCCAGCTTCCAACTGCTGGGGAAACCTGGAGATGTTGTGTTGATTTATTAGGGCACGGTGCGCCTCAGGAATGCCTTTGCTAAGGAGCCGGGAGTGATGGAAGGGATCCTGCCTGATCCATGGCATGAAGCCTTCTTGTTTCTCTTTACAGAGATTCTAAGGGGGAATTCCCCAAAGCAAGGCAAGAAAAATAGCTCATCCAGCTGACTACTTTGGAAAGTGTCAAAGCAAGACTTTGGTTGGGTTTCCCTGGCGTAGAATCAAGGAGGTGGACAATAACTGCAATTTTAAGAGTGCAATTTGAAGTGAGTTTTTGGTGGGAGATGGTACTGTGAATTGCATGACCAGAAGGTTTGTATGCTTTTGGTTTGTGTTAAGAGCTGGCATTCCTGAGCTACTGACTAGGGCTTTTTTTCTGGGACTTGGCTTTGGGCCATCTGAATGTTTTGCACTTAAAAGAAGCAAGTTTCAACCTCTCTGGATTTGCAGACTTCTAAAAGTTTTCCTTTGGAGATATGGCAGTAGATTTGCTTTTTTAATTACCTCTGCAGACAATAAAAGTCTATGGGCTACATAAGCTTAAAAATCACAGACACAAGTTGTGTCCCCCCTGTAGTGAGTTCACCGGAATGCCTTCACACCTCCATAATTAGTCCTAGTCCTCTGACATGCACCCTTTATTTTCTGTTTTTGTCTGACACACACACACAAATACATGTTTCTGGACTTGATTTCTCTCTTCTGAGATTTTGGTAGCTCTTGTCCCTGCTGATCTGAAACCAGTATGTAGGAAATAGGAAAACGTTGGGTGTTTGTAGGGGGTAGGGTGGGCAGCTGGTCACTCTGTTGATCAAGTATTTGGTAATTGCAGAGTAGGTTGTATTTATAGGGCATCAGTGCCGGGAAGGAATTTCCTTTCCTGGCTGAGGGAAAAAGCCTGTCCGTGTACAGCTTTCTTCCTTTGCTTTAGCATTCCTTGAGGTTGTTTCCTATTTTACAAATGCATCTTTTGAGAACTGCCAGGAAAACGTCTCTTTCAAATGGAAATGGAAATTTCTGAGCTCACAGGGATGAAAACCTTTGAGTCTGTGCTCGCAGAATGAAAAGAGGATCCCCAACCAGCCATTCTTCAGCGTGCAAAGTGGTGGAGCGAAGTCTGCAGAGACTCTCCGAAAGTTATTGGCTTTCCACAGGAAAGGGTGCATGTGAATAGAATTGAATGAGGTCGGTCCCGTTGTCCTTGGTTTCCCTACTGCAAGTACAGAGAGCAGCGTAACTTTGAACTCGATAGATGCTTGAATAAAATGGGAAATGTTTCTTTCGAAGTAGATGTCTTGCAAGCAGTTCCAGAGCCGGTGTCCCTGTACGACTGTAAATAAGTAATGGTTTTGTGACTGCGCTTGGGTCTGATAGAAAGCAGGGTAAGGGAGACAGCACTGATTTTTCCAGAACTGTTTGAAGGGTTCAGAAAGAGGATGGTGTGCTGCAGTAGATGCAGATGGCTTATTTTCACTGGGGACTGTTAAACCTGCCAAAGTGTAAACTGCATCTTAACAGAAAGATGTGAGACAAGGACTGCACATCTCTCCCTCCTAATTACCACAGCTCAGCTGCTGCTGTCTCTTATGCTTACACATCTGAAAGGTGACAATGACAATGTCTTGAATGCCAAAGTAATAGCAGGAAGGGGGTTTTTTCTTTTCTTTTTTTTTTTTTTTTTAAGCTGTAGTCTGGAACAAAGAAGTTATTCAACCAATATCCTTATGAAAAATATTCCTCCTAGGAACTGCTCTTCATGAGACCACTGGAAGTTTTGTAGGTCTTGATGGCTTGTCTCCTGAGTGACTACAGGTAGAGCAGCAGCCAGCTTTGTCCTTTTTCCCACACTGACAACTTCGGGAATGTCCACCACAGCAGCGGGACTTCCATTTTTGCTGTCCCTGCAGCTCTGCGCCTTTGTACGTTGTACCTTTTCAAGCAGCTGGAAGGCTTTCCTCTGTGTTCTGGCAAAAATTGCAAAAATCTCCAGTAAGATTTTCACAGCAGTTACTTTAGTTACTGAAACCCAGACTGTCAAATTGCTCATGGCACACAAGAGAGAGAAATTACAATTTTGAGTATGACCTTCTCTTAGAGGAACAGGGACTTCAGAGAGGGAAGGACAGTGCTATGTAGTTGTAATTGCATTGTAGTGGTACAGAAAGAGCAGAGACAGTGGCAGCTCCCAGTTGGTCTGCAGGTGACTGTTTTGGATTTGGAGTTTCCCTGTGAAAATCTGTTGTAGGTTGTGGTCTCTCATGGCAGTCTTGCTGGTTAGCTATTAACTTGTTCAACCTTCGCCCATGACCCTGCCTGGTTTCACTCTATCCCTATAAATCTGATTTAAGAAGCAGCTTTGTGAAATTTTCTCTTCTGCTTTGCTACTTGTTATGTTGAGCTCAGGATAACGTGCTGGCACCCAAGACCTGTTAGGGACAGTTTTAGTACCCCCTTTTGCTTCTGTCCCTTGCCCTTTGAGCAGTCTCTGGGGAGCCCTGTGCCAGGGGCAGCAGGCGGGACGGGCTCTGATCAGGCACTGTGCAATGGGCTGATGAGATTCCTCTCCTCTGGGAAACAACGCAGCAGAGGAAAGGCAAAACAGTGCTGAAAAGCATGGCTTTTTTTTAGCTGAGAGGAGAATGTCCTTCTTCATACATAGCCTCCTCCTGCTCATCCGAATACACAGTCCCTTCCTGCTCCCATCATAGTGTTTTCTCTCACTGCATCAGGGCATTCAGGCTAGTGCAGATCTGAATGAGCCACCTGTAGTAAGAGATGATTCTGCAGTGGTATTTGCCATGTTTCTGCAGAGGGCTCCCCTCTAAGTACTCAGCTGCCTATTTATATTCCTCCTGTAAGATATGAGTAAGCTGCTTGCAACTGTGTTGGATGCAACAGCTCTTCCTCTCGCTCTTGTAATAGCCATCTCCCTCAGCCTTTGCACAAAAAGAGAATAAAAGTTGAAACGAGGGAATGCTTGTCCATTTCCATCAGCCTGGGAAATGGTGGAGTTCTCTCCTGAGGCCTTTGCCTCGGGCGTCTTGCCAAAAGGCATCTAGTCTTTATTCACTTCAAACACATACAATCCCTAAGCCAGAAATGGGCAGAAAGCTTGTGAACTGTGATCAGCTGAAGGCCAGACAGCGTGACCTGGTGCCTTTTAAAAATCAATGAATTGAAGAGCTGTGACTTGGGGATGCTTGGGAAGTGTGAGCAGGCTGCAGCACCCACCACACGACGGGAACCTGAAAGGTTGACAGGATGATCAGCTCAAACAAGGATCTAACCTGTACTTATGGTCAGAAAATATCCTGAAAACTGTGCCAAAAGAATTAGAATTTAAGTAAATGAAGTGTTTTGGCAAACACAAGTGATTACCTTCTTCGTGGATCCTGTGTATGGGCTTCCTTTGCTCAGAGCATGAGGAGTTTAAGGCAAATTTTACTTTGGAGCTAAAAGGCCTGTTTTTAGCAAAGGGAGTGTTGGGATGGACTCCAGGCGTTTGGTGTTCCCAGAGAAACGCAAACAACTGCCGAGAAGGGTATACCTCAGATCCTTTTGCCAGTGTGCTTAGCAGGCAGCCCAGTACCAGATCTGGTTGAGTCTTCGACAAGTGACCTCTGTCACTGAACGGGAACATAAAGAGCCTCAGTGAGCTTTGGCTGAACTGGGCTTTTGCCTGTTTGCTCCGGAGAGAGAGTAACCTCAGTGTTCCCCTCCCTCCCCCCAGTGTGTCTGTGAAAATACTAACTTGATTTAGCTGCCAAAAAAAGATATTTAAAAAGTATACATTGCTCTCCTGTGTCCTAGGTTCTGTAAAATATGGGTTACGGTTGGTTCCTGTATATGGTGCTCAGTAATTTGACAGAAGAGAAAACTGTACCACTACAACTATCTACACAACACTTAATACAGTGAGGTCTTAGTCTGTACTAGGACTCTAGAGTGCTATTCTGAGCATTATAAACCCGATTATATTACCATAGAGCTCAGATGGCTCGGAGCCACACTCAGGATATTAACTGTTTCTATTAAGCTTTGCATTTAGAGATCCTTCTGGCAGAGGAGGATGATGCTGAATGAGCTGGCATTCCCACAGTGAAACTCTGTGTGTGTATCTCTACAGTCAGGGAGTATTTTGTATCTGATTTGCACAAGGGGTAACCTGAGTTCCAGAGCTTGCTAACTTACGGATACTTAGTGTAATCATCTTTTCAGTATGCTAGTTTTGTAGCTGCAGGTGTTGTGAAGGAGGTGCTTATTTATGTAGATGCATAGGAGGACAAGAGAAACCTCACAAAGTGCTATAAATGTATCGTAAGGGATAAATCCACAGGTAGTGTGTCATCTGACACAGTGTGTGATAAAATGCCACTGAATGTGGTTACTTGTGATTCAGCCTGTGTCCCAGAAAGAGCATTTTTAAGACTTGGTTGAGTTTGTGATGAAAGTAGCTTTAGGAATAGTGAAAGTCCTTCCCTCTTCTGTTTTGGTCGGGTTTGGTTTTTTTTAAATAAAGAAGAGAGAGTGTTTCTTTTCATGATTTACATTTTGGTTTGTGCTGTTCCAGGTTTTGTAAAAACAAGCCCCAGTGAAAACCCAAACAACAACAATTAGAAAAGAAACACTCTCTAGATCGCTTGCGTGATCCAAAGAAGGTTGATGAGCTTCTCCCTGTTTGAATGCACCTTGGCTGCCATGTGGGAACTCTGCAGCTCTGCCTGCGTCACCCTGCAAGTGCAGGAAGGGATGAGAGAAATGTATGGAATCCTGCCCTGGGACTGCCTGGATGTGAAGCTCACTACCCACAGAGGGGTGTGCTGAACTCAGAGCTCAATGGTGCCTTGCAGAGGAAAGCTGGGTAGGCAGGACCGTCTGGCTCTTGGGGGTACGAGACAGTGGGGTAGGGAAGGTTGCGGGCTTGCAGCTGCGAGAAGAGGGATGCTGGAAGGGAGGGAAGGTAACCTCATCTCTCCTTGGAGGCAAGAAGCCTTTGCAAGGCTTGAAGTTAAACTAAAACTGCAGTTTGCAGGTCCTTCTTCCATACTGGGAGAGATGTGACTGACTGGGCAGGGACTGCCTCCTGTGCAGTGAACAGCTTCTCTGCATTTGATGGACGTGACTGGGTAGAAGTATCCCATGTGGGCCCATGTGCCACTGGTTAGTCCATGCTTGGACTGAGTCTGTATGTTTTATTGATGAATATCCCCGTCCTCAGAAAGCAAACAGCTGACATCTTTACCTTGCAAAAGCTTTACTCTCCAAACTTGGGCCTATTGTGCAAGGAAGTGATGACCTTGGTATTCCTCTGCCTTCTCAGCTGCTTGTTTTTGTCTCAGACACCACTGACCCTGAGATTTGGATGCATTTCCCTCTGCATTTCCCTCTGCTGCTTGCATTTCCCTCTGCTGCTTCATGTTAAAAGTGAAGAGTGAACTGTAACGTGGGGAGGCAGTTTGTATAATGAAACCTGTCAAAATGAACATGAGGGGGTGGTGGTGGCTGGAAGGACTTAGGTGAGACATGGTAACTGGGCTGATGTTGTAGTGAAGGGGTGCTGGGAAGGGAATGGTGCAATGGGAATCGGTCCCCGAAATAAATATTGCACAAGGGGGGCATGAAGGGCTAAGCAGTCTCCTTCGAATCCGATTCTGTGCCTCAGCCTTCCTCCAGAAGTTCCTGCAATTTAGACAAATGGCCAACAGCAGATCTTTAAGTGGTGTTTGTGCTGAACACTTGCAGGAGTACATTCCCATCCAGCTGCTGAGCAGAAATCCTCCTTCTGTCTTGCTGGGGGCCGCTTTGCGCTTTTCTGTGGCAGCAGCTTTTGCAAAAGGAGGTCCCACCTTTGCCCCCCACCCCGCCCCACCCTCCACCCCCAAAGGGTTGCCTTTTTTCTGTGAAAGAAGCCAGCGTAGCCAGGCAGACATTATCCCCTTGCCGGAAGGAGGGATCCAGGCTCCCTGGGGAGGAGGGGACCCTGGGGGAGAGAGTGATTCATTGCAGCTGGCTGCAGTTTGGCCTCCTCTCTCTTTGCCCTGGGTGCCAGGGAGTGACAGCTCGTGGGCAGCGGGCCAAGCTGTGAAAAGAGGAGTGTGTGAGGCCTTCAGCTTTCTCATGCTTTATCAAGCTGCAAAGAATAGCTCGATATTCAGCCAGCGTTGGTGCAGGTCAGGAGAATGGAAATGTGAACTTAACTCCTGACATGCCGGCTGATTTCTGACCGCAGGCTCCGCTCGGAGCCGGGGCTGCTTTGTGCGGCAGCGCGGCGTTCCTACGGCAGCATGCGGGGCAGGAGGAAGAAAACGTGCTTTGACGCGATGATGAAGATATCTTTCTGTTAAGTGGGCAGCCTCTGGGACTTGCTGGAAGCATGGAAAGAGGGCTCTCCTCTCAGGGCTCAGGTGATAGAAACAGTGAAAGGTAGGGCAGCAGAAGCCCTGTGTGTCCTGGGAAAGCATGTGGGACCGTGGTGGGTTAGCGGCAGGTCTGCCCTGGGCTGTCCTCCCACTTGTGGCACAGGGCTGCGGGCCATGGTGCTGGCTAGCTGAGCCTTGGGCAGTGCACCTCAATGCAGGGAAGCTGTGGCCCAGGGAGCAGAATGGGGCCAGTGCTGGAGCCGCAATGCTTTGCTGGAGAGCCTGCCAGCCTGGCGTCCCTGCGGAGGGCTGCCCGCCGGCATGCAGGGAGTTAAGCGCTCCTCAGCGGCTGGGGTGAGCCTACCTCGGGGTGTTGAGCTCCATTCCCACGGCTTTTCCTTTCTGACCAGGGCTGGGGGAGGGATTCAGCCTGGAACGAGTAAAATGCCCGGAGGCTGGAAAACAGCACCCGGGGCCCCTCCGGCCTTGTGTTGGGCTGGGAGGGATTTGAGCTTCACGCTGGACCGGGGCTGCTGGCCAAGGCTGGGGTCCATCGCTGCTCGGCCAGCTTCTGGGTAAGAACACAGGTTTATTTCCCTCCTTTAGGCAGACCGAGATGGCTTTACAGGCAGTCAAGTTTCTGCCTAGGGGACAGAAATAAGTTGTTTCTCAGCTGGAAGGATGTAAAGTATAAATCAAGTCTCAGCAGTTCCAGGAGCAGATCACAGCACAGGTTAACACACGGGTTTTGTGGCTGAGCGAGAGCAGCAGATTTTGAAGGAGAGTCGTTCCCTGCAGGACGTGCAAGTTTCTCAAAGGCGTAAGATAGCAGGGCCCTTCTTTCCTGATTCCTGACTCCACCTTCTCCTCCTGCCCCATTTTGGGCTGCTGACTTGAGCTGTTTGAAGCCCTGAGGAGCAGGAAGGGGAGGAAGAGCAGGTGGAAGTCTGAGGGGCGGAGGAAGGGAGTTGGCGGTGCTCGGAGCACAGCCTGCGGCTGCCTCGCCACCCAAATCCACCGTTTCTCCATCAGCAGCGCAGGGGGCTGGGAGAGCGAGAGGGCTCTGCCACATCCCAGTTTGCTTTGGAGCAAGTGTATCTCTGCATGGGGTACTAACCCTGGCCAGCACTGGTTTCCCAGCAGAGGGAGAAGGGCATTAGAGTACCTGTTTAGCCCCCAGGAATATCTGAAGTTCTCTCTGAGGGCTAAGGTGTGCAGTCCCTATTCGTAACGACTTCTGAATTCAAGGCGCGAGGTGAACTGGTGTGAGTGACTGGGACCTGGTAGTAGCATAAAGGAGAGGTGTAACAGGGGCTCAGTGCAATTTCTCGATTTAGTTCTGCTGGGCTGCACTTGCACTTTGCAGGCATGGCAGATGCATGCTCAAAGACTGGACTTCTGTTTGTACATGGGATATATGGGGTTCTCCCATCCCAGATCCTCTTTGGAAAGGCTGTGATCCTCCCAGTGGCTGTGCTGGCCCCTGTGGCAGAAGGATCTGGAGGTGAGAGGGTCGGGGGAGCAGTATTGCCTGTGGGGCAGAGGCTTTATTCCTTGTGAGATATGGGAGTAGCCTGTACCTGGGTGCAGACAGGGGCGATGAAACAACGTCCATGCAAATATTCTGCAAACACCAAGGCATATAGAGATTCCTCCTGGTGCGTTGCTGACTATTAGATGCCAAAATCCTAATAAAGACTAGGAGGCAGCAGCCCTTGTTTGGCTGTTGGCACCCAGATGCTTAATGATCTCCGAGCTCTGCTTTCCAGTGTACCACAGCTCTTCTCTCTGCCCGTTTACTTGCCCGGCAATGGGAAATGTGGCTGGAGTGGGAGCCGGAGCTGGTCTGATGTGAGCCTTGTGCGAGGCAGACCTGTGGTAGATGCACAAAGAGAAAGTCTCGCCTGCCATGGCGGTAGCTTGGGGACCCAGGTGCAGTAAATGCACCACCGAGCGCTGGCTTTTCTGCCGTGCTTCTGCAGGGACAGGGGGTGTGTTCCCATTGTGCCTGTGCCGGTTCGCTCCTGTCAAGCCTCTTCTCATTATTCTCGCCTTGAGCTGTCTCAGGCCTGAAGGCAAAGTGCTACAGAAGGCTCTGTAGGCTTGCCCTTGGGAGATGCGGGGTCCTTGGAGAGTGGCTGTTGAAGGGAAGCACTGCAGTGGGCTGAATTGAGGCTGTTTCAGGCTGCACAGCTCTGAGCTAATCTCCCAGAGGCAGAGACATTACTCACCAATCAGGAATGTGTCTGTATTTTTCCTAATGAGAACAAAACATTTTATCCCTGTTCATTAGCAGAGAGTTAGGGTGTACTGTTGCTATGCCAACAGACTCCTCTCCCCTGCAGACACACTGGGGGTGTCCTCTCTGCCATGGTTAGAAGGGTGAACGGGAAGGCTCGTTCTGGCAAGAAAAAGATCCCATTGTTTTCCCAGGGCTGCCTGGACTTTGTGCAGCTGGCCAGACCTTGCCTTCTCAGGGGGAAGGGAACCACAGCGGGAGTCAAGTGCAACAGAGGTTTAATTTATTGGAAAAATAGCCTTTGCATTTCATGTTATGTTGTTTTTTCCAGCTTGAGGCACACTCCTCAATAAGAGAAATGAAGGTGTCTCATCGTTCCCAAGAGTCCAGATGGTAAGCAAAATGCGCCGGGAGTCAGCCCTGGGATGCCCATGGACTGCTGCAGCCCCCTGGGCTCCTCCACGTTCCTGACCACCTCAGGTTGTGCGACCAGTGTAATGCTGGGCAGCCTCTTGATACTGCTGCGTAACAAACCCACCTGACAAGCTGTGCCACCTGTGATTAGTTGGACAAGTGGGTTCACCAGGCATGTGGTCTACTGGAAAGAGTGAGTGGCTGTATGTGGGGATACGCTGTTGTTCCCTTTGCAAAGGCAACATTCCCTTTGTGTAGGGAAATCACATGAAGGACGGAGGATCTCTTCAACACTGGCTTTGATCTTTAGAGTTCTGCTGTAAGCAGATGTATTTACTCCAAAGGTTACCTGTCCACTTGCTTGTGCTTTTTGTCTTCATCTTGGTCCTCCTCCCTAGCTGCACCCCCCTTTCTTAAGGGTCTGGTTGGGATCTGTGGGGTGCAGTGGTGCCTTACTTAGGCCACTGTACTCCTTTTGCAAGAGTCTTCTCAGCATCTCTGGTGCTGCATTTCCATCTCTGTTGCAGTATCAAAAGTAAGTTTTAAACTTTGAATTTTCCGTACAAGGGAATGCGTTTAACCTACAGACAGAAACAAACAAGACGAAAAAGCTACTTTCTGATGGTGATCTATGGCCAGAAATGGGCTGGTGAGTGTTGCCAAATCTGGAGACAGTCTCCTGGAGCAGTGGTGATGTTCATATCTGGCTGTCAATCACCATGCAGTGAGTTGAGCTGCTTTGTGCTGGCTGAGCTCTGTGGTGTTGACAGCTATAGACCCTTGAAGAAACGTCTCCCTGAAACTGGGTTCTTCTTTCAGGCTGCTTCCTGTTAAACAGGATAGCTGCAACTCCTCTTTCAGTTTGCTTGGCGAAGCACTGTGTGTGGAATTTGAATATGGGAATTTGAATATCAAAAATAGGGCGGCAGAGCAGAGATCCCAGACTGAATGAGTTGCTGGAGATCTCCAGATCTCTATGAGCTGAAACGCAGATCTGCAGATCTGTATGGAGTGAAACCCTGGCACCTGGACACTAGGTGCTGATTTAGATGAGTCACTGACTTGCACTTGGAGAGATGGGTATCACATTAGAGCACTGGGAGTACAGGAGCCCTTCATCAGAAGGATGGCTGCTTGTTGGACTTGCAGCTATAGCAGCAGATGGTTTGGCAGAAATAAAAACAGTGAACAAAGCCAGATGGCAACCCCTAGCCCAGATTTCTGTGTGCAGCCCGTGTGGTTTCCCTTTGGTGACAGACCTGGATTGAACTCTTGGATGGCAAAGAGGAAGTTTTCGGAAAACCTGTTTCAATCTGGAACCTCCAAGAATAAATCCTGAGTATATAGAACACATGTACAAAGTTTGGCAAGTCTGGTTTCCTCAGCTTTGCATTGCTCTTGGTGGTTCAAGTAAAACCACTAAATCAAAGCTGTTTGGAATACAGAATAAGTAAGTACTTGAGATGATTTGAATTCAGGCCAGTCTCTTCTGGGTCCATGCTTTCAGGGTACATAGAAAATGAAAAACCATAGGGAGGACAGAGGTTTGTGTGTTGTATTCTTGAGATATCAGGCTGGTTCTCTCCAGATCCTATTGAAAAAGTGCTCCAGCAGAAGTGCACTCAAGGACATGTTTTTTAGTACCTCTAAGTGCAAAAGATCATGACTGAACAAACCAACTTCTGAAATGTGAGTTATGGTTATTAACCGAGTCGCGCTCTACTTCATTCTTGTGCAGCCAGAGCAGCAATTCGGCGTTACCTAGGAGAGTCCTTGTTCCCTCCTCATCTCTCCCCTCCTTTTTAAGCAGTGGAGGGGCTGGTTTTTCCGCCCTATTTTCTGTGGACCATCTTTTTTTTTTTTTTCCTTTTTAGACTAAAGATAAATATACAACTGCTGTGCTGTGTGCAGGGCAAGAATTCTTCAGGAGAAACTGTCACTTTCGAGAGGATGAGGGCAAGTTTTTCCAAACGCCGTTGATGTGTTTTGGCTGCAGACATTTTTCTCATTGGTTTCTAGGACTGGCAAGCAGTTCTGTACAGTGTGCTCTCTGTAGGGTAGTCAGAATAGTGGGCAAGTTGGGTATTTCTAGACCTGAGGCCACGTACTTCCTTCATATGTGATGTAAAGCCTCTGCATAGCTAACCTCTAACTCCAGCTCCGGTTCCAAGTGTGGTATTTCAATGAAAGAATAGTCCAAATGGCACTCTGGTCTTGCATCTTGCTGTCTTGTAATTCTGCTTCTGAGATGTCTCCCACTGCATGCAGAGCTATTCTTCACTACGTCCTTGTGTTATGTTCCAGGTGCAGATTTTATGTCACTCTCAGGGCTGGCGTAGTTGTCACCAAAGATGTGGTTATCTCTCCTGCACAGCATTCTAGAAACTCAGCTTCTAGGGAGAGCCAGGTGCTTTGCTGATCTGATCTAGTGGAAGAGATGGGAATAACTGGGCTCAACTTAAAGGCTGGATTACATGACTTTTGAGTCCTGGGTGCTGTTAGATATCCACCACCTCGAGAGGAGGATCAGATCAGAACTTTGATCAGAACCAGTTGTGTGCTGTTTGTGGGGTGAGGTGTTCCTTCTAACCCTTAAAGAATGGTTCAAAGCCCTAAATTGTGAGGTAGGTTTCTATTTTTAAAAATGCTGTTAGCACTGAATATTGTAACTCTAGGTAATAGATCAATAGATCTGTCCTTTCTTGAATTCTGTTGGGTTTTAATGGCCTCACTATTTTTTTGTTCCCAGTTATATGTCTGTATCTTTGCATTTTAAAAGTACTTGTTTAACTTTCAATAGTGGAACTGGCAAAAGACAGAGAAAAGCCAGGTATTTGAGCCTGACAGGAAAGCTTAGAAAGCTCTTAGATTGCTCTTAGATTTCCCCTGTACTCAGCACTGGTTAGGCCACACCTTGAGTATTGTGTCCAGTTCTGGGCACCTCAGCACAAGAGAGATATCGAGGTGCTGGAGCGAGTACAGAGGAGGGCAACAAAGCTGGTGAGAGGCCTGGAAAACAAGGCTTATGAGGATCGATTGAGGGAGTTGGGGTTGTTTAGTCTGAGGAAGAGGAGGCTGAGGGGAGACCTCATCACTCTCTACAACTGCTTGAAAGGGCACTGTAGAGATATTGGTGCTGGTCTCTTCTCACGGGCAATGAGCGACAGGACAAGAGGGAATGGCTGCAAGCTGCAGCAGGGTAGGGTTAGGCTAGACATTAGGAAAAAATTTTTCACGGAGAGAGTGGTCAGCCAGTGGAATCAGCTGCCCAGGGAGGTGGTGGAGTCACCCTCCCTGACTGTGTTTAAGAGCAGATTAGATGTGGTGTTGAGAGATCTAGTGTAGGGGGGAACTTGTAGAGTAGGGCTGATGGTTGGACTTGATGATCCCAGGGGTCTCTTCCAACCTAAATGATTCTATGATTCTATGATTCTATGATTCTATGCTCAGTAAGCTAAGCATGTATAAACAGCAATGTCCTATATCTGATAATCAAAGCAATCAGGGTCACTGCACTTGTGGAAGACATGACCCAGGATTTTGAGGGAGTCATGCTAAAAACAGTGTCTGGACCCAAGTGTTCTTATGTGACTCTGTAGAAGAACAAGGTTTGTTAAGGATATTGGTATTATATTTAGCATCAAGAAAGCACTAAATATTGTGCTCATACTTAAGGAAACAAAATTGATGGATTGAAATGTTCATAATGACCATATTACAGAATAAAGCTCTGGGACTCAGCCTCTGCCACGAGGGATATATCCTTCATCAAGCAGGCTAATTCAAATATAGGGACATTATTTATATTTTAAAAGCACCAATGGGGAGAGAATTTATTTTTTTTTAATACACCCTGTTCTGGAGAATTAAGGTGTAGATGGACACTGTGGCTTGAAAGTAAACTTGCTTTTGAGCAAACTGAGTTTAAGAAGTTAGGCTGCATATTTTAACAGAGAACTACCTGACTAGCAATACACTGTCATGGGTGGGAGTCCCTGCTGTATTTAAAATCTGCACTCTATTTTCTCCTGCTGAGATGGAAGTTGAGAATTCTGCAGCTCTAGGAAAACCATTGCATGTTAAGAAAGGTATCTTCAGATATTAGGAATGGAACAGCAGCAGCAATGACCAGGGGTGAGGATTACCTTCCATAGAAAGAGCAACTGAGTAAATTGGGACTCTTCTACCTGAAAAGTGATACGTGATTAATTATCTTCAAATCCTGAATGGCATGGAAAGGTTAGAAGGGGAGCAACCTTTTTTCACCTATTCCATTACAAGCATGAATAGGTGTTGAATGGAGCCAGCATGCAGTAAGCTTAAAAACAAATCATGACTTAGTCCTTGATGTGTGCAGTTAACCTGGGAAGCTTCTTGCCCACAGGATGTTGTAAAAGCCAAACATCTGTGTGCATTTGAGGACACAGGGCAGCTCCATAGAAGAAGGAGCTATTGAAGGTTACTAAATGCATAGAAACCACCTCTGTCCCAAGAAAACCCTGAGCTGCACATTGTTGAAGTCTGGGAGAATATTCAGGGAGGTAAAGTGTTACGATGTGCTGACTTCATACTGATCTTTCAGGACACCGCCAGAGCCCCAAAACGGCAGCCTGGTTTGTCTGTATGGAGCGGCAGGGGGGATGCAAATGGAACTTGTAAAAACAGAGGCGGGCACAGCCTGTGGTCTAGGTTGGTTCTGTGCTGCCTGTGATGTACTGTATGCACCTCTGACTTGCTAAAAGCATTGCCTGTGGGCTGTTGGAGTCTGCAGACTGTTGACTTGACTTTGAAGAGAGGTGGAGAGTGTATTTCTGGAAACTACGCAGCTAGGAAGGGTGGTGTGAAGGCAAATATTCTAAGCAGAGAAGACGAATCTCTCTCTTTCTCTGTTCCTGCTGCTCTGAATTGGTGGGTGTTTTACTGAGTTACAGAGACTGTCTTACTGCTGATAGCCTAAATCTTATTTGTGTGAATTTCCCCCATTTAAAAGAATATTTCTTGCCTGGTAATGGACTATAACTTAATTTGAGCTAAAATGGGTGATAAGCAGACGTATAAACAATACAGCCCCTGTTCCAACGCGTTTTCAAACTGAAAATGTCATGGTCTACGTGAGGTTCATACTCTTTAGAAGTACTCAAAACACTAGTCTTATTTTAGGTCCTGTCTAAACATTTAAAAATAACTCGAAAATAGGGTTCACTTCTAGATGTTTCACCCTTGAAAGTCCGGTCTCATACTTGATTTTTAGATGCTTACCCAAATCTGCAGAGGACACAGTACAGAGCAGCCCTAGTTGTTCCTTTGAACTTTTCCTTTCTCTTTCAGAAGGAAGAGGACAATCAATGTCTACTACCTGACTTTTTGTCCCTAGGGGCATGGGGACATGCTGTTAGGTAGTGCCTTTTTTTGTTTGGTTGGTTTGTTTTCTACTTTTTGTTGGTTGACTTTGCTGCTGTGGTCATTGGGGATCAGCTGTGCAAAGCTGACCAGTAGCAGATAGATGATGTATACCCTTGGAGGTGTGTTCTTATGACCGAGTTGAGGTATTTTGGGAAACTGTAGTGCCTTTGCAAGGATACAGAAACTGAGTTTTCTGCATTTCATGTTCTCCAGTAAAAGTCACTCTTTGGACTGGCTGAGACCTCAGATGCTCGGATTAGACCTATGAGGAGGACAGAGGGCCTGGGGCTGAGACTGGAAGCCAGGTGGAGCACGTACAGGATTAGGATGAGAGCCACACTGGGGAAGGACTGCGAGTAGGCAGAAAGAGCTTAAGTTCCTTCTGTTGAGTGTCCCACTATCATCTTGACGTGTTACATCTTTTTTGTCAGCTGTTTGATGCAAGAAGATATCTCTATCCCAAACCAGAAGTCTTATCATTGCAGAATAGCAATGGGCTTAGCTTTTTCCACCATTTAGAGACCATCCTTCCTGTTTCACTCTCAATTTCTCAATTTTTGTTTTCATCAGCAGTTTTGTTCCAGTGATGATTCTTTCTCAGCCTGTTCCTGTGAGTGCTGAGCTTGTCTGCCATTCTCCAGATAGCACGCCCAGATTAGATTTAGTTTGAACCTGTCTTTATCTTGTATGACCTTTTCTATTCTTAGCTGGTCCATGACTTCAATAAATTGTCTCGTTAAGCCCTAAGAAGATTTAATGTATAACATTTTTATGATGCTAAACTTGCGTCAGCCCCACTGTGGCCCCCTGAGTTGACATTAGGTGGCTGGTTGTTCGGTTTGGTCCATGTGTATGTCTGAAGAGTGCTGTCTGGGCCACGTTTTTGTGGGGTTTTGACTAGTTAGCCATGTTGTGGCAGTTCTGAACTGTTTCCTTTCTCAGAGGAAGGCACAGTCCTTGCTGTGTGGAGTATATAACTTAAAATGACAGAGGAAAGATGCTTGGAACTGGGACAGTCTGCAAACAGAACTGTGCTGACCACAGGCTATGGTTTATCCTTTCAACACAGCTGTGCATGCTTTTTTCTTGTTTGCCTTACTAGCCTCTCTCCTCTGTTCCCTCCAGGAGGAGAGCAGCCACTCAGATGTAAAACTTTCAGTGCAATTCCTAACAAACTACCAAAAATCTGGTTGTCCAGTCTTCTGGCCACTTTTGGCCGGGGGTGATCCTGGCAAGTTAGCATTCTCTTGAAATGCTGACAATGAGCCAGTTATGCTGGCTGCAATTCCTGTTGGTAGCAGTTTGTGTTTCAGACAAGCACTGCAGCTTATGCAGCAGAGCTGTTAGTGCATCCCTGTGGCCCTGGGGTGAAGGTTTGAGCTTCCCTGAAAGGCAAAGGGAAGAGCCAGTCAGTCCTGCCCAGCCAGTGGCTGTCAGACTCTTGAAGTGGGAGGGTACCAAATCAGATGGAGAACAGTCTCGACCAAAAAGCCTTTAAAATTCATGGCTGCCACGAACAGGTAGCTGGTTCTGAACCTTGGTGCCTTTAGGGCAGCACCCAAGAAGCTTTCTCAGCCCTGAACAGGGCCAGGAGCTTGAATATTCTGCCGAAAAAAACCTGTTAGGATCTCCTCAATCTGAGTGTGCAGATGAGAGCAGAAGCTCATGTTGTGAAGCCACTTGATGGTGTTAAAATTTCTTACAGTGACTTTTGTCTTGTAATAAAATTCCTTGTTCTGGATAAGGTGTGACTAGATGTCTGCCTGTTAACAAAGTGACTGGAGAACTCTTGCTCCAGATGGTTTATTTCTCCAAGTACCAAGTCTTGCAGTGTCTTAGCTTCTGCATCCTTTGCCCCTTAATTTACGTGTTGCTCATCTTCACTCCTTCAGACTGTGGACCCGCAGTGGTATGAAATGAAGAGCATTGCCTGGTGGCCCATGCACTGCAGTGATCCTCCCACCCCTGTATGTATGCAGTCTGGTTCTCTGAATTTTATCCTTGAAACAAGAACTTCCAAGTGCGGCCAGTGTCTGAGATGAAGGGCTGTGATTGTAGGTGAGAGACTACGCCGCATCACTGCTGCCAGCCTGTGGCTCCTCAGCCACGTGCACCTTGAAAGCCCTTCATGGAAGGTTCCTGGGCCACATTGGGCTACATTTGGAAGCACTGGTTATCAAAGATCCCAGCCTGTGTGGGAGGGTCATGGCTTGGGGCTGTTGAGACGGGTGCAAAGTTGATCCTGACTCTCAAGTCTGCACCCAGCCTGCTCAGTCTTCTGCGGCAGTGTCTTATACATGGGATGGGCAACTTGGGAAGGTCCCCAGGCTTTTTGAACAGCATGGTGTGTTGCTTCTGTTCTCAACCTTATAAAAGCCTTGGTATGAGCTTGCAGAGGTGGAAGAAAATGTTTGGCCACCTCAACTTCGATCATTATCTAGCAGACCTGTGTAACCTAATTACTGGAATATTGAGCCTAATAGTTTGTAGCTGACTACTAATAGCCTCCCAGGGTTAGGCACTAATTTATGGAAGAGTAATTGATCAAAGCTTCATTTCTGATAATGCCTTAAAACGAGTTGAGTAATACAAGCTAGAATATAACCCAACTTGGTTTGAAGGCAAACCACAAGCAGATTGTGGTTTGATGTGGAATTCTGTTGATTTTGCTGTCTCTTCTGGGTGGGAGGGGATAGATGCTACTCTTGTGGTTTCATTGCATTAAATTGATTTGCATGTTACTGCCTGCATTCCTGATTGTAGCCAGAACTGCTGACACTGTTGGAGTGATAGGGGAAGACCGTCAAACTGCTGTCAGGCTGTATTGTTCCCGAGAAGATTACTGGGAAGGACAGAAAAGTGAATTTTATTTGAAATTAAGGAAAACCCTGAGGAGAAGAATTCCTTCCTGTTCACCCAGGGCATATTCATTCTTTATAGAGCTGTTGTGGTACTAAAATTGAAGACTTCTGGGGTGTTGAGGAAATGCTGTTCTTGAAAAGGCCAGAGCACCCTGAGCTGCCCAGGGTCTGCAGAGCGAAAGGATTTGTTCAAGGCAGGCTTCAGTGTTTAATGGTTCTGATTTGCATCTTGACAGTTGGGTGGTGAAGCCTGGGATGTGATCCTTGTATCTCTGCTTGTGGTCTGTGATGCTGCATGAACTCCTTTTGTGGTAGGTCTCGGGTCTCCCGTCCACTCTGCAACCCTGCAGGGCTGATGCTGGTGTGGAGACCACGGTTTCCTCGGGAGCTGCAACTGTAGGACTGGCTTCCTTTCACAGGACATTTGAAGCTCCTTTCCTCTTATGCTAGGTTACTCCAAGGTCAAGCTAGATGCAAAAAGGGGACGTGAGAGCTTGGTTAGGGGTCATGGTGCTGTCCTCTGGGAAGCATCTGCTGATTTCGGGAGGTCTCCTCCCTCCCTTCTGGAGACCACCCTGCCAAGGAAAATAGACTCTAGGGCAGAAGCAATTACAGTGAGACTGTGTGCTATCCTGACTGTTTCTGGAGGAAAAGGTTGCTGTTTCTGCTTTATAGAAATCAACACAGAATGAGGTGGCCAGTGCAGAGCAGGACTCTGGATGTCAAGGTCTGGGGAGCCGGAGCTGAGGAGGATCCTGGCTGCAGCTGGGGAGAGGTGCCCCTGGTGCTGGGGAGGGCCATGCAGTTGGGAAGGTGTGCCATGTTTGAGGTGGAACACAGTGAAATATGAATCATGTCTGTTTGAAGTAGTGATGAAATCCCAGATGAAGGATTTCTGTAATACCTGGCCAAATAGCCTGGTGTGTTTTAGCTTTCCTTTCTCCCTGGTGAGAATGGTTGGTCCTGACCTACTTTTAGCAGTAGCATTTCTGCTGAATGCCACCCAAAGCTCAGCTCTACATTCGGCAAACGCCTGTTACCTGCTTTGTTCAGTTGGCATCCGAGCGAGAAGTTTCCATCATTTGGCAGAGAGGGAAGAGCTGCTCCTGCAAGAGACACTGTTGGTGTGTTCAACTCGATTCTGCCACTTCTGTGCACCGTGGATCTGCTCTCTGCCTGGGTTTCCTTGTCTGCTGAGGGTGATGCTCGCTGCCTTCACTCACATCTTGTGCATCAGTTTGTGCTGCGCTGTCAGGATTCGGCTAGATGCCATCTAAATGTTAATAGGACATAGTCAATTAGAAATAGTCAATGAGGTTAGGTTTCTGGCTTCCTAAATATGCGATTAAGCAGGGCTAAAGTTACACTCTTCGTATTTAAAAATAAATAAAATCTATAAATGTACCATAAAATAAGAAGTTTAAATAGAACTGTCATCCTTGGGCAAGCAGTAAAGCTCTGTGTAGCTCAGTACCCTGTCTTTGACAAGAGCCAGAAGCAGACGCTTAATGAGGGCTGTAAGAAACAGGGCATGTATAATGTGGGGGGTTTGTTTTGTGTGCTGTTTGTATATGGTTTTTTTCTTTCTCTCCCCCTCATTTGACTCTCAGTTTATGACCATCATCAGGTTAGGGCCTGCCTTGGTCAGGAGTTGTATCTAATCATCTGATCTCAAGTACATCTATTCTCCATTAATTTATATAATCCCTCTTCTAACTTGTTTATGTTTCTAGTCTCCATGACATCCTGCAGCAGTGAGCTCTACAATTTAATTATGCATTTTAAATGTTATTTAAAATACTCTACATCCAGTGACAATAAATGAAATCTGTGTCTTCCAGAAGTTGACTGTAACTTGGTCTTTCTGCATTGTAAGGCAAGGAAGTTGATTATTCCATGGTTTTCATCTTGACACTCTGCAATGTTTCAGATATCTTAAGTTTTCTCTATCTTCTGCCTGGTTGGTTCTTTGTCTGTCCAAAGTCCGACTCTGCTCAGCCTCTCCTTATATGGAAGCTGCTCTGTGCTTTGGATCATCTTTGTTGTCCTTTTTGTCATTCTGTCTCCTTGTTCAGATGTGGGACTCAGAACCGCCTGCAGCACCCGGCAACAAAATGGTGATACGGGTTTGCTTTCCTAATTGCTCCGAAGGCTGTGTTTGTCTTTTTGCTTGATTCTAAACACTGAACTGACCTACCAAGTTTCCAAAGTTTTCCTGAGTGGTAACAGCTAACTGGACCCCATTGTGTTAATGTGGTTGGAGTATTTTGTGTTGGGTTTGGTATTAATTGACATATTAATACTGACATATTAACATATTAATTGACAGTCAGGGATGGTGGAGTCCCCATCCCTGACTCTGTTTAAGAGTAGATTAGATGTGGTGTTGAGGGATATGGTGTAGGGGAGAACTTGTAGAGTAGGGCTGATGGTTGGACTTGATGATCCCAAGGGTCTCTTCCAACCTAAATGATTCTATGATTCTATGATATTGTGTAGTTACTCATGAGTGCAGGAGTTCCGTTGCTTTTTGCAAGTTTTTCTGAACTTGATTGTGATGAATATTTTTTTTAATAATGCTTTGCCACTTCTGGGCATGTTCCTCTTCATAGATCTTACGTGAACATGTAAAACAGTGTGGGTTACAGAACAAATTGTTGGCAGATCTCACAGATAACCTTCCTCAGAGGGGGAAGCGCTTTTGCTTTCCTGTCTGATAGCTGCTTATTAACTCATGATAGAGACTGTAACTTTAATTCCATAATAACTTAAGGTTTTGGGATTTTTTTCCAAGAACCTTAGTTGACAGTTCTTTTAAAATCAGTTTAGTTCATATTAAACAGATTAAAAGCTGGCTCTTGGATCTCAATTAACTGGAAATGAGAAATCTGCTCTTGGAATTTCCTGGGTGCTGCAGGAATTTCTCTCTGCTTCAATATTAGCCTGTTTTTTGATCAACAATTGGGTTCTTGAATTTCTGCAAGCAAATTTATTTCTACAGGGGGTGATGGGCTTAGATTTATCTAGATTTGTTTAGAAACGGTGGATTTGCTCAGCAGGGTGAATTGGATGGGTAACTTTAGTGAGCTCTGCTCTCCCAGCATGGTTCTATTACAGCTGGATTAAACCTGTCAGGGCTCTCTGGCTGTACTCCGCTCATGAAGGGCTAGAGAACGGCATTGATTTATTCTTTTAACTGGTTGCCTGGAAGAATGTTTGAGTCACTGATGCTATTTGACTGGATAAAAGGTTCTTGGGCAGGTAAATGGAGGGCCGGTGGGTCGAACTGGGGAAAATTACCTTTGCTCTGTGTGCAATATTAGAAAGCCAAAGGAGTAGCCTGTCTGGGTCAGGTGCTGTGAAAAGGAAGTGCTCATCCAGGTCAGGTACCTTAAAGGATGCTGGCAAACTGGAAAGGGCTCGGAGAGCTACAAGAAAAGTTAGTTATTTGTGACTGAGGAAGCTCAGGCCACCTAATGTATCCAGCTGAAGGACTACACATGGCTGCAATCTGTGATTCAGAAGGCTCAAAGCTGGCAGGATGTATAGGGGAAGGATTGCCTTATGCTTGTCTGCCCTTATACTGCTTCTTAGGTATCTATTATTGTCTGTTGCTGGAGCCAGAGTTTCTATGTAGGTGGACCTCTGTCTGAGTTAGAATAGCTTTCGTTATCTTCTTGCCCAAGGAGGATTAAGAAAAAGGATTAGTTTTCAAACTGCTGGTGCAAAAAGCGACAAGAAGCTTCTTTGACTTGGGAGATCCTGTGACAGCGAAGTTAGACAAAATGACAAGGTATTTTACTTGGGGTAAATAACCCTTAGGGATCAGCTTGCTGGGTTAGGGTGGTCGTTCCTGTAATTTAGGAGCCCTAAGAAACAAATTCTGCTTTTGCTGGGAGACTCTAATCACGGGACTTTAGTTCATGGGCTAGAAAAAGAGACTGCTTAGTGGTGTCCTGAGGTTTGATTGGACGGAATGTTGGAGCAGATCCTAGAGGCCTCTTATCTTTAAATGTATGACACTGACAGAAAGTTACCCTTCGGTTGTGCTAAGATTCAGAGAGACTTAACAGCTGACTTGATCTCCCTGTTTAAAAATGTATATATAAGGTGGTACTTGAGTTCACATTTTGTTGGTGTTTGAGAGGATGAGCAAGTGAAAAGTCAACCCTCAATTTACAATGACAAGATCTATGAAGAAGGCTTCTTGTAACAGCAAGCAGCCCATGGTTGCTTTGTAAATGTCTGTGCAGTTTGTCCAGATTTATAAAATGTTCGCTATTTAACATTGTATTAATCATTAACTCTTCATTAATCATTTGTACCAGAAACTGAAACTAGTTTTTATAACACATTTTCATGTGTGCAGAAGAAAAGATCAGTTGTGCTGGAGCTGTTTAGGGGAAATACTGGGCCACCATTGTCAGTTAATTCCAGTGTGGCTAAAATTAATATTCACATAAGCCCATGGGTGTACAAACACTTTCTACAGTTTTTCCAAAGAATCCTAACAATGCACAAGCATCATTAACACAGCAATAGTATCACAAAGCTGACAACGTGTTTAGAAGCATAATTTTCCCGAGTGTTTATCTAATAACACTCTAATAACCTCTACTTTCAGGCTGCAGAATTTTCTGCCACCTTCCCTTGCTGTTTCAGTTTTAATAGTTTGTCTTTAGATGGCTTTTTTTAAGTTATTTTGACCTCAGCTTTGGTGTTACATCTGGTATAACAGAGCTCTCTTGTCTGTGCCAGCCCTGCCCTGACAGGATGGCTTGGACTTTGGATTCTCCTTGGGGTCAACTTTATTTGGAAAACGGAGGTTTGTGTTCACCTCTGCTGGAACTGCTTGTTGCAAGTGTTCTTAAACAGCAGAGCAGGGAACTGGCCTGGTAGTAGTAAATAAGACTCAAAAAAAGATGCATTTATTTAATGGGAATGTCATCTTTCACAGCAGAAAACAGCGAGTCTCTGCTGACATGAAACTTAGAAGGGGGGCTGAAATTCCAAGCTTGTGTGCAGAAAACCACAGCGATGGTGGTCATCCTGCTGCTGGGTGATTCCGATGCGCTGGGGCACGGGGGTCGTTGTGCAGCTGGCAGAGCTGCGCGTTTAAGTTCTAAATCTCTTAGTGCTCTCTCAATAGGTTGGCTCTGCAAGCTGCAAGCCACGCAGTGGAAATCACAGGTACAAATTTCAGGGTCCTATTTTACTGTTTGTTTGTTTGTTTTTTTTTCTCTAAGGATAATTCTGGTGGTGTTGATGTTGAGTATGAAATCTAGCCTAGAAAGTGGAACGTTATCTGACTTCCCTGTGTTTGGGGGATAAAATGTGGTATTAGGGACATAATCTGTGAGGATTGAAATAATCTTCACGTGTTGATGCGTTGTTAAAATGTGTCCAAACGAGTTCTGGGTTTGTTTCTTTAATAAACGAGTAAAGTCTCTGAGAGGGGTACGTGAGGTCAGAGAGGTAAAAATAGTGCTACAGAAAGCACGGTCTTATTTCAAATTCCAAGTAATAAAATAGTGCCCTTGCTTTCACATTATTGGTTGTTGTTTTGTGGATGTGATATAAATATTCTGTGGCAGAACTGACTAATCCTCTAGCCCTTCTGTTGTGATCCCGATTAAATAAATGAAACTCAGAACTATCATTTGGATATTAACGTTTTACTGTGTGTTAGAGGCCATGCTTGGAGTATTGTCTGGAGCATTTTCCTATTTAATGGGAATTCATCAAAAACATGGAATATTTAAAAAGAATCTTTAAGCCTTGGCAATTGCCTTCAGAATTAATTAAAGGCTACACACTTTTAGTGCAATCTGTCTGTACCAGCTGTGTTATATGCTAGCAGTGAGCACAGGAAGCAGAACGGTTCAGTAAATCCATAAAGAGCTCAGAAGTGTAGCCTGTCATGAAACCATCAGATTTAAATGTAGGTTATCCTCCTCCTTCCTGTCCTCCCAGAGAGGTTGTGATGGGCTTAACTGAAGAGCAAGAAATAAAAAAGGTGGTGGGGTCCATGTTTGAGAAACAACTTGGAAAATTGAATCAAAAGACACGGTGCTGGCTTTTTTATCTCTTTTCACATAAAATGGGAATGCTCCTCACTGCTGATAGCCACACAGACTCGTGCTCATTTCTAATGTATGTTTGCTCACCTAGCAATAAATACAAGTTCATTTGCTAATGGCTCTTCAGCAAAGAGCAACAAAGAGCACTATGTTCAGTGTTTACCCATTGCTGGGAGCAATTAGAACCAGCTTGCAGAACATGCTGTGCTACCTTGGGGTTTTTTTGTTGTTTTTTTTCGTCTTCTCGACTACCCTCTGCTTCTACCAGAAATCATGAGGACTAGATAGTACCTTCTCATCTGGAATGTCTTTGAGGACTTGCTCTTAGCAGAATGACTTGTAGGGGGATATTGATGAGTGAAAGAACATGTCAGAGTTTTGACCACAGCAGGGTCTGCTTATGATTGTGGTCTGGTGGAATGAAGGGCTAGTTGCTTTTCCATCTCTTTATCCAGTACAGGCTCTCCAAGAGGTAAAATTCTTTCAGTGAAAGTTAGGGAGGGATTCAACTACAGATCAGAGAGCTTGTAGAAAGATCTGTATTGCCACGGTGTTGTCATGCATCAGGTTTTGAGTTAAACCACTGATGGTACGAATGAGCGTTATTTCTACCCCAGGAGTTGTCAGCAACGGTATTTGGTGGACAAAACACAGTCTTGCAGCTTGTAGGCATGACCTGTAGCCAGAGAGCCAGTATTTCAGAATTCCTAAGTTCCAAGGACACACGCCAGTTTTACTGTGTAAGTACTGCCATAGGAAGGTGACGTTAGCTAGAAAGAAGATTAGAGATTCCTGTAAGTGGTGTAGTGCAGTGATGTCTTGTGACCCTCGGCTGCTTCCAGGTCAAAGACTCTGTCCTTCATGTCAGCGTGGCTCTGTCACACTGTAGTCAAGCTTCTGCTGTTGGATGGTCATCAGCCTATTATTTGTTTTCAGGCATTTTAAGCTCTGAAACTGAGGAGACTCCAGACAGTTGCACAACAAGCCGTCGTGACCTCTGTGTGATGGTCAGAGGTGTCAAGGCAGTTGTCTGATTAAGGAGTTCCTTGAATAAAGTTTTCTCCAATAAAAATGGTGAGAATGCATAAAAAAATAACTCAGGTGTTGGAGCTGGGGCAAGCTATCCTCTACTGGTGTGAACTTGAGGTGATGTAGTGGAGTTAGCGTTGCATCCTTCAGTCTACATGTATCCACTCGCTGGCTTTATAAATACCCCTCATCACTCTTCACAGATGACATCTCCCGTGTGATGAGGACCTCTGTCAAGTGCTACAACACGTTCTCTCACCACCCTGGAACGAGACTGCAAGGCTAACTCAGCTCTGTTTGCGAGTCCGGGTGAAGCAGAGTGCATTCCCAGCGCTGAGAGCAGAAAACACTAAGTGTCCATTATCAGGGCAAACAAAAGCCCTAGTGTGCAGGGAACCCAAACAGGGCGCTGGTACGGTGTGAATCGGTGGCTGTGTGCTGGGGGGAAAGCTGCCAGCCTGGAGCCAGCATTCCTGCCTGCGGGTATATCCTGACAGTGCTACCCCCTTACCTACAATAACCGTGTGAAGTGGAGCTTTTCCAGAGCTTCACAAAGCCTATATTTAATGGTGTCTTGTATTTATAATACTTTCCATCCGCTGGATTTCACAAGTAGACTAATCCTCTCAGCTGGCCTTTTGGTAGAGCAAAGATGCCTGCTTTACTGACAAAGGAGCTGGAAAGCAGGTTTTTGTGGGTTGTTTGGTGGTTTTTTTGCAATAGCAGTGAACTGAAGGATGGATCTAGAGTCTTACAGGTATTGTTCTCACAATTGCTACCGTGTTTTCTGGACATGGTGTGCTGAGTGATGTATAGAACAAGTGGAAGACACTTTTTTGTGTGGTGAGAAGTTTGTGATTTGAATTGGGTAAGTCCTGCAGCAAATGCTGGGGTGGTTTTCTCTTGAAACACTGCAGATATTTTTCCAACTCTGTACTCTAAGTACGTCTGGACAAACAGCCCTTTGAGTTTACCAAGAAGATCTAAGAGGGGTGATGCTTCGGGAGGGAAGTGATGATAGTTCTCTTAGTTTTAACTACAAAATTAACATCACCTCTGAGGAGCTGAGTTGCCAAAATGAGCACAGCAGATTATAGATCACTTGTGGAGGAGACACTGTACCCCTTAGCTCTGTTGAGCCCCTGGCCCAGCTTGGCATCTGTGCAGTTGGATATCTTGCCTGCAAGAGGAAGGGAGGGAAGGGGTAGATTCACAGCTGCATCACCACAGCACGCACTTCTCAATTCAAATAATGTGGTACTCAGTCAATTATGAGTACTTGCAGCTGCTGCCCTTTCTCTGTGGGGAAAGCATTAACCTAAATGTTGCAGGTACTTATTACCACACTTCCACTGTGCTGTGGAATTCCCCATGCTGTTTGGGACAGTTGTTCCTACCTATGACATGGCTTGGGTGAGTTACAGCAGGTTTCAAGAAGGGTTGATCTAAAGATCCTTTGGAGAGGAGCGGAACGGGTCTGGTTGTTCCCTGGGTCTATCTAACACCCACCCCATCTGGCTTTGCCTGCACGTTGAGGCACGGGACAGGGAAGGGAGAGAGCGTTGACCACAAATCTGGCATGTTTCAGTCGCCTCATACGGTACTGGTAGTGTTGCTGTGGAGAGATGGGGGCCAGCTCCTCCTCCCCTGGAAGAGTGCAGTAAAAGGTGGACTCCCCCTTGCCTTGACATGCTGCATAACTGCCCAAGGAGACGGGGACCGACAGGGGCTGGCTTGGCAGGGCCAGGGATAGGCTGGTGGCCTCAGGGGGTGACTAGGAGCTGCCATAAGTGATTCTCTGGAGGCCTCATTCTGGCATCAGGGCAGAGCAGTCCTGTTTGGGTGGGCCATGCTCAAGTGGCAGAAAAGGCACAGGAAAGTTCTTTCTGAAGCACTAGAGGAAGAGCTTTAAACCCAAAAGAGGCTGTTGATAGCCGTAAGTGATAAGAAAGAGAAGTGTTAATTATGATATCTAGATGAAATACAGAGCAAAGGACTTATTGGTTTGCTCTGAATTGAATCCCAGATACAGATTATTTAAACAATGGTCCTGCAGGTTTTGTTTGTCTTGGTGGTTTTTTTTTTTCCGTGGTGTTGCTTGTTAACAATGAGTGCGATGTGCTGACTGCTGTAGAAATATGGTCGTGTCCTGCAGAGCTTCATAGGAAAGAGTTGTGCAGAAGTGTGGTTAAACATGCCTTTTCCTGATGTTACAAGAGTTAGTGATCAGCTTCAATGTTTAAAGCACCTTTTGTCACAGTATAATAGGTCCTTCCTCCTTAGGTTGGATCCCTGAGTTGATAAATCTGTGCTTTGGACTCTTTATTCAGCAAGTTTGATATGAGTCCTGGGCTTGCAAAGGGAATCTTTCTCTGGTACCAGTCTTTGGGGAAACCTCCCAGGAACTTTACTTACAGTATTCCAGCTTCTCCTGAAGATGCTGTGCCTGTTGTCTTGATGTGGAGATGATTGAGTAAAGTCTCTGATACTCTCGCAGGCCTCTTTCTGTTGGTGTTTCTGCCAATGTGGTGTGTTGGCTCTTTGTGTTTAGCTCTCTACTTTCTGTGGTTATCCAGATTCTCTTTGCCTACTCATAGTAAGAATGCTGTTGAAGGATTTTGATGAGTGTTTCTCTTCATTCCCGGTTTATGAGGAATTATAACAGCTTTTCCTCTCTTGCAGAGTGTTTACCATGACTCTGGGAACGTTCCTCCTTCCTGTTCTCTGTTTCTTGGGAGCAGCAATTCCACGTGGACTGCAGTATGTCACATTCTCACGCAACACTACGAAATTCCTCCACCTGTCTATGGACTTGGAATCTGGGACCATATACTTGGGAGCCACCAACTTTCTCTTTCAGCTGACGTCTGACCTGCTGCTGAAGAATGTGGTACAGACTGGGCCAGTTCTGGACAGTAAAGATTGCCTCCCTCCGGTCTCAAAGCTGGAGTGCCCTCAGGCACACCATACCGACAATCACAACAAGCTGCTGCTGGTGAACACCGTGCAGAAGGAGCTCATTGTGTGTGGCAGTGTGCACCAGGGGATCTGTGAGAAGAGGAGCCTCATGTCCATTGACCATGTCCTCTTCCGACCAGAGAGCCCTGGTGACACTCAGTACGTTGCTGCCAATGATCCCAATATCACCACTGTGGGACTCATAGCCTACTCCAAGGATGAGGTCCCCTTGCTGTTTGTGGGACGAGGGTACACTAGCCGAGGAGTTGGAGGAGGGATTCCTCCCATTACGACCCGGAATCTCAGGGCCCATGGATGGGACGTTCAAGCAACAGATTCTCACTCCATTTTTTCCTATGAAGAAACAGCAAAATTGGCTGTGGGACGGCTCTCCGAGTACAACCACCACTTCATTAAATCCTTCACTTACCGCTCGAGCGTCTATTTCCTCTTCTACCGTCGGGACCTCAAGTCTCAGTCGCGTGAGTACAAGACTTACATCTCACGAATCTGCCTGGATGACTCTCATTATTACTCCTACGTGGAGTTACCTTTGCTCTGCCAGAGCAAAACCAACACGTACAGCCTCCTGCAGGCAGCCTATGTCACCCGGCCGGGAAAGGACCTGGCCCAGGGGCAGCTGGACACGGAGGGAGAAGTGCTGTTTGCAGCCTTCTCTGCCTGGCAGGCTTCTTCTGGCAAACTGAGCGAGGAGTCTGCGCTCTGCGTCTACGCAATGGAGGAGGTGGATCGCCTGACCAACTGGACCAGGGATGTTTGTTACATGAGAGATGGCAAGTCAGAAGAAGGGACAGAAGTGGCATATATTGAATATGATGTCAGTTCCAACTGCGTCCAGCTGCCAGCGGTAAGTGGCTTTTGCATCTTTGCCAGGCTAAAAGATAGCCTGCAGCGTGTTCTGGTGTTGCTTTGTGTTCCTGAAGTCAGCCTGTTCCCTACAGATGGGTGTTGAAAGCTGCTGGGGTTAAAAGCTTCTGGGCTTAGACTGTTTTTTTGCCGCTGCAGCAATGTGATGCAAAAGCTGTTGAGTACTGTTTAAGTACAGTCTGTGTTGTGGCTGCTGCAGATCTCTGCCCCACACAGGCAGGTTTTCTTGACTAGGGAGATGGCCTGTGGCAATGGGGAGAGCATCTGGCGTGACCTGGCAGAAAAGGACCTAGGGGTGCTGGTTGACAAGCAGCTAAATATGAGCGAGCAGTGTGCCCAGGTTGCCAAGAAGGCCAATGGCATCCTGGCTTGCATAAGAAACAGTGTGACCAGCAGAAGTAGGGAGGTGATTGTCTCAGTGCTGTACTCAGCACTGGTGAAGCCACCCCTTGAGTATTGTGTCCAGTTCTGGGCACCTCAACACAAGAGAGATATCGAGGTGCTGGAGTGAGTGCAGAGGAGGAACATGAAACTGGTGAAGGGCCAGGAGAATAAGTCTTATGAGGATCGATTGAGGGAGTTGGGATTGTTTAGTTTGAGGAAGAGGAGGCTGAGGGGAGGCCTCATCACTCTCTACAACTGCTTGAAAGGGCATTGTAGAGAGGTTGGTGCTGGTCTCTTCTCACGGGCAATTAGTGACAGAACAAGAGGGAATGGCTGCAAGCTGCAGCAGGGTAGGGTTAGGCTGCACATGAGGAAAAAATTCTTCCCAGAAAGAGTGGTCAGTCAGTGGAATTGGCTGCCCAGGGAAGTGGTGGAGTCCCCATCGCTGACTGTGTTTAGGAGCTGATTGGATATGGTGTAGGGGAGAACTTGTAGAGTAGGGCTGATGGTTGTGCTCGATGATCCCAGGGGTCTTTTCCAACCAAAATGATTCTGTGACTTTGCCCTGAGACCTGTCTCATGGCAAGACCAGGCAAGAGCACTGAAGCTGCAGTTCGTGTTGTTCTTTATCAGTAGCTTCATCTCCTGGTCTGCACTGCAGGGAAGGAGGGGAGTGTGTGTGTCTGCACCTGTGTGTTGGGAAGGGAATCTAAAGGGTGTGCTGAGTCCCATTTGCTCTTGGTGAGGTTCTCCTCACCACAACTGCCCAAGGAAGACTTTCTCCTGAGCTGGTAGTTCCTTGCCTCCAGAGCTGCAAGGGGTGAGAATCCTTTAAATTCTATGGCAAAGGCATGATGGGATGTTGCAGGATAAAAATGTGAAGTGGCTATGACCCTGGATCCTTGCAGTTTGTCAGTCACGCTGGCTGGTGCTGTAATACTGGGGACAGTGACAGGGACACAGAGCAGCAGCGTTCTCCTGGGGCGGTGCTGGATGCAGAGTCCAGCATGAGGCTCTGTGGTCGCGAGTAGCCTGTGTTCACCAAGGGCGTTGCTATTCCTTAGCAGAACAGCTTGTTATCTTGTGTCTTCCCTCTACAGAACAGGCTGTCCGGGTAATTGCCTCTTCCCAGCCTTGAGCTACAAAGAGGAGGGTGGTACCACAGGGCTTTGAAAGTCACGGAATTTGGACGTGTTGTCCAAAACCAGTTTGAAAATTACAGTTTTCCTTTCAGTAGCTAAAGCAGACTGTAGGATGCTTGTGGGACAAGGAAAGGGTAAAGAGCAGACTGGGAGGAGGACAAATATATGATCAGGAGGAGGATGTAAGAGTTGGGAAGCAAGAGGCTGCCCAGTTTGATGTCCTGCTTTCACTCTATTTCTTAGTTGTGCCCCACATGTCCTTTGCTGAGCCATGTGGAAGGAATTGTCACAGGTGATTTTTAGGCCAGCTTGGGGGAGTTAAATGTCAGAGTGTGTAAGTACTTTAGAAAAATCCTTCATTCAAAATGATGTTGAGTCCCTCCTGTATCGTTTGATCCAGTAGGGAAGTGGGTGCACAGGACAGTCTTCGCCATGTGATTCCCAGCACATGATTCCAGGGTCCCAACTGCACAGGTTGGTGCTGGTGGGCTGACTGAAGTACAGCGTCTCATTAACAAGTGTATCCAATGATGTGTGAGTGCCCTCACAAACCTTATCCTTCTCCATTCAGTACGTGGTAGCGGTTGTCGTTAAGATTGTGTCTAACAACACGTAAGGGTCGGTGCCAGCTCCAGCCTGCTCCATTCAGTGCTGGGTGGAAGCGGCTGTCAATGGACATTTTATGCAGTTTTAACTCCGTTTCAATGGAGGCAGCTTGTGCTGTATGTAAGGGTAATGCTAATTAATTTCACATTTCTCTGCCTCCAGTCCAGCCTGTGCACAAGGTATGCCCTTTTCCCTAGTTAGCACTGCCTCCTATTTTTAGCCCATCAGGAGTGGCTCAGATTGGCTTTTAGAGTTCAATACAGTGTCTTCAACTGGGGAAAAAATATATCTCTTGTTTTGTCGTGGTTTTGACACCAATCGGACAGATGATGACCCCTCCCCCCCCCTCTCCCCCTCTCCCCAAGGAAAAGAGAGGAGAGGAAAGGATTAAAAAGATTCAGGAGTTTAGATAAAAACTAAACTACTTTAATGAAATATAAAAAATAATAATATAATAAACAATAAAAAGAAAAAATAAAAAGTATAAAAGAAAGGATAAAAAAGAATATATAGTCTATACAAAACCGTATCAGGCTCCCAGGACGACGATCACGTCACCAGCAGCACCAGTGAACGTCCCAGGCTGGACTCGGTGACCGGCAGGAGCTGGATTCCGGATCAGGATCAAAGGCAGACGAACAAACAGGGTCCTACTCAGACATCAGCCATTGAAGGAAGAAACTAATGACCCTTTGATCCCTCAGCTTTTATACTGAGCATGATGTGGATGGAATGGAATACCCCGGTTGGTCAGGTTTGGGTCACCTGACAAAATTCCCTGCCCTTGGTTGTTCTAGCAATAAGTATAAGCAAGGACCTGTCTGCAGACCATCCCTTGGTGTAATCGGGTCTTATCACTGTGAGACGAAACACTCTCTGAACAATGTGCTGTTAGTTTCAGACTTCAGTAAGTTAGAAGAGGCCCAGCTAAAAAAGTAAAACTACTGAACAGAAAATTGTTTTGTTTTACCTCAAACCAGGACATGTTTTTATAAGAATTTCAGAACTGGTTCATTTGTTCTAGTTTGCTGGAGATCCATGAGTCTTGAGATGCAGGAGACATGTACATGTTGTTAGGGACTTGGTAATTGGAAGTGTGAAACATGTTTCTGCAAGGCTTGGGAAGGCTACATATCTTCTGTGGGTGTAGTTTTCAAGGTGTGTAACTTGTCCTTTTGCACAGAGCTTTGTCCTCTTGGTGCATAGATAGGGGTTTGTCTTATTGCTGCTCCTCACCTGTGCAGTGTAGGAAGTGCCCACCAGAATTCGTGGCAGCAGCTTCATCTGAACTGGCTGCATCGCCCTGGATGGTCCCTGAAGTGTGTTTTCTGCTACGTTGCCCAGATGTTATTCGCTGCAAACAATCCAAACGGCCTCCATGTAAATTTATCCAAGCATTTTATACAATTACCATGGTCCTAATCCCGTAGAATGGAACAAGTTTCAGCTCTTGGCTGTGATTAACTGTGCCACAGGCAGTCCCTGCAGGGCGGCTGTGCTGGTGCTGGGGGAGCTCACACAGGTCACATTGGTTTAGAGCAGATAAATGCTCTGTGTGTGGAGTGAGTGCCTGAGGCTTCGCATAGAGGTAACAGTAATGCAGGGCACAACTGGGGTAGAATGATTTCTGACTGGTATGTTTGAGTTTTTTTAAAGCAAACTTTGAAAAATTGGCCGCAGTAGGGGCATCATTAGGCTCCAGCATTTGTCCGAATCAATACGAAGGTTCCAAAAGATACCTAGAACCTCATTGATGCTTGATGCTTATGGGTATGGAAATTTGGCTGTGACTTGCTTCCTAATGAGTCTTATAGGAGCTGGACAACTGGAGAAAGAGAAAACTTTAAGTTACAAGAAGGTGGTTGGAAGAAGCTTAAGAATCAAATGACAGAGCTGGATAAGAAAGATGTGTCTGTCACTGAAAATGAATTATAAGCTTACAGGATGGTAAAAACGAACAGTCATTAAAAGTTGTAACCTCCTCTGAGGCTTTAAGTCAGGGCCTTATGCCTCGTGTGCAGAAAAGGAGTTTAATGAGTATTTGAAAGGAAAACAATAAAGCAGCAGAGTAAAAGGAGCGCTGGTCTAGCTGGCATGATTTCTTCCTTGGCCCACTGTGTCAAGCCTTGCTTGCCTGCTACAACAGCAGTACATTTGAGAAGGGCATGTAGATCAGCAGATTAAAGATAATTTACCACGGGATTTCCATAGACTTTGTCAAAAGCTCCTGATTTAGCTTCTCTAGGAAGCAGTCAAGTATAAAGCAAAAAAAAACCCCAACCAACCACCAACAAAAAACCCAGAGAAAGGGGAGGAGAGGGGGGGAAAAGGGTCAGGTTTTCCATGGGGTCAACGAGGGGAGCTGAGCGGGTGCCTCAGTGTCCTGTTGTGCCGTTATCGCTGATCTCCGGCAGGGCTGGCCCCGTCGCCTGGTGCCGGGTGGTACCGTGCAGCTCGGTGCTGCCAAATGCAAAGTCATGGACATCAGACAGGAGGGATACCTAACCCTGCTCACAAGGAGTGTAAATGCAGCCACATTGCCCGAGGCAAGAGAGGGAGCTGGAGTCAGCGTGGACTGAGCAGTTAATGCCTCTGCTCCACACGCTGTTTCAAAGAGTGATTAGTTAAGGGCTGGAGAGGAGGAGGGTGGAGATGTTACCCGTAAGGGATTCCATGATGAAAATCATGAGTTTACACATACCACATTGTTTGAAGACAAGCCACTAATCAATTTAAAAAGGGTGTTTTTGATAGTAATTGTTAGGTTAACAATCCTTCATCCAGTCTCCAAAAGGATACTGTAAAATGAAAGTAGAGACAGACCGAGGTGTCAAGAAAGGTACAACACAGTGGAGGAACTATCCTAGGCAAGACTGAATTTGTTACCGAGGGAAGAGATGAATCATAATGGAATATCTCCTCTCTACACTTACACATAGTAAGTTGGCAGCTTTTATTCTCTTTCCTTTTGAATTCAGTAAGTGAAGGTTTGGTGAAACTGGGAGGGATCTAACTGGAACAGAGGGATGACTGTTTTTGCACAGTGCTGTGGAGTTAATTTTCAGACATCTCAGAAGAATTGAAGCAGTGTACAAGGATGACTCTTGTTTTCACTTTTTTGTGAGGCTCTGCTTGTATGTGCTCTATGATTTCTCTGTGTAGTCAGTGAGCTCCTTGGAGCAGGTTGTGCTCCACCCCGTGTTTATTTATGTCTGACACGTTGGGATTCTACTTCAGGCTTAGGATGTGTAGGTGGTACAACAAAACCATGCTTGTGATGTATCACAACACTTACAACAAACTCTTGGTTGATGGACCATGCTTGTGACCAGGTTATTTTACAGCAGAAGTGGAAATTCACATCTTCCTGTTTTGTTCTGAAGAACACAATGAATCTTCCCCAAAGCTGTATCGTGGCAGTGTATGGCCAGTAACGTTTCCTGGAGAACTTTAGAATTAGAATTTAGTAGTTTTGATGCATTTCATTACTGATGCTGAGTGGCTTTAACTGAAATGTCTGCAGGGTCCTGTGAGGGTACAAACAGCCAACATACCTAAGCTAAATAATGGAAACTGTTGGTTTGGGTTTTTTTTTTAATGATCAGTCAAAAATCTTAGAGGGGTTCAAAGTTGAATTCACTGCTGGGGTACCTGTTTAAGGAATTTGGGTGGAAGGGGATGGTGGGAAGTATTAAAGGTGCTAATGTTCCATGTATCCATTTTATTTTTTTTTTTTTTTACTGATTTCCCTGTTCTTTCCTCTCCCCAAAAAAGGACACCCTGTATGCATACCCCTGTGGCTCTGACCACACTCCCAGTCCCATGGCCAGCCGGGTACCCTTGGAAGCTGCCCCTCTCCTGGAGAAAACAGACGCCCGTCTGACAGCTGTGGCAGTGAACGTGGAAGATGGCCACACCATCGCTTTCCTGGGTGACAGCAGAGGGAGACTGCACAAGGTATGATCTGGATGCAACAGGAAGCAAAGAGGATAAAGCTCATCAGGGATGTGAAGGGGACAAAGGGCAATTTCTCTTGTGCCTTGGGAAGTTAGGTTCCTACTAAAGATCATTACTATCAGATCTGCTCTTCTCACACTCTACTGACAGTTGAGAATGCGAATGCCCCAGGCAGTGATCATGTTGGCTTTGGGCACATCTGCACACCTGTGAGCCAGTGTCAAGGCTGGTGCATCCTACGTGGTTTCCACAGGTATTGCTAGGTGTATGCTTCCTGTGGCTGCAGACACTGCATGGAGACTTTGGTGGGAGGATGAAATCTTCATATGCAGCGGTGGTTCCAACTTGTTCCTGATGTAGGATGGGTGTCCCCAACTCCTGCTGTGATACTTTGCCTGAGTACAACTGTGACTCTCTTGCAGGTGTACTTAGGAGCAATGGGAGCAGCACATATATACTCTTCTTTGGTTATACAGTTAAACAGTGTGGTGAGTGGAGACCTGCTGTTTGATCAGTTGCAGGAGCACCTCTTCGTCATGACCCAGTCAATGGTAAGAGCAATATAATCCCTTCCACACAAGAGTTGAAAGCATGTGAGGTCCAGACAAACTGCTGACGGGAGGGTATGAGGCAGAGAAAGTGTGTGTATGGCTCAGCCTGTGCTGGGCAGCAGCTACGGCCAGCCTGGCTACAGGGATGGGGACTGGACTTTTGCAAAAGCTGGAGGAAATGTGGAAGAAGTCTCCTTACCCCAAACAGTGGCCTGTTTCCTGTGCATTTCCATAAGTCAGGCTGTATCAGCAGTGGTGGAGGAATGTGAACTGCAGGCTACAAAAAGCATGAAGACAAGGGACTGCACATTCCTGGGTTCCTCTGCGTTGAGCATCTCCATTTGAGCAGAAGAATGTGAACCTTCTGGGTTCAGAAGTAATATGACCTGTCTTGGTTTTGCAGAAGATTTAAAAAGAGAAAAGGGAGGGTTTATGTCATTAAAACTGTGGTACTTCTCCTGTTTTCTGTCAGTTAAAAGATTAAGTGTTCTTCTGTAGGCATGTAACCTACAGAAAGCAGAAATGTGTGGGAAGTGTCTTCAGATAGCGGAGGTGCACTCTGACCGGGGATATAATAACAGTCTTGCAGATGAAACCGAGGAACTATTTGAGGCACCTTTCCCTCCTTTTTCTTTTCTGTAATTCTGTTAGTGCCCAATGGCACTTGGGGAAGAAGAGACACTGCAATTCCTCAGGGTTTTGGGATATTGGTGTCTGCTGTGTAGGCAATCCAGCTGGAAAGAAAAGGATCCTCCTGGCCAAAGGAAAAGCAGCCCTTGAGTTACTCTGAAGGAAAGAACGAACGAAGAAAGAGAACGTGCTGGAAAACCACCGCTTCCCATCGTCCCCCCCCGCAGTGCACTTTGAGATACTCAGAAATTTTGTAACACTTCAAAGGAGGAGTTGAAATCTGCAAGTGGAAGAAGATTAGGGAAATTTGAAATATATCCTTAACAGTAATTATTCTGTCAATGAAAAAAAAAATGCAAATTATATCACATACTTAGCAAAAGTAATAGGTTGGGGATTAGAAGTTGGTATTTCAAAGTAACTGTCAGTGCAGTAACTGCAGTGAAGTAGCGGATTAAAGAGAGGGTGAGAGGCTAAAATCAGCAAGGATAGTAAGTTCAAGCAGAAGTATTTTGCAAGTAAAACTTACCCCCACATGGCAGAAGGCTTTTGTTTCACATTGATCAAAGCTTCTTGGTCTACTTTCAGTCAAAGTGACAGTTCTGCCACATAAAGTTGGGCAATAGGATATTCAGAGGCCTCAGCTGGAGCTGCTGTCTCCAGCGTCAGTCCACCACATACAGAGAGAGGTGATCTCTTCTGACAGAGTCCAGGCAAGCAAAACTGAATGGTATTCAATCTGTTATTCCTTGATCCATTTTGTTAAAATATAGTTTTATCACTAAAGTCTCCTTGTTGCAAACTATGTCACAGATAACCCACTAATAGCAATACACTTTGCTTGTGTCAGTGCCTCCATCCAGGCACTGTTTAGATGTCCTTCACCATCATGTGAAATGGCCATTCAGGTGGGCTCTGGGAATTTGTTCCCTTTTTTTTTCCAGTTTTATGCAATATTGGGAATTGAGAATTTCAGTGATTACACAGACAATGGGACTCACTAGCTATGCAGAGGAAGGCACAGACCTGGGGCCGCTGTTGTGTGTGCTGTGGTTTCAGGGATTTCTTTCTCTGACAGGTGGCAAAGGTTCCCATTCTGGAATGTTCTCTGTACTCGGACTGTGAATCCTGTCTGGCGCTGAAAGATCCCTATTGTGGCTGGTGTGTCCTTCAAGGACGGTAAGACAGATCCCTCATCACCTGCAAGGATTTTACAGGGATAGTGCTTAGAGATTGTCTCCACTTACTCTTTTCCTTATGTCGGTGTGTCTGGATTTAGTTTATTTTTAGTTTCTTTATGGGATATTCTCTCTACCTAACTTACCACTCCTCTGCCTGCCTTCCTGAAACACTGCCAGCACAGTTGCACATAAGGGTATCTTTCCATTGGGTCTTTGGTCACCATTCACGATGCTCCTGTCCAGTGGATTTCAGCCTGGTTTTAGCCTGTCTGCAGCTCAAACTACCTCATTTCAAACCTTAGCTCCTCTTCTGGAGTCACTCTCTTATTTAGGACTCTCTCTCACTTCTTGCTCCCCTACTGATGTTGACCAAAAAGGCATGGATTATTCCAGCTTGTCTGTCTTCCTGCTGGCTCTGTCTCCACATAGAATGCCATAGGAATTAGTTCATGACCCTTGAAGCCCACAGAGTGCCTATCCATCTATATTTTGGCACCAGTTCATCCTGTTATTGAAGGTGGTGGGAGGCTGGACTTCCTTGGCTTGTGTAGCAGCTTCTCCAAGACTCTAGCAAACCTTTGGACAGGTAGTGTTGGCTTGGAAACCACACATCTCCTGCCAGAGCTGCACAGGTTTCTCACGGGGCTTCTCCCTATTTCCCTGCAGGTGCAGCCGTCGCTCTGAGTGCTTGCGGTCCAGGTTGAGTGAGCAGTGGCTCTGGAGCTTTAACTCTACGCAGCAGTGTCTGTCTGTCCAGTCGCTAACTCCAGCCAACATCAGCAGAGAGGAAAAGAGAAATGTGAGTGGTGATTATCTTCTGGTGATGCTCAAGCGTTAGAAAGTCTCCTGCAAACCTTGAGGAGTGACAAGTCTTCCTGTTGCTTTCAGCGGGATACTGAATCACTGAGCCCTCAAGCACATGTTGCCTGCCTCGCATAAGGGACTTATCTCCTGGTACAGCCAAGCTGTCAATTTCATTGTTTTTTTCCCATAAAACTAAAGGTCCTTTCCTGCTAAGAGTTCCTGGGTGTTCTGGAGTATTTGATGGCTGCTTGGGTGGGGTCCCTGCTTGGCTTTGTATCAATAAGATGCCCATGTCTGTGGTTTCACAGTGTTTATGACACTTGCTGTCAGGACGATCTGGAAGGAGCTACCCAAAATTATGGTTACAGCCTGGCACGGGGGAGCTGGCAGAAAAGCTAAGAAGGTGCTGCAGTGTTTTGAAGTCTGTCATTCTGTCAGGAGGTGGCAAGAACCTGTCTCATGCTGGAGACTTGGGCAAAGGGGGAAGATGCCAATTGCTTGGTGGATGCCAAGTTCAGTTTGGGAATGGCAGGAGATGATGAAGGGAACAGCCAGTCCTAGGAAGCATTATAGGAAAATGAGTGAATATGTAGGCAACTACTTTATGGGGCTCTTAATGCAAAAGAATAAAACCAGAAAATTAGACGAAATAAAGAAGAATGTGTTAAAGTGCAAATTATTTACTGGCTATTATTGAATTGGTAGATATTCCTGGCTATCTCCGACCTACCTTCTCTGCGTGAGGAAGAATTTTATTCGTGTTACTTTGAAGATTATGAAAGCCCAGCAGTTCTGACAGAGTCAGGAATCATGTGTCCGTCTCCAGATCCCAGCCAAGCACCTGCTTTGCCAACAGGAGCAGGTCAGTGAATGCTTTAAATGGAGCACGATAGCTCTGATAACATTGTTGGGAGAAAGTACGTTGTAGGTCTGTCAGATTGCCAGGGTTAACAGCCACGAATGTATGTGGTGTCAGCAGGTGTTCACTTCATTCTGTCAGAATATCTGTTTGCTTTCTACTTGTGTGTCCCACACATCCTGTGCTATTTTGGCCTGTTGCCAAATTCCAATGCCAAATTCTGGTGTTTAGAAAGGAGATCATGCTTGAAGGGTTGTAATGCAAATCTGAATATGATCTGAAATGCAATCTAGAGTGGTGGCTGGTTTGGCAGCTTTGTCATAAGTCTGGAGAGAGAACTATCTTAAATATTGCTTTATTATTTAAATCAGATGAAATGCAAACCCTCTCAAAATCCACATAGTAGTGGGAGAAAGAAGGACGTGTAAGGAAAGGCAAGAACAGACCCACAGTGTTGAAAGTTAGAAATGAATCTGCAGTGCAGTATAACCTGAGAAAATACATAGCTTTCTATTGCTGTGAATAATAACTGGCTGCATATTGCTAATTGGCTACTTTAAAGAACCTGGAAAGTTCTTGGTTTATAGTTGTTGCATTGGATTTTACCCAGCCTGTCAGGGTGAGCTCTGATGAGCTGATATCTTCAAAGACCTTATTCATCTGATGTAGAAGGCAGGTGCTGGTTGGGAAGCATTCCACACGATTCACCTAAATGGCTTAAACAGATTTTCCATGCAAGTATGCAGCTGGCTAATAGGTCTGAAGTAATCTCCATATGGACATAACATGACAGCAGAACCCAGCTAAACATGCTCATTCAATCTCAACTGCCTCCATTTTCAGCATTATTTACAATATTATTATAGTTGTCAGCTTTCACGCTGCTTTAGTCTGGAACAAACCGACCACGTCTCCATTCAGGGTGGTCAGGCACAGAGGGAAAGAGCTTCATGCACTGCAGCTACAGGCAGAGCGGGCAGGATTGGCTTCCCTGTTTAGTTTTGTGCTTGTAGGCCTGAATTTAAGCACAGTTGGGAAAAAAAATCAGCCATAGTCTAGTTCTCATTATTCTAGGCTTGAGATATTCTTATTGACTCCTTTGTTATTTCAGGACTCCGTAGATGCTTTACTGTTGTTGTTTTCATCTTACATTAACAAGTTCTTATGTTCTTTAGCCTAAACTTGCTCATGGATGGTTTGTGTCCGATCTATTTGTGTTGTGCTTTTGCTTTCACAGCTCCTCTCCCACGCCATGAACTATGCTCAGCCATTCTCAGCACAGAGTTTTGTTGCTTTTAACTGCACCAACTTTTTCTTTGTGTTGTTTTGTTATTCAGACTTCCTCTCCTTTCCACTCTATTACTGGCCCTTCTTTGCATGGCTTCTGTGTTCTGCTAAGATGAATTTCAAGCTGGTAACCAGAATCATACACTGTTTTATAAATGAGGTCTTGCATGCCAGTACTTACCTGGTCCTACTTATAATCATTTTCCCAGCTCACTAAAATATTTGCCTTTTTTTTCAGCTTTGTTTTAAAGGTTGCATACCAGCTCATTTGTGACTTTAAGCTGTTGAGCTCCAAGCTGATAGCAGAAACTCCTGCTCTCAATTTGCAAGTGCTCAATCTCATCTTCTGTACTGTCAAACTGCGTTATCAGCGGTCAGGGCAAATAATGGCCTTCTTGGAGGAAAGAATATTTATAAATACGGTGTCATACCCCTGGAATCCTGGGAGGTGTTAGCCATTCTCCCACTGCCAAATGCAATCACCTCCACGACAGTGATGGGAGCTGATGCTACTGCAGTGAATCCTGCTTCCAGCTGCATATGATACCCTTATTTCCTCCTAATCATGGGTTTTCATACACACCTCATCACCAGCTATTTTATTAGCATACTGCTTCACTTGTCATCCTGTCGGGAACCAAGCTGAGGCCTGACTGATCCTTCACCAGACAAATTAATTGTTTTGTTGTGAACAGAGCTTCCTTGGAAGAGGAGGTCTGAATTCTGCAAGGAATGATGGACAAGCTTCTTGCTACTTATTTTTATAGCAAACTGTCTTGGAGAAGTGGCAGCTCCTGGAGTTGAGCAGAGAGCGTGCCATATACTCCTGTTATTTGGAGAACTAATACGCAACTCTGGGACTGGGAGCATTTGTCTGGAACAAGACTAATTAGCTGGTTTAGTACTGTCATATGCAAAATATCTCCTTCAGGCTCATGCTATCAGCTGCAGTAAGTTTTGACCGTCTATGCAGCTGTTTGGTCTATCAGAAAGCAGTGATGGTCTCTTCCCAAAGAGATTTGGGCTACCCTGAGGCTTGTAGTTGATGTGAGACCTGGATTTAAAGCAGTTAAACCTTCAGTCATTACAAGTCAGATTACAAGTCTTGTAAACCTCTTCACTGACTCCTTAGTCTGGACATAGAACAAAGCTCTCAAGGTGAAGGCAATGTGTGAGGAGCATGTCAATTCTAAGTGTTTGGTTTTCCTCCGGATGACAAAGGAAGACAATCAGCTTTGAGCCTGGAATGTTATGTCTTCCTCTAATAGAGAGATGACAGTGGAATTATAGCAGATAAAGATGGAGGGATCGTCAGTCTAGTCTTCTTTCCCATGGGTTGGCCAGAGTTGCCATAAACTACTCCTGACAAACTTGTCTGACCTGTTTTTAGTGTCTATAGGGTAATCCAGAGATTGAGATGCTAGAAGTGTGGAAGGGAATGTGTCTCCAGGTTTGAGAGTGTCTTTCCTAACGCATGCCGTGTCTCTTAACAATGTGGCAGACTTACAGTGGCTCCATTTCTAAGAAATTTTTATTTTCATTTTCAGATCATGTCACCATGAAGCTCGTAGTGCGTTTCCATGACATCTTCATTGCTTCTGTGGACTTCTCTTTCTATGACTGTGCTGCAGTGGCCCTGCTGTGGAAATCGGCACCGTGAGCACCTGCTTTTTCTTGTCTGTAGTTATAGAGAGGGTGGCTGCCCCTTCCTGGGTTGTCTTATCAGCTGCTTTTCTATCACTGTTCCAGGTGCCAGAAGTGTGTGAGCAGTCTCTGGGGATGTAACTGGTGCATCCAGCAGCACCTCTGCACCCACAAAGCAGCCTGTGAGGAAGGAACTATTATCTACAATGAAAGGGTGCGTCTCCTGCCCAGTCCTAGTCCGATGTGTGCTAACAAGTTCAGTGAGTTGCAGTGGGTTGGATCCCTTCTCAGGTGAAATAGCAGCTGCCAGTCACACCAAGGAAGGAGGTGAGCTGCTGGAGCAAAGCCTCCCCTTGGTGTGACGCAGGGCTCTGCATCCCTGATGTTACAAGGCCTTGCTAAGAGGCATCAGATGAAGCAGGTCACCCTTCTCCTGGGCTTATGTGGCCTGTGTTTTCAAAGCGAGGGACAAGAGCAAGCTGGCAGGGAGGCTGCAAGTAGGAAGATGGAACAGATGCTGTGTTTGTGGCTGCCACAGGTGACCTTGCAGTTTCGTGGGGGGTGAAGGCAGGCAGACCTCCCTCTGAGTGGAGACAAGTCAAGGCATCTGTGGGAAGAGGGAATGTTGCTTGTCTTCTGCACTGTGAGCAGTCCCCAGCCCCATCCCAAGACAAGGTAGCATGAAATCTAGCTCTCATTGAAATCCAGAGGGTGAAGAAGCCCGTTGTGAGCACTACTACAGGAGTAATATGGAGTGGTTTTCTGCTTGAGTTTTATTCTGTTTAATTTTTCTCCCTTCTCACCCCACCATGTTGGGTTTTTGTTTTTCCCCCTGCAGGCTCAGATCCCAACCTCAAGTGTGTTTCCTTCTTCAGCAGCTCCCCTCACCAAGTCCTCTACCACAGCCCCAACCACGACCACAAAACCCATCACTCCCCCCATGCGTGTGGTACCGAGCACTGTGCCCCTCACACAGCCCAACCACGTCACACTCTCTGCGGCCTCAGAGGTGACAACTGAGCCTACAGAAATCCTCAGCTATACATACCTGACTCTCTCAACTGAAGCAGCCTCTCTCCAGGCCATCACAGAATCTCCTCTACCACCACCAGCAGACAAACCTGCTGTCACTGTGGTAGAGACAACATCTCCTGCTGCATCTGTCCTCACCAGCCCATCCAAAAACGCGGATCATGCAGCCTTGCCCACTGAAGGGCCAGCCACTGCCCAGGAGCCAGGGCACACAGACCCAGCCACCACCCTAGTGGCTAGCCCTCTGCACACCTTTGCAGCAGCAGTAACACCTTCCCCTCATGTCACCAGTTTCAAGTGGCTTCCGAGTCCTTTTCCCACCACAGAGGCACTGACATCTGCCAGCCCATCTCCCCAAACCCCCAGCCAGGTGCCAGGGGGCCCGGCAGCCTCTGATGACTCTCCCAGACTGCTGAGAACAGAACTAACTGCTTCAGAGCTCCCACCATCAGCTCCCCCAGACTGGCTGCTGGAGGAAGGCACGGAGCTCCAGGACACAGAGGACTGGATGGATTTGCTGCAGGCTGAGAATGACACGTCGCCCTTCTCTGCATCTACTCTTCTGTCGGGTGATGGCGATTCTTCAGAGAGGGATGTCCCTGACTTTCCCAGGATCATGCACCCTGACCTCGACTATCAGTACGATGTCCCTGAATTTTGGGAGGAGGTAAGTTGCTGGGCTTTGGAATTCACAGTCCAAGGCTGTAACACTGAAGCATAGAGATTGCTGGTCCAGTATTTCAGCACACAGGAGACACTGTGCCCTCTGAGAGTGTGGAAGCTGCCCACTGTAATGTGCAGAGTGAGAAGCAGCAGCCTGAGGAAGAAAAATGTGTGCGAGGTTCTCGGGTCTTGTAGAAATGCTGCTGGCCTGAAGGTGGCAGCTGCTGTGATGTCCAGCATGTTCAGAGCTTTTTGTTCTTCACCTTGCATTGCTTCCTTGTAACTTTGTGGTAAAGCAGCACAGCCATGTCTTTGTTCAGGCAGGGCTTGTTTCTCTGTTGGCATGTTCAGCTTTGATTCCCTCTATCGCAGCCATGGAGTTCTCTTTCTCCAAAGACCTGTGTTTGTTTTCAGAATGAAGAGCATATCTGGGGTCCAGATGCATGTCCCTGTGTACAGGGAATCCAGGGATCTTCGCTGTTTCCAGTCAACGTGGCAAGGAAGATAACCCTGCTGGGAAAGAACTTCCACCTCTATCAGGTAGTCAGCCAATGCCATCAGCATTGAGAAACTGTATTAATCCAGAGCACTGTTTGGGCAACCTGACCACTGGACTGCTAAAGATATGTGTAAGGCACATTTGTGGCTCTGCCTAGGTTTCCCCTGTTTGCAGAAACACATAGAGGAATGACCTACTTCTGTGAATAAAGAATTATGTATCTGGATTTATTGGTGGGTAGAAGGTTGCTCAGAGAAAAGGGGAGTACAGGTGTGCACCGACCTGCTGGAGAAGATCCGCATGTCTTCAGAGTAGGTGGCACCTGTGCTGCACTGTAGATGGTAGTTCCTGGAATAACTTCTTGCTGAATCTCTGCTGATCATTTGTGTCTTCATAAGCTAAAGATTAGTCATCTGTTCCCTTTCCCTTCTGGCATGCTCATGTCAATGTGGCTGTTCCTGTCATACCTGAAACTTCTTCAATGGGGAATACCACCCTTGAGAGTTACATTTCTTGGGTGTGCCTCTGATAAAAATGCTCTTTGCTTCTCAAGACAGAAGACTGATTTAGTAACCTTTTATGAACAACTGCCTCAGAACCTGCAGCCCACAGACTAATTGTTACTTTATATGTTAAACCTGATAAACTGCACTGCCTGGGGGAGCAGAGCTGGTTACAGGTGGATATCCATCTTTTTTTACATGAAGCGTCTAAGCAATTTGGTGGAAGATTTACAGGAGAGAGAAAGAGGGGTAGAGAGAAGAAAAACACTCCTGGTGTGTTTTTTGAGGTGTGCTGCCATAATTTGTGTACTCCAATCGTCATTTCCAAGCTAGTGTTCCACAGACACACTTTTCACACACTGTTTTTTCTTTAATGCCACCTCGTGCTGAGCTCTCCCCACACGGACACGCATGTGCTCCCTTCTAGGTGTTTTGGTTTGTGTTGGTTTAGCCTTCATACATGGAGGCGGTGACAGCATGGAGAGCCCTTCAATATAGCGTAGAGTTGGTGTAACGAGGGGCATGCGAGGAGCTGGAACGAAGGAAGTTCCGTTCAAGTAAGAGCTCACTGCTTGCACAGTGAGTGACTTGGTGAAAGGTTACTGCATTGGAGAGGCAGGAGGACACTGTCGTGTAGCAGGGAGCTCCATGTAGTTGGGAAACGGTGGCATGTGTATCTCCTCTGCAGGACCAGCAGTGGGACTATGAGTGTGTCCTGAGTTTGGAGGGGAGAACAGTGGTGATGGATGCTTACGTGGAAGGAGAAGAAACAAACCAGTCCCTCTGTTATATCACCTGCCAGATGAACCAGGTGAGTGCTTGGAATACGGTGCATTCTTAGAATCCACATTCAGCCAAACAGCAGGCTGGAAAGCAAGCCCTTTGAGGAAAAGAGTATATTTTTCAAAAGTGTTTGCAGAGTATTTGGCACTGAGGGGCCCTCATTTGCAATGCTGCTGCCCGGCGGTACTGGTGTCTTCCACTTGCAGAAGGATTGTGTTGCTGCATTTGCTGTAGTACAGGATGAGGCTGTCTCTAAATCACCACTCATTGTAACCTGCCAGGACAGTGCCACTTCTGCTTTACCTTGAGGCACTCTTGTTCACGGTTCTCTGGATCATGACTTATTCTCTGAGGGTGGGTCCTTGGTGGTGGCAGCTGGTCTGTGGATTGTAAGATTAACAGACAAAATTGAAACAGCCATGTATGTTTCTGGATGGCATGTGCATTTCAATTAGGGCAAGATTTGCAAGCAGAGGCAATATTTTTAGTTCACAAATCATATAGTTAAGGGAGAGGAACAACTCAGGTTCTTGTGCACACAAGCGCTGTGGCCCAACTGTAATCCTACATCCTCAGCTCTCCTGAAATGGCAGAAACGCAGCTCGAGCTGTTTTCTGAGCAGGTGACTTGTAGTGAGGAATTAGCCATTAGCAATTCGGGTGGGAAGTTAGACAAGTATTGTTGTGACTGCACATTTGTTTTCTGTGTCCTTCCTAATGAACTAATGCCTTCTGCTCTTTCTAGAGCAGAATTGTGACTGCATGAATCTGTGCTGCCACTGCCCCAGATAACACAGCCTTGTCTGCATTCTCAGGACGCTCTGTGTAGGCCGTATGTGCCGGTGGGCTCTGCAGGACGGAAGCTTTTTGCCTCTTGAGATGGCCTGTTTGTGCCTCTATTAAGTCCTTTGTCTTGATGGTCTTTGTCTTTGCAGTACAGTTACACAGCACCTCAACTCGAATTCAACGCTGTGGTGTTTGTGCAGCGGCAGCGACACCTTCGAGTGGACAGTGCTGCGGATCTGCACGGTAAGAGTGCAGCACCTCTCGGTAAAAATACAGCAGATGAGCTGGAAGAGAACTGAGAAATCCTCAAAGGAGGCTTTTTGCATCTGTAGTAGTCCTGGCACAGGGAAGCTAAGGAAAACAGCCTCATTCCTGTTGCTTGTCACAGGGGAGGGGGGAGGAGAGGGTTCTGTGCAAGAGGCCAAATTGCTGGATTATTCTGTGCCCTAAGCGAAGTTTGCAGATGTCTCTGAATTCTTCCTCCTTTGCAGTGACTTTTTACAACTGCTCTGTGGGACACAGTGATTGCAGCCGCTGCCAAACAGCTGACTCAAAGTACAACTGTGTGTGGTGTGGAGGTGACAACCCCAGCTGTATCTTCAGGGGCTCCTGCAAGGAAGAGATAGAAGACCTGTGTCCAGCACCTCTCATTCACTCTGTGAGTAACTTGCTTGCTAGTATACTGCCCCTGGGGCAAGGAGGTCTCCATTCTCCAGCTGAAATCCCAGGGCTGTGAACTCAGAGTGCGAACAGTGCAGCTCAATAGTATGTTGGCCATCTGAAGAGCGAGTTAGTCCAATTCTACTGTGATCCCGCAGTGCTGTGAGGATGCTAGACTTTTGTGCTGAGCTTTCAGTTTGCTGTTAAAGAACAGTGGGGAAAGATGCATTTGTATCTCGTGCAAGCTGAAACTGGTATGCCAGAAGGAGCAGAATCATTCAGGAGCTGGGAAAGGGTCCACAGGTTGGATCTTCCAAGTGTCCTGAGCCAGACCCTGAAACAGGTTGGCCCAACTGAGCCTGGGGCAAAGGAGGGCAAAGCCTAATGATAACAGCACAACAAGGATGGGAAAAGCATGACAGGTTACTGGAATTAATTATATTTGTCTTTTTATTTTAAATGTTTCTTGCTAACTGCCACATGACAAGTGTCTGTAGCCATGTGTCCCTTTTGCTGTCAGCTTGTCCTCCCTCCAGTGGCACACAACATCCATGTGCTGCATCTTGTCTCAGTTTATCTTGGATGCTGCTCAGGGACAGAGCTTTGGCATTTGTGCAGCATGCAATTCATTGTCGTACTGCTGCCGAGGGGGGAATGGTGCTTGCTGCTTCAATACTCATAACATGTATGGGCTTGTGCACTCCCACCCTTCAGCAGAAATGCCCTGTGGCGTGGTCAGCATGTTGATGAGAAGGCAAAGCAAGGCAGTCCTTGCCTTAGAAGTCTGTAGTGGCTTTATCACCTCTGGGGCGGGACGGCTGGCGACAGTGAGGTATGGGAAAGAAGGCTCCTACCAGTGTGTTCTTCTGATGAGGGTGCAACCTGGTACTAGTTCAAGCCAGTAAAAGGAATCTGTAGCGGTGACCTGAGCAGGCAGTTTGTAATGGGGCAGCTGAAGGGCCCTGTGCTGTAGATCAGTTGCCAAACTGCAGAGGTCTGAGATACTGTGACATTTACACATGCGCGGATGTCTTTGCAGGTGTACCCCCTGTCTGGACCAGTGGAAGGTGGCACTAGAATCACCATCACTGGCTCAAACCTCGGGCAGAAACATCAAGACATTGCAGAAACTGTCACTGTTGCAGGAATTCCCTGTGCCGTAGATGCTCAAGAGTATGAGATCTCTAGCAGGTAGAGTATCTGTGAAACCTCCTCCCAGAGACAGGTGCTGGCTTTTCCCCTGGCTGCTGACACCAGTCTGAGGTGTCGTTGCCTTTGCTGTAACAGCTATTGAGCCTTGCCCGTGCCCCAGGGAGTGCCCTACAGGAAGGTCACTGTCTGATTAGTTACTTGGGCAGTGATCTGAGAGAGATAGGGTTGTGTACAAAGCAGTGGCCAAACAGTGCTGCTGTAGACTGACCACTGCTGGTAGGGAGCCCACAGGCCAGCCAGGTCAGCGAGTCACAGGCCCGGAACCATGCAGTTTCACGAGTGTCTCTTCCAGCCATAGTGTGATTTCAAAAAGGAGAAGGACATGGCTTGTGCAATTGTCACTGCTAGGAAAATAGAAAATACCCTGACCAGGTCAACACAGGGTGAGGATGGGAATGTGTGGTTGGATGTACAGCACAGATTGTTGCCTCTGCTTAAGTGGACATACCCCTAGACTGTCTTTCTTTATTTGCCAGCCAAAATTCCACCTCCCAGAACAAACCCAATGAAAGGACCCTTTCAGGCAGGGACAGACCAGGGAGTCCCGGTTGGCCCTGTGCCACTGTTCTGGTGGCTAGGAGTGCCTGGCAGGTCACACAATGCTTGTAAAGTCGTGTCTAGGAGGAGGATGAGAAACAGAAAGACCTGTCCTGCTGAATCCAGCTAATGTCCGTGATAGAGAACTGGAGAGCTGGTGTGTCTGCCCAGGGCAGGACCGTATAGGAAGGCAGTGTAGTTGGGTGTTGGGAGGTGCGACCCAGCTAGGAAGCACGGAGAAAGGAATGTTAGTGTAGTTGTCCTGTGGCAGGGCAGGTAGGTGGGAGCTGTGGACAAGGGAGGGAGAGGAGCCAAGCGACCATCAGAAGAGGAGAGCAATTGTGAGTAACCTCTCATCAGAGCTATCACAAACCCATTTTTCCATTCCATGGTAGCAGTAGTTGTAGCACCTTTCCCCCTGGGAGCCAGGTAAGATCCTGCTGGGAAATGGCCTGCTGTGTTGAGCTGTGTTGTCCTGTCTGTGCGCCTTGTTTGCCTGGATCCACCTGCTTTCTGTTTTCATCCTAGAATTAGAGCATAATCTTTCTGGGGTTAGCACTGTCTTTGTTCTGTGTCTGTAAATCACCTGGTATCGCAGGATCCTGGCTTGAGACTGCACTGCCTGACTTCAAATTCCTGAGCCTTTTGCTTGAGGGGATATAGCTGTGAACCTGGAACGCGCTCCTGAGCAAGGCTGAGACAAAATTAATCTCATGCTGTGTAGGAAGGCTGGGAAGTCTCCTGCAGAGCAATTTTTCTGATAGCAAATCAGTGCTGTAAATGGGATTCCTTGCTGCCCTGTTCTAAAAGCAGCCTGACTTTTCACCTTGTCAGCATCTCCCATACCAAATTATGGCTGGAAAAAGAGCTGGGAAGTATGGGTGGTGCCAACCAGGAGAACTGACTGGTCCCAGACACCACTGGCTGAGTTTTCTTCTGCATCAGACACTGCTGATGTGTGGATTGACCACTGTTAGCCAGGGGTCACTCCAGATGTCACTGATCAAGTCTGGACAGTAGCAGAGTTTTTGGACTCTTCATGTTTCTGCAATACAGCAGGCTTCATCCTATCTGTCCCAGAAAGAATAATCTTGGATGAGATGAGCCTATTTAGAACCACCCCTTGCTTTTTCTTGCTGCACCTACTCCAGCTCTTAAAGTCATTTCTCAACATTCAGTTGTATATTCCAAGCATGTGATAAGGCTGAAAGAAGGCAGCTGTGCTTGCTAGGTGGTTTTAGGACATGATGCAATGGATACAGCTGATCTGCTCTTCCACGGTGTGACCCTGTTCTTGGGTTGCCCTGCAGTATCGTCTGCGTCACTGGCGGGAGCTGGACAGAGAGATCCGGGAACATCGTGGTGGAAGTGCCGGGGGGAGGACGAGGAGTTTCTGGGCATATTTTCACCTATCAGGTAACACCACTGTTGTTTCTTTAATATCTCTCCCTGTTCCTCCAGTAGCTAAATGGCTGCCTATTGCCTTATGCAATTTATAGGACTCTACCAGGCACTTGCTGCTGCCATTTTTATCTGATTTTTCTGGTGTTTGTTGTGTGGTAGTTTGGGGGGTTGTGGTTTTTTTTCATTTCCCTCCCTTTAGAGTACAAGAATAGCTGTACTGAGTCATTCTAAAGATTCTGTAGTCTAGTGGGGTTTTTTAAAAGTATTTTTTTAACAATGGTCATTATTAAATGCTTAAAGAGGAAGAATGCAGCACTCTTGGATGGGCAGGAGCTATTCTGAAACTCACAACTGTGTATGTGTGGTTGGGTTAGTTTTTTGCTGCAGTTTCCCTGCACCTCCTCACTTCATGCATTTATCAGCACTGGCTGACTTGTGCCATTCTGTCTGGTTCCTAAATTTTGCTGTAGTTCCTCGGTGGTACTAAGCTTTTGTTACTCTGAATGATTTATCAAATTTAATTTCCCTTTTCCAGGTCACCTACAGTATGTTTAACAGCACAGGTCTCAGCACAAATTCTTAGGGCTCCCTGCTGGTAATCTCCTCATCTACTAGACAAACAGACAATTTGTTTGTTACCTTGTTTTTCCTAACCTGAGTTATTAATCCAATTACTGACCTGAACAATCCCTTTGAACTGTTAATCCTAGGGTTTGTGTGTGAAGCTCATAGCTCTGTTGTTTGCAGCGTCCATCTGCCTTTTGCAGCCTGTGGAAAGGCTGGTCCCCAGGTTGTGGTTCTTGCCATTGTGGTTGATCCCTTCTCTGTTGCCTCCCCTCTGTAAGGTAGCTGCTGGAGCCTAGCTGAGGCCCACCAGTGATTGGGATCTATAGCTTCTATTTTCAGAGCACTTGGAAGTCACTGAACATGTTCTGCTGTTTTCTTTCCTTGCTCTATCTTTTAGAGGTCCTTGTCATACACCTGGCTTTTCTTTTTTTTTTTTTTTTTTTCTTCCCCTTCTTCTAGAACCCAGAGCTGAAATCCATTGTTCCAACTCAGGGTCCCAAAGCGGGAGGAACCTGCCTTACCCTTCTGGGCTCAAAGCTGCTGACTGGGCATCCTAATGAGATCAGTGTCCTGCTTGGAGACCTCCCTTGCCACATGTAAGATCAGAGCCTGCCGATGTGCTGGCTGTGTGCTGCCCTGAGACCCTCCCAGAGCCCTGTGGGGTGTGATGCTGCCTGGCTCAGCCCCTAGCACAGGCTGTTGGAGCTCTGCTCTCCTCTGTGTGCCAGGAGATCTTCCCCTTGATGGTCATGGCAGCAGCCTCGACCATCTTACATTCCTGCCATCATTTCCTGAATGTGACCAGTGCTCCATGACCTCTTCTGCCCATCTCTTGACGGGACTATACCCCACTATACAGCTCTGCTTTTGCTGATGGGGAGCTGTAGCTGGCTCCTGCATACTAAGAACTGCTTGTTCTCTTGCATCCTGGGCCATGTACACCTAACAGCACAGCTGGTGAGAAGTTCATATGCCTTGGTAGCACACTTCAGTCTGGACAGTAGATGTACCTGCCTTTTGCCCATGTGCTGCTCACTGACCAAGTGCCAAGAGATTACTACTTGCTTACATAAGGCACAAGGCCTTTCAGCATTGAATTTAGGAAAATACCAGAAGAGGTTTTCAGCCTGTCTGCAAAGAACAAGGCATAGTACTATAGAATCTGTTTCTACACTGGCTGTGTTAATCCATGTTCTCTCTTCTGTCTCTCCAAGCCTCTCTGAGATGACGGAAGATCAGCTGGCGTGCCAGACGAGTCCCAGCAATGTGTCTGCAGAACTCCCAGTCACTATCAAATACGGGGACCAAGAGCGGAGACTGGAAGGATCCCTCTTCAGATATACTCTGGATCCCAACATCACATTTGCAGAGCCACCTAAAAGCTTCCTCAGGTAGAAATACTGGGTGCACCTTCCCCAGGGCTGTGTGCTGAGGCAGGTACTGCAGCACCAATGGCATCTACCTGAGCTGCACTTTGGAATAAAGTCAGGCTAGTAGGAATGAGCAGAATGGTGGGAGCACGGGCAAGACAGAGGTAATGAATGAGATCTTGGTGATGAGATCAGCTATTTTTCTCTTCCAGTGGAGGGAGAGTGCTCAGAGTTCATGGATACAACTTGGATGTTGTGCAGAAACCGAAGATCCGAGTGACGGTTTCTCCATCTGAACGCCGGCGCAGAGGACTGGGACGATGGCGCAGAATCATCCCAGACACCGAGTGCCCCGAGGATGCTCTGTGCAGCGTCCAGCAGGTAGCACAGCAAAGTGCTCACTGGAGCTGAGGGTGCATAAGGGCTGATGTGTTGCTCTGGAAAGGTGGACTTTCTGTCCTTTGGGCTTTCCCCCCGGCTTGCTGTTATCTGCTTGGATCATACCAATAGTCTTGGCTAAATGGAAGTGTTCTCTGCCAGACTGAGAGGTTAAGCACTTTCACAGACATTTCCACGAGTTGGGTCTGCCTCTGCTTACAGAGCTGCAGGGTTTTTGATGTGGGGGAGAAACAGCAGGGCAGCAGTGTGGAGATAAAGAAATCTATACAGCTGAGCTAGAGAGCTCGTGTGGCTCAGCGTGTCCATGCTCCAGACTCTTCCTTTTGCACAGTTCAGTCCGTCTCTATAGCCCCTGAGCTCTCTGTCACCCTGAAACACAAACCCAAGTAGAGGTCAGAGAAATTACCCATTTCACTAAAATTTTCTGCTCTCCTGCTGCCAGTGTCCTGGGATGGGTCTCTGCAGAGGTTCCGATGTGATCATCAAGATCACAGAGGACACAGCAGAATTTGCAGAGGTAGAGGATATTTGGCAGCCAAAGCACAAGAAGGGTTTGTGTTACAAGGGCAAATGATGGGGAGCTTCCTGTACAGAAACTGGGAAAATATGCTCCTGATGCACATGCATCAATACCACTGGTTTTACCCAAGTTTTTAGGGAGGCATTTGTGGCTGTAGGGAGGGGTGGTGGGGAAATTGACTCTAATGCTTTCACCAAATGTATAAAACACATCCAACAAGATGAAGGACCACTTCTTTCACCGAAGCATTCAGGGTAGGAAATCAGCCTTGTATTGAAGGTCTTTGGTTCCATCGTGTCAGAGCAGGGAGATCTAAAGCTGATGCCTCAACAGAATTTGCTGCCCCAGGAATGTCAGAACGGATTCCCACTGCTGAGACCTAGGTACTTCCAACAAAACTAGTGCTACGGAAACTTCCTTTAGAGGAACATGAGGAATTCCTAAGATCTTGGATATTTTTTCCCCTCTACTGTTAAGCAGAGTTCCTCTGGCATTGCTCCAGGTGAGAGGAATGCAGACTGGCCCCACGTTGCCCAGGGTTGGGGAGGATTGCAAAGCTGCAGGAGTAGCACTAGTGTTTCACTGCTGAGTTTTGGGGTTTTTTTGCCTTTCACATGTAGTTTGAAGAGCCGTGTCTGGTTAACTCCTCCTACCTGATCCTCTGCAAAACGCCAGCCATTAACCTGCTGTTGCGGAGTGTCCATATCAAACTGGAATTCATCCTGGATAACCTCAGCTTTGATTTCAACTCATTGCATCCCATGCCTTTCTCTTACGAAGTCAACCCCATCCTAAAACCATTGAATGCAGAAGACCCTGCCAAACCGTATCGGCACAAGCCAGGAAGTGTCATCTCAGTGGAGGTAACTCAAAAAACTAGATGGAAATACTATTCCTCATACAAAGCTGTTTCTAACCTGAGTTGTTTTAAGTCAGTGTTACACAGTGGCCAAGTTTTTTAAAGCATTTGACAGGTTTACGAGCTGTCACAGCACATCTACTTTGGCCTATGAGAAATAGCACATAAGAAGAGGGGAAAGAGTGCATCAAAAAAGTCTCTTGAGCCCATAAATCGTGAAGGGCTTCATAGGAATTATGGAAATTTCCAGGCTTTTTCATTTTTAATCCTAATAATCTATTTGTATATGAGTTGTTAGTAGGAAATAAAACTCGCATCTTGTCCTCAGTTGGTGCCTTTTTCATAACTTCCTAAGATTCCTCTAGAAGTGATTTAGGAGTAAAAGAATCCTGGCAGTAGGGAAGACCTATTACTAGGATGGAGATTGGAGAATCACTCTGAGGTATTTCTTTTCCACGGAAAGGTACTTTCTAGTGCAGTACTCCTTAGTAAAGTTAATGGCTGCAGCGTGAGATGTTCCACTGGCTCTTTTTTCACATACGAGTAAAACCTGTGAGGATGTACTAGTGCAGAAATGTCTAGACTGCTGCTGTTGGAGAATTTGAGAAGAGTGAAAGAGAACAAATGAGACACAAGCTTTCAAAGAGCAAGCAGCTTGATCTCCCAACCTGTCAGGGTACCCTGACAGAGCTCTGGGCAAAAACATGAAAGTGCTGCTGCAGGATTCTGCTTAGAAAGCATTAAAACATAAAAATGTAATTAACATTAGTCAGCATGGTTTTATTTAAAAAAAACAGTCTTAGTCCCTCCAAATTAAAGCAGATTTGTGTATCAGGTAAGAACACTAGCATATAAACACAGAGTGAAGAGTTGAGTTGTGCTGTGGCTGAAGAGCCTTAAGAAGACAAGCTATTTCCAGCTGCACTTAGGCAGCGTAGTACAGATCCTAAAGCTAGAATCTAACTCATGTAAGTGAATTTTTTAGCTTACAAAATGAAGGTCTGTGGGCAATTCAGACTTGAGATTAGAAAAGAGAAAAGGCTGCTTTCATCCCACGGTGTTTATCTTCTCTGGAGCCCTGGAAATGCAGAGTGGGTTTTTTTCCCCAATTTTGATGTGCTGTTCCATACCCGTTCCAGGGGGAAAATCTAGACCTGGCTATTTCCAAGGATGAAGTTATGGCTATGATCGGGGAAGGAATCTGTGTGGTGAAGACACTAACGAGGAACCATCTCTACTGTGAGCCCCCCTCTGAGCAGCCAGCTCCGCGGCACCGCACAAAGAGGGAGGGCACAGACTTGCTCCCAGAGTTCACGGTAGGAAATCAGCGGGACCAAAACAATTCCTATTGTTTGTTGAAGCACAAGCAAGAAGTAGTGGTGGAGTCAGGGAGTGGGATGGGAAGTGGAGGAAAGGCAGAAGCCCTAGTAAGGGGACAGGGGAGGTAAAAGGGAGCACAAGGAGCTGCTTGTGTTCTCAACTGTACTCTTACATGCCAAACATTGCCTGAAAGCAGATGGTATAGCTGTGCTGTGGGTCTGCTTTGCTAGAGCTGTGTGCCACCTGTACCCATTCTGGAGAAGCCCTGTGGCTTTGCATTTTGTTACTGCTCTGAGCTTACATGGTGGCACGTGCTTTCTTACAGGTGCAGATGGGAAACCTGAACTTCCTCCTGGGCCGAGTGCAGTACGACACAGAAAGCCAGCTCACCTTCCCGCTGGAGGCACAGATTGGTCTGGGTGTGGGTGCATCCTTTGTGGCACTGATTGTTCTGGTCATCGTCTTCATATACAGGTAAGGAATTCTGGCCTTGTAGGAGATCTTTAAGTTCCTCTATAACGTTATTCAGTGGATGTGGCCAGGCTTGTACATCTTGAGCCTAAACAAGGTCCCAGTTTTCTTTATTTTGTGCCAAATTCTGAACCTGGTGCTGGGTGTGAGGCATATTGCACCTGCTGGTCACAGCCTGTGCTGTGGTTCATTCAGAGCCCACACCTAAAGGGTGCTCCAAGAGACACATCTGCTTTACAGAACTCTGGTGTCCTGCAAAGAAATCATCTCACCATCACTTGCCCTGGAGTCTTTGGCAGCAACATGGTTGGCAAGGACAGTCCCTGGGCTAGAGCCACTGGGAACAATTCTGCTTCTCATTGCAGGAGGAAAAGCAAACAGGCTCTGAGGGACTACAAGAAAGTTCAAATCCAGCTGGAAAACCTGGAAACAAGTGTTCGGGACAGATGCAAAAAGGAATTCACAGGTCAGTCACTGAGCCTCTAGGTTCTTGCAGCTTAAGGGCTGTCAGTCCTACCTCTCTTCCATTCCTGTGTACTTGTTTGGGTAGCTCAGAGCAGGCAATAATTTTATCCTGTGCTGGTTCATTGAAACCTATAGCCAGATTCTTCCATTTTGAATTCTTCTCTTTAATTCAGAGCACAGTGATCTATACAGACCCCCTCTGATTCTCCCATTCATCCTCCAGACTCAGATGAAGAGACATCAAGGCAGCACACTTGGGGAGATCTTAAGGACAGCTAGCTCAGGCTTTCTGTAGGGCAAGTTGAATTATGTCCCCTGTTCTGGGCCCACAAGCCTTTACAGCAGTGAGCCCTTGTGTGGGAGACCTGGGGCTCTAAAACTGTGCAGGTGACTCAGTCTGTAATCTCCAATGCATGTGGGAAACAGTGAGGAGCAGGAGATCTCTAATACTCTATCTCTGATGTAGGTAGTGCCTGTAACCACAGATCTGTCTGTGCTGAACAGTGGCCTCCTCTTTATAAAACTGGAAGCCAGCCCCCAGCTGTAAATGAGAATAAATACCAAATTCACCTTTTGGTTCTTCCCCAAGGCTGGAAGTTTTCTCATGTGGTTTCTCCCAGTGCCTAGTCTAATTTTAAATGTTCTAGGAATGGGACCCCAATGTATCTTCTCCTGACAGGAAACATTCTTCCTCTTCATCAGTCCCATCCTGCTGGCCCTAGTTTCTGCACTCAGCTCATGCACTGCACATCAGTTGTGTGATGATGTCGTCAATCTCATGGGCATTTCCTTTCCCTCAGACCTCATGACTGAGATGATGGACCTTACAAGTGACCTTGTGGGCACAGGAATCCCCTTCTTGGACTACAAGTCCTATGCAGAGCGCATTTTCTTCCCGGGCCACCGTGAGTCACCACTGCAAAGGGACCTGGATATCCCTGAGTGCCGGCGGCAAACTGTGGAGCAGGGCTTGGTCCAGCTCTCCAACCTGCTCAACAGCAAGCTCTTCCTCACCAAGGTAATGTCCTCCTCTCTGCTTGCAGCCTGCATTGGGGTCAGGGTCAGGGCCACATCCCTGGCAGCTGGTGACACAAAATAGACAGTGTCTGTTAAAGTTAACTCCTGAATAGCTCCCTACAGCTTCCAAGAGCCAGTAGCTGGGACTGCCTTGTTTCCAGCAGGTTTGCACACTGGCTTTTCTCTCTCCCTACCAGTTCATCCACACTCTGGAAATCCAGCGCACTTTCTCTCCAAGAGACCGGGCCTACGTAGCATCACTGCTCACTGTGTCCCTGCACGGGAAGCTGGAATACTTCACTGACATCCTCAAAACACTCCTGAATGACCTTGTAGAGCAGTACGTGGCCAAGAACCCCAAGCTGATGCTGCGGAGGTGAGTGACCCAGCCATGGTTCCACCACAAGCTACCTGAGGGGACAGAGCCTTTCTGCCCAGCTAGCAAGCTCTGAAACTCCTGTGAGTAGGAAAACATCATGGCATGTGCCACAGCTGTAAGACCAGCCTGTGTCCAGGCAACGTGCTTCAAACAGGATGAAGCAATAACAATGATAACCCTCTCTCTGGTCAGCAATTGGTAGGGAATATAGCAGGAAAGATGTGAAAAGAATAGGAAGCTGGAGTTGCCCACGCCCAGTTCCTCTTCTTTTGAAGCTGCTGTATATTAACTCTGTCCTTGTGTTCAGGTACTGGGGCTCTGCCAAGTCTGCTAATCTCACTTTGCTCTTCAGAGGTTCCTGGGCTTGCAGTCATGCCATGTTTGGAAGCTAAAGTGAAATATCTCCTATGTTTGGATCCCTATTAGCCTCCTGTCTTCCATCCTTCTGATCTCAACTAGTTTCTCTTGTTTGAGACCTGCCAGAGGCTTTCCTGTCCCCTGCTTGCTTGTCTCTCTGCTGTAGTTTGGTGCCTCCTTCAGGCTGAAAAGTGCCTCAAATAAGTGGTATCTAAAGCATCAACTTTACTGGTCTCTAAAGCCCATTTTTAATTCCTCTCCCTTGTTCCTGCACCATCATTTAGTGTGGTGTTTTCTCAAGGGCATTGATCTTTATCTCCAAGTCCCTCCCTGCTCTGTACTGTATTCCTGTGACCAACCTCATGCTCTCTTTCAGGACAGAAACTGTGGTAGAGAAGCTGTTAACCAACTGGATGTCCATCTGCCTGTACGCATTTGTGAGGGTGAGCTCTTCGTCCCTTTGTGGTGTAGAGGGGCCAAAGGAGGGGAGATGGCCATGGCTTTGCCTTGTGCCTTGCTTGTAGCTGAAATACCAGTCATCCTGTATTTCAGGGTGAGGAATTAGAACTGGGCTGTTCCCTGGGGACAGGGATCCTTAAATCAGCATTAATAGCATTCCTTGTTCCCAGGATGCCTCACCAGATCCTGGAGGGCTCAGTGTAGGTCCCTTAACTGGAGACAGTCTGGCCGTAGGTTGGTCTGTACATGGGGAGGACAGATTCTGATCAAATCCCTTTCCTGGGGAGGGGATGGCAAGGAGGGTCTCTCAGATTAGTGACACAGAGGCAGAGCAATGCCTTGGTCTTGCACATCCACCTGGTAGTTGGCCTGTGCCACTTGCCCTGTGCACAGAGCAGGAGCTGTTGGCAGCAGCTCTGTCTTTGCCCACTGTGGCTTAGCTGCTGTATCCTCAGTCCCGCTCCTCCTCTGCTTGGGTGTCCATGTTTCCGAGCCCTTGGGCTCCACTGGGAGGAGCAAGCTCAATTTCTGTCAGGTGAAACTCCTTCCTTTCTATGCCAGGATTCTGTTGGGGAGCCCCTTTACATGCTGTTTCGAGGAATTAAACACCAGGTGGACAAAGGGCCAGTCGACTGGGTGACAGGGAAAGCCAAATATACCCTGAATGACAACCGCCTTTTGAGAGAGGACCTGGAGTACCGGACTCTGGTAAGCACCAAACCATTTGTTCCCTCGGGGCTCCTCAGTGCAACAGGGCTGAATGCTCCCGTTATTGAGGCAGAAGTGCAGCATCCTGCCACTCTCTTCTGGGAGCCTGGTTTATCCCAGCAGCACAACTCCCTCGTAGATGAGCAAGAGCTCTGCTAAATCAGGCACTTTTGCCTGAGGCTGATAGGAGCCATCACCACAGTAATCAGGTGGATGTGCTGTGCTGCGTCTAGAAGTAAAGGGACGAAATATCTGATGGCGTATTGAAGCCCCTCCCCAATGCTGCTGAACTGGCTTCCAGCTCTTGACACCAGACTGAGAACACGGTCTTTAACATCTGTGATGTTTTCTTTTCTGAAAGTACAGGTGAAAGGACTAGCTGTTAACTTACCTTAATGCCAGCCATCTAAGGTGTAAAGGTGTCAGATGTAATCTTAATCAGCTGAGTGGCTGTGACCTTCTCTTCCCCAGACATTAAATGCTTTGACGCAAGCCGGAGTTGCTGCAGGAGGCGCAGAGGACTCCCAAGGGATTTCTGCAAAAGTGCTAGACTGTGACACTATAACGCAGGTCAAGGAGAAAATCCTAGACCAGATCTACAAAGGGACGCCATACTGCCACCGACCAGACCCCGACACCCTGGACCTCGGTGAGCAGAATTCCTTGGTGCCAAAACTCAGTAAGGAAGTGGCAGAGTGGCTGTTTCTGTCTGTGCACACCGTCCTGCCATGCGTAGGTTTTGTCACTCTCTGCTGAGTGTGCAGTTAGTGACTGAGAATCTTGCACCCTGGCTGGACCCAACGGGGCACAACACAGGAAAGACACTAACAGCAAAAGGTGGGGGTGGGAAAGAAGCAGTTGGGTCCAGCCCCTTCCATTTCATGCTATTCTTTGCCAGACTTGACCATGGCAATGGCTTGGGCAAGGGGACACAGGGAAAAAGGGTATGGAGAACATGTAGGAAGGGGGGGTGATTTGAGAGTGGTGCAGAGATGCTATAGTCATAGACTGGCTCTTCTGGCCAGTGAGGTCAGTGACAGCACCTCAGTATGTCAGGGAGGACTTTGCACACACTGGTTAATGAAAGGTAGGACTTACATTGTGAGGGAAATCAGTTGTTCTATCATCGTCATTCTTTGGGTGTTGTTGAGTACTGATGACATTTATAGATGAGCAGGTACTGAGGGAATAGTAAGGACTGTGGGTGCATATGTGTGGTTTGAATCATGTGCTTTTGAAGAGTCACAATCTGACAGAATTTATAGGAACTTGGTGAGTGGAACCTGGGAGGCCACAAGATCTATCCCTGTGCTCAGAGACTGATCAGTGACTGTCGGACTCAGCATTGTTACAGGCACTTGCTCAGGTTATGTTGTCTCTGAAATAGCGTGGATAAAAGTTGATGAGGCTCAGGGGGTGTGTAACAAAGTCAGGTTGAAGCACAGCAGACTTCAGAGATGCCTCAAATTAATCTTTTCATTTTCTGTGCTTTAATGGCTGCAGAGTGGAGATCAGGGCTGGCAGGTCATCTGATACTGTCTGATGAGGATGTGACATCTGTTGTTCAAGGAACTTGGAAACGCCTGAACACTCTTCAGCATTACAAGGTCAGAACTCAGCTTACCATTGCCTTGTCTCTCCTCTCGGCTTCTACACATTTATTCTCCGTTTGTGGCTCTGACTCCTGGGGGATCACTGTCAAAAGGCTGGTGTTTTCTTGCAGCAGCATATTCAAATTAAGTGAGTTCTGTGGCCTGCACTCTGACTTGAAGAAACATAGTCCCTTCCTTAACCTGCCCCTGAAACGTGGGCATGTGTAGAGCTTGGAAGGAGATGCCCAAGTTCATGCCTGGTGGCTGTTGCAGTGAAAGGTGATGCTGCTGGATCCGTTAATGTTCCAGTCCAAATCACTGAGTAGGTGATGGAGCACTGGTCTGTGATGTAGCTTCTAGGAATGGAAAGAGGGGGGGGGGTTAACTGTCTAGCACCAATGTGTCATATCTTGCACCAATATGTCATACCTTGCTGCAACCTGTTCTAGATGATAATACTCGGGGACTGAGGTCATTCACATCTTCATTGTACTTTGCGCATCAGTTTTTTAACCATTGGGAAAGACAGGGATGGCATCCCAAAATCCCTCTTTCTGTGCCTATTTCTGGTTATAGTACAGTCTGTTTTGGTCTACAAGTGCCGTAGTGCTGATGAGAAACATGCCATTTGTTTTGAATGTTGACTTTTGCTTGTGTGCAGGTGCCTGATGGAGCAACAGTAGCGCTGGTCCCACGCCTGACCAAGCACATCCATAGGGAGAATCAGGATTACATCCCAGGAGAGAGTGAGTTTGATGTCCTGTTCTCATAAAATGATTCTATAGCCCCAGCTTTATGGGGCTCTAGAAGGCTGATAAATGATTTGGACGCTCATAGGAGTGTCAGAAAATGGAATGTTTGGGCAGCTGAGATGAGAGAAAATTAGAAAACCATAAGAGCCGAGGAAAGCCAGGCTGGGCATGAAAATGCAGGATTAGCAGAATTCTTTAATTCTGACTCTCTAGGGCTGAGCACAGTCTTGTAGAAATTTTAATAGCTTCAGGTGTCGTGCATGGCCCAAGGGTGGTGATAGGACACCAGGCCGTTACCTTACTGCCTGGCAGAGTTCAGAGCTCCATGGGTACTCCTGTGGCACAAGGGACAACAGCCCCAGGTTGCAGCTTAACAGATGCAAATTGGATGTGTAAAAAATAAAACTTCTTCAACAAAGGTCGGTGCAGCACTGGAACAGACAACTGGCGTGGTGGGGCATCTCTGTCTGAGGAAGTTTCCAAGACCTTGAAGGGTTTTGGGTGGATAGAGGCAATGTTCTGTAGTGCTAACAACAGTTGTACTCTGTGCAGATGGCTGGATAGAGGCCTCCAGAGGTTCCTTCCCCTTTGTATTTCTATCATACCGTGAAATCTCGCTTCCTGGGGACTCACCTGGCCAAGGGGTACTGTGAGAGAGCTGACACTCATCAGTAAACAATCACTTGTTTTAGAAACACCAATGCTGGAGGATGCAGATGAAGGTGGGATCAAACTTTGGCACCTGGTAAAACCAACAGAAGAGCCAGAGCTTCCCAAGCATCGGCGTGGGAGCTTAAGAGATCGGGAGCGAGCCAAGGCAATCCCGGAGATCTATCTGACACGTCTACTCTCAATGAAGGTGAGAAGAAGCACAGATTGTGTTGTGCTTGGGATCTTGCCTTCCTTCATATCCCCAGCAGATTGCAGGGGTATGTGTGAAGATAATGAGCCCCGTTGCCTGGGCTGATGGACGTGCTGGTTGTTTCCCCTGAATCCCAGCGTTGCAGTGCCAAACTTCTTCTAATGGGTTAAGTTTTGCAGAGCCTCTAAGATAGTGAGAAATGGTTTTATCCCTGTGTCCACCCCACGTTTGTCTTTGCTTGTCCCACATTAAAAAACAGGTACCCAGTACTTTGCAGCAGAGTTCCTTTGGTCGCAGTGTCTGCTGGGCTGCTGTGTCTGCTCTTCTTCCACCCCACCCAGGGTCAAGAAGATAGGACTGATCTGTTACCTGCTGCAGCAAGATGATGCTAATAGCACACACCAGCCATGTAAAGATTCAGCTGCAGTCATAAATCAGGCAAAACACCTGCTCACCTTTTCCTTTTTGCTTTATTCCCGTTAAAAAATTAAGGCAGAAACTTGTCTTTCTGCTCTGTTCTCAAAAAAGGATCAGCTTTTGGCACCCAGGTTCCCCAGCTGTGCCCTCCCTGCAGTAGTACCGCTCCTCAAGGGACAGGCCAGGCACTTAGCCAGGCAGTGCCTGTGTTCTTTTCTTCCCACATTTATTGAACTTCCTCTTGCTGCTCAGCAAACCCCTTCTTGCTGAAAGAGATGGCAGATGTGCTGGCCAAGCCTCTCTCCATCATCTTCCTTAAATCGTGGCTGACTGGAGAGGTCCCCATGGACTGGAAAGTGGCAAATGTAACGCCCATCTATAAGAAAGGCAGAAGGGACAATCCAGCAAACTATAGACCTGTCAGTCTGACCTCGATAACAGGGAAGATTATGGAACAGGTCATCTTGAGTGCTATCACCAGCCATGTGATGAGCAGCCAGGGGATCAGGCCTAGTCAGCATGGGTTTATGAAAGGCAGGTCCTGCCTGACGAACCTGATCTCCTTCTATGATAAGATGACCCAATTGTTGGACAGGGGGAAGACAGTGGATATAATATATCTGGATCTTAGCAAAGCATTTGACACTGTCCCCCACCACATTCTCATGGAAAAACTGGCTGCTCATGGCCTG
>VZTM01014207.1:104158-121000 GCA_013400555.1 Jacana jacana
CCGCACCTTGAGTATTGTGTCCAGTTCTGGGCACCTCAGCACAAGAGAGATATCGAGGTGCTGGAGCGAGTACAGAGGAGGGCAACAAAGCTGGTGAGAGGCCTGGAGAATAAGGCTTATGAGGATCGATTGAGGGAGTTGGGGTTGTTTAGTTTGAGGAAGAGGAGGCTGAGGGGAGACCTCATCACTCTCTACAACTGCTTGAAAGGGCATTGTAGAGAGGTTGGTGCTGGTCTCTTCTCACAGGCAATTAGCGGTAGAACAAGAGGGAATGGCTGCAAGCTGCAGCAGGGTAGGGTTAGGCTGGACATTAGGAAAAAGTTTTTCACGGAGAGAGTGGTCAGTCAGTGGAATGGGCTGCCCAGGGAGGTGGTGGAGTCACCATCCCTGACTGTGTTTAAGAGTAGATTGGATGTGGTGTTGAGGGATCTGGTGTAGGGGAGAACTTGTAGAGTAGGGCTGATGGTTGGACTTGATGATCCCAGGGGTCTCTTCCAACCTAAATGATTCTATGATTCTATTCTATGATTCTATGATTCTCCTTGTTCCTGGCTGGCTGGATACAGCTGCTGGCAACCAGCAGTCCCTGCAGTTCAGTGCCATTCCATCATGTTCCAAGCTCCCCCACCTGTAGCGATCCCCTTTACCTGCAAGTGCCTCTGAGTACATCTCACTCCCTTCTGCTTTTTACTTTGTTCACGAGCTTCTTCCTGGCCTCTGCTCTGGAAACCATTGGGGCCTCCTTTCTCTTTTGCTGCTGCTCTCTGCAGTAGAGAGGAGGTAGCTTTGGACAGGTATGGGAGGTGGCTGAGAAGAAGAGGGTCACTGCTCATCTGCATGAGGCCTGGGCTCTCCACTCTCTTCTATCTGCGCTGACTCTGTCCTGCTCCGTTCTCCACAGGGCACTCTGCAGAAGTTTGTGGATGACTTGTTCCAGGTGATCCTCAGTACCAACCGCCCTGTCCCTCTGGCAGTCAAATACTTCTTTGACTTGTTGGATGAACAGGCCATACACTATGGGATTGCAGACCCTGAGACCATCCATATCTGGAAGACAAACAGGTACGGTGTTCCCATGGGCCCTGGAGGAGGCACTGCTAAGCTGTCTAATCACTTGGAAAGTGACAGCCACCTTTGCCTACCGAGGAGGAGCAAAATAGGAGTGCAAGGCAGCAGAGCATGGTGTGAAAGAGATGCAGTGATGTTCAGAGTATCTTCTAGTACTGTAGCTGCTACCTTTGCTGATACCCTGTTGGACTTCTGTCTTCTCTGCAGCCTGCCCCTGCGGTTCTGGATCAATATTATCAAGAACCCTCAGTTTGTTTTTGATGTGCAGACGTCGGATAATGTAGATGCTGTGCTCCTGGTCATCGCACAGACCTTCATGGACTCCTGTACAATAGCTGACCATAAGTTAGGGCGGGTAAGTACAGAGGGAGGAGGGAGCATGGCTGGCATAGAGAGTGGAGCAGTGCTGTCCCAGGAGGCCAATAGTGCTCACGTAGCACTACTGGACAGCAGAGCAGATCCGTGTGCTACTGGAGAGTGATGGGGGACTCCTGGGAAGAGAGGAGGGAGGAGCTGCTTTTGCTTAGCATATGGACGTAGTTACTGAAGGGTGCTCTTTATTTACAGCTACTTGGGAAATAGAGCTAAACTCTAGCTGGCTGTGGCAGACAGTGTAAGTCACAGAATGCATCTTGGGAGATTCAGGTTGGCCATTAGAGAAACTTTTTATCATCACTATTCACCCTGTGCTGCGGGTTAGAATTGTCCTACACAGGTCACCAGAGATGGGATGGGTGGATTTCTTGAGGATTTCAGGAATCGACTCTGCAAAGCCAAAGTGCTCCAAATGGAAGGCTGGGCTTAGGGATCCCAGAGTTCCTTCACCAACACATCTCATGGTTCCTCAGACAGCATTACTAGAAGGGAGCCTGGTATTTGAAGTGCTTTTCCATGCAGAGGACAAAAATTCCCAATCCTGAATGAATGACAGAAAATAGCAGTGATGGTGTTACCTGCTAAGGTTAGTCCACAGCATGATGAGGGAGCTTTTTTTAATCAATTCTGGTTCTGGATGTTTAAGGACTCTCCAATCAATAAGCTGCTCTATGCCCGGGACATTCCTCGCTACAAGCAGATGGTGGAAAGGTAAGCAATGAACGTGAGGAGCCCTAGTTTGAGCAGTGAGGAGGAGGCTGGGAGGAACGGTATGGTGATTGCCTCTGTTCTCTGTACAGGTATTACGCGGACATTCGTCAGACCATCTCTGCCAGCGACCAGGAGATGAACTCTGCCCTGGCTGAGCTGTCACGGGTAAATCAAATCATTTCAGAAGGCACCCTGGCCCCTCACCCGTGCACCTAAGAGACAGTTAGTGATGCGGAAACGAGACACTGCAGCTGAGTGAGCAGTTCTGCTCAGACACACTGACCATTTCCTAGTGCCTGCTCTGCCCTTGGCCCACCACAAGGAGGGCAAGGGTCTGCCCAGACAGCACTGAAGAGAAAAGGGGAGTCAAGGGTTCAGGGCAAAGAGTACACATGACTTTTCCTTTGCTAGTAACTACTTGTGAATTCCCTTTCCCGTTGCTTTGTGCAACAGGCACGTTTCCTAGTGAGCTGTGAGGATGCAGAATTTAGAAGAACAATTGTTAGGTGTCCCATGGCTTTGTCTAACTTCCTCTCTTATTCAGAATTACTCAGGTGACCTCAATTCCCTGGTGGCTCTCCATGAATTGTACAAATACATCAATAAGTACTATGACCAGGTGAGTGTGTGTTTCCAGCAGGTATGAACATGCCCTTCTCCTTTTACCATCCAACAAAAGAACCCTCAAAAAAGTAATAAGTAAGGGCAGCCAGACTATTACAATGCCCTGTATTGCTTCTCTGGCATGTGTAACTCCCACGTCATGGTTTGATTTACTCTTATCAAAGAGGGGAAGGGAGGAAATCACAAGAATGACTTATGTCTAACTTGGAGGTTATTGGGATTTCAAGTACACTTGTCTTTTTTTTACTCTGGTATCCAAAAACTCTACTTAAAAATGAAATGCAGTTAGTTCAGATTCATTTGCTAAATATACCATTTTCCAGGTGAGAAGTTTAGCATTGATTTTGCACTCTGAAGTTTATAAGTTTGGGGGATGAACCTGCGATATTTATTTTGTGGTTAATTTGAGATTAATTACTACATACCCACTCTAATCCAGAGCATGCTGGATTCCAGCTTGGGGCTCTCTGCCGTGCGTGGAGTTGGGCTGGGCTGGTTGGCGGTGTTGTGTCCTGCAGGAAGGCTGCCAGTGAGCTCTGTCTCATTGCAGATCATTACTGCCTTGGAAGAAGACCCAACGGCACAGAAGATGCAGCTTGGATATAGACTACAACAGATTGCAGCAGCTGTGGAGAATAAAGTCACAGACTTGTGACAGGCGCAGACAGACTGCTCTCCCCTGGCTGAACAGGGACAGTGCTCGTCCTAGATGGACACAGGGTGTCCTGCTGGCATTGGAACCAGACTCTCCAAGGAACCCATGGGTGACACGAACAGGGATGGCCAAGACAGTACAAAGTACAAGCGTCCTTGCATCTCAGAGAATATTTTTTTACAGTTTTTTCTTTTTAAAAGCAAAACAAAAACCGCCCCAAACTTTGGTTATCCTCTGGCAGACTGTCAGGGGGACCACACAGCTCCTTCCTACAGATGTTACATGAATGTGCCAAGTTTTGAAACAACGTTGTTGACGAGCCAGGTGACAATGCCCAGCAGTGTCTGTGAAGTCCTCGGCCTTGCACAGGTGCCCTTGCCAGTGCTGGGACATTACCCTGCTGCAGCAGCAGGGACACGGGAGGCTTTCCCCAGGCTGACAGCTGTACTAACCTCTGTCCCCGGCTAGCGAGCACTCCTGCAGGATCCCACCTGAGAAACTGCCTTGCAGCGATGTCCCTGCTGTTTCCCAATGCTGGATGTAGAAAGGAGAGCATCCAACGGCAAAGGTCTCTCGCTCCCGAGTCTTCTGGTCTCTGACAGGTCGTGCACAACACCTGCTTGGATGGGACGTGCTCACCAGGGTGTGTGCTTGCCCAGGGGCCTTCTCTAAATGGACAGCACACCTTCACCCCTTCCCTCAGGACAAATTCAGCACGTGAAAGTCGCTGCCTGGCTCACCTCAGTCTCCACTGACCCAGCTCGGGACCTGTCTTCCTGGCTCCTTGTGGTCAGAGGTTGCCCTGCTCTTTGGAAAAGCACAATAAATGCCTTGTGCCACTTCCCCTTCCTCTGGTGTCTGGCTGTTCTGCTGCTCTCAACTGGACTTGTAAATACCCTCAGAAAGTTAATGTATTTAAATGCTGAAGGAGAATGTTTGATTTTGTGGCTTTGAGACAAAGCTTTTCTTGGAGATATCTCTGTGCACTTCTACTGACAAACCTCTGTCAGCACTGGAGCAAAGTTTTCTCCGCTGCTTTGTCTGCAGGGATAACTTGTAGATGTCTCCATTGTCGTAATAACAGCTTGCTTTTCAAGGCTTTGCTGTCCGCTCTTCTGCTAGGCTTGCCTTAAACCTTTTTCTCCATTTCACTCCCCAGACTTTCCTGTTGTGGCACATAGAAGGGTTATTTGGTGAGCTGTGAGCTTGAGGAAGCCATGAAGCACAACTGCGTTGTTCCCAAGGAGCATCAGGTGTCCTGTGAACAGGAATGATACACGGGAGGAAGGAGAGGCCAGAGCAGGCTCAAGCACAGCTAGTTGCCAGCTGTCACTGAGCAGCTCCTTGCTGCTCCCTCCTCAGTTCCTGCACATTGTTGAACACAGTACTCTGCCCTTCTGGCAGCAAATTCCTATTTATAAGGGTGCCCTACTCGTTCTTGCCCCCTGCTGCTAATTCCATGCTGGGGCAGGCAGACAGATCTGACTCCTCTCACTTCCCTGAGGCGGTGATCGTGCTGGCCAGGAGGGACCAGAGCTAAAACAGGGCAGGATCGTGTCCCTACCTCTTTTTTACATTGCATATAGCAGTAATGCCAGGCCTATCAGATGTGCCCTGTGGCTTTGTCTGAGTGCTGCGTGCTGCAAAACTGTTCTCTGAGCAATCTAACAGCAAGCTAATGCTGGCCTCCCTTCCTACAGAGCCAGCTCTCTCCTGTGACCCTCTCAGCAGTATTCCCAAGTGCTCTGTGTGCCCAGAGTACAGCCAACGTCCTTGTGCCACCTCCTGGTCCTGTCCCACTGCACAGAGAAAGTGGGGGGGATGCGCAGAGCTTGCCTCTCTTCCCCTGGGTGGCACCAGTTTGGGTCTTGCTCCTGCCTGAGCACCCATTTCCATGAAACTTAGAGGAACTTTGCATCTCCTCAACCTCTCTCAAACACATCTGATTAAATCAGCCCTAAAATGCTGGGTGGAGGAAAGGACTGACAGATGGGAAAAAGCAGGTACAATGCACAATAGCAAAGCCCATTCCCTGCAAGAGGCGATTCCTTGGTTTGAGGCAGGTGCAGGTGGAGTGGCAGAGCAGTGTTACCCCTCTTCCGTGTTGACAGGCGGACTTTCTGCTGCAGGCAGCAAGGGTAGCTATGGCCTCTCCAACTTGCTGAAGGTCTGCCAGGAGCCACAGGCTCTCTGCTGGATTTAGGGCTCTGCAGACTGTTAATGTCTGCCCCTACTTTTGCAGAATTATCTCTGCACTTTCCCAGAACAGAGTGGGTTGGGGATTATTTCTGAATCCACCTCACATTGGCAAAGGGAGGAAGACTTGGCGGCTCTCCTGGAATTGTAGTGACGGGAGTCCAGGTGCCTGCTGGGAGCACAGCCTCTGCCCACGTGGCTGACAGGCCATGGGTAAGTGGCTCCACATCCTCTCTGCTTCTTGGTGGCACTCCTGGATGTTGGAAATGATCTGCTTTCTGAGTGTATCTGTGAAAGTCTGCTTTTATTAGAGCAATAATCAAGACTTTAAAATAGAGCTAAACATAGGTGATTTGACTTATTTTAACATCTTGAGCTTGTCCTTATATCACGGGACAGGAGGCACTGCCCAGCGCGGGTGGAAAGCTGGCAGTGCCCATCTCTTCCCATCCATGGTGTTCTGGTGTTCTAGATACGGGCATCCTCCTCCCCAGCAACGTGCACTGAAGGTCCCTGGCTGGGATCAACTTGGGTGTGTAGTCACGGCCCCTCTTCTCTCCGTCCATGCTCCTCTCCTGTGGCAAAATCCGTTACTACGACAGGGTTCCGTTGCATCGAAATTTGCACAAAACAGGTTTTGTTACGAAATTCCTCTATCGCAGGGAAGACATGTTTATTTATTTCTCACTGTCCTTCCGAGTTCCTCCCGGTCTCTGCCTGATTCTGTGACCAGCTTGTCAGACACTCCTGGAGACGGTCATTCCTTCTCAGGGACAGAGAATCCTCTCTGGATGTTCCTGTTTTCCTACAGGTAGCAAGTTCTGTGGGCTCCAGCTGGGAGTGCCCTCCCACAGCGACCCTTCCCCTTCTGCGAGACCCAGGGGCAGCAAGGGGATGTTGCTGCTTTAATCATGTTCTCAGAAAGGTGAAGTTCTTGCATGGCAGGCGGTAAGGTTTCCATAGTACTGCGGTCAGAGGAAGAAACTCGCTTCCACGTGGATGGAATCTGGATGAAACGCCGAGAATTGATCAGTATTAAGATAAATGTCTGTTAGTGTATATGGATGTCTCTCCTGTTGGCACGATTAAGAGTAGCTGGCACCCACGGGATGTAGATGTGAGAGTGTTTGCTTTCATCTGTCTGGTGGCAAATTTAGGTGTATCTGGAAGCTTTTTGTTGGTGTTGTCTTTTGTAGAAGTGATGGCTAATCTTTTACAATTGAAGTAGAGGGTTCCTGGCTGCTGTGGAATGCCATTTCTTTTTCAAGCTGTGCCCCGGTTGGAGGGAGATGCTGCTTTTTTGGTGCCTTTCTTGTCGGGATGATTCTTTTGGTTTCCAGAACACCCAGTGCGTTTGCTCTAATGGTCTTTCTCCCAGTCCTCTGTCCTGGTGCCTCCACTCTTTCCCAGCCCTGTGACTCGGTGTGTCTCTCTCTGTTACGCTATGGCCTGACCTGCATTTACACCCTGCCACACCTTGAGTTCTTCTCAGAGCACCTGAGGTACTGTCTTTTGCAAATTTGAATTAATAATTAATATAAAACGCTTGAAAAAAAAATAAATCTGGATTTTGTTACATAGTGTAATAACTGTTTGTAGATACTGTTCCGAGATGTAGGAATCTATTGGTGATACGAGAGGTTTTGTCTGTAAATAATCAGTTTAGAGTCCAAATGATTTTAATAAAGAGAATTCTTACACAATAATTCAATAAATTTTAATATACAACCTGCGTGTTGTGCGTGTGTGACTGATGCAGTTGTGAATTGTGTGAATGATGCAATTCCCCAGAATGGATTTGCCTCTTGGTTTTTTTCCCTCCGAAGTGGAAACCCTGTACTCCTGGGAGCGCTGCCGGGAGCCCGGGGCTTTTCCCTCCCGCCTCCTCCATAAGCTGCGTGACACCAGCTGTGGTTCTTTGAGATGACCTTGTGCCACCTTCCACTGCTGGCTCCTGCTTCCCCACCGCTCTGCTGTGGTTTCCAGAGCTCAAACGCCATCCCTGCCACAGGATGGGGGAACCTCCCTTCACAGATGAGTTTCCCGGCTCCTGCAGCGGGAGCTGGGCTGTAGCTCCGGGCTGGGAGCGGGGGGCAAATTCATTACAGCTCTGGTTGTGGTTTTCTGTGGTGGGGAACTGGGGAGGGAGTTGCCCGAGATGGAGTTTGTTGATGGCTGTTTTCCACCAGCGTTCCTAAATTAGCTAAACAACTTAATTCTTCAATTAATTGCACAGTTCTTCCTAGACATAAAGCTGGCTCCCGGCCCATCTATCCTTCCATTCCTTCACCAGCAGAGTTCTGGCTGCAGCCTGCCTCTCCCCCCTCTTATCTATGTAATGCAACCGCTTTAGTCCCTCCTTTTCCGTACGTGTGTGTGTGTTCTTGGTGGCCTTTTAGGGGTTACAAATGGCTCGTCCCCTGGGTGCTGCCCAGCCTGCTCCAGTCTCTGCCCCCTCCCTCGTTATTTTTAGTGCGGGGGAGGCAGGTGAGAGCAGAGGGGCACAGGCAAGGGGAGAAGCACTGCGGGAGGCCCCGACCTGGGTTTGGCAGCCTGGCTCCGCAGCACAGCTACCGCCCGGCAGCGTTAACTCTTTGCTTCGGGGCTGGGGCTTGGTCTCCGCAGTCTCAGGGAGGAAACCTGAGCTGTACAACACCAGGGCCCCAGCGTGGGGGAGGCTGGGGCTCACTGGCCCAGCTCTGGTGCAAGGCTGCAGCCTGAGAGGGGAAAAAACAGGATTTTATTGTGGGTGGTTGTTTTCTCCGTGGTGCCACGCAGGTGCTGGGATGCCTGGGTCCCACCTCGGTGGGGCAGGGATGCCAGGAGGATGCTGCTGTCCCGCTTGCTCAGCACAAAGAGGGAACAGGGAAGCGTAGGCTCGGTTGTCGCCAGCACCAGGCTGTGTTGGTGTTTGGCAGCCTGCGGGCTCTGCTGGGGGAGACAGGTGCCTCGTTCAGCAGCATGGCACCTGGGTGGGCTTGTCCCCTCTGCTAGGCACAGGTTGGGGATGGCTGTGCCAGGCAGGTGGTGGTGTCACAGCAGTAAGGCTGGGCCGAAAGTCTTGCTGACATGTGGCTGGGAGCGGTGGGAAGTGTCAGGCAGCCCCATGGTTTCTAGGTCTGGGGACAGTGGAGCAGAGGGGAAGGATTTCTCCATTTCCATCTCGGTAGAGCTGTGAATTTCCCTCTATAAATAGTTGCTGTGGAGACTGTGAAGCCGCAGCAGGCTGACAGACCTGCTGGCAGGGAAGCTGGGGGGAGGCAGGGAGAGGCCAGTCGTAAAGTGAATCCACCGCAGCTGTCCTAGGTCTCCTGCTATCCCAAAGCCAAGGTTGTTCCCAGAAGTGGTGCTGTGATCCGATACCCTGCCCTGCTCCTCTCCAAGTCCATCCAGTGATGCAGAAGAGTTTGGTCTGCTCAAGGACACCCCTCCCGGGCAGCAAGATTAAAAGGAGAGAAAGACCAGCTGGTATCTCACTTTGGGGAGCTCCAGAATGAGCCAGATGACAAACAGAGCAGCGTGCTGGGCCTGCGAGCTGCTGCAAGGTAAGTCTGCACGGGGGTCCCTGGTGCTTGGAGCCCCGCACACCAACGGGGCTGCTTTTCCCCAGCACGTTGCAACTTGCAGGGATGCTGTACTTAGCAAGGGCTTGCCAGGTCTGTGTTTGTGCAGAAGAGGAAGGTGTGTATCGCTCTGGTGAGCTCTGTGACTCCAGAGGTCCAAGCACTCTAAGGCATAACTGGTAGTGGGCAGGTCCATATGCCATTCTGTGCAGGTCAGGAGGAGTTGTTCAGGCCAGAGGCAAAGCATCGCTCCCTCCCGTGGCTCTCACAGTGCGGGATGGACCAGTGTGGTTTTGGGCTGAAGTTCTCTGACCTGGTCCAGGCTTGTAGCAAGCCAGTAGCTACACAATGTAGCTTTGAATAACAGCTGTTTTTAATGTAAAGTTGTTGAGAGATGAAGAACTTTAAAGCACTGACTGTCCTTTATCACAAAGCTTTAAAAAGTACCTTTCACCTTCCCATACCAAGTTGCATAGCAACGCTTCTCGTCCTTTGCCAGTGCATCCATCTACGCTGGATGGAGGTAAGGTCCCACATGCCTACGGATGGACCTGCCTTGCCTCCACAGCAGAAAGGACACCAGGGCCCTCTGAGCTGCCCAAAAGCTCCATCGGCACTATGCCAGGATGTGGTTTACACTATTGTCTGTCTTTGGGTGCTGTTTTCCCACCAAAGTCTCCTGTTACCATAACAATCCACCCAGGGAAGACGCTGTTGAGCTCCCATCTCCACACACTCCTGAGTTTTCCCTTGGCAGGTGAATGGCGAGCAACATCATCAAATCTTTAAGGCAGTTGCCCGGCTCTCAGATCAGCCCCTGCTGCCCTAATGATGGGAGTGACAAGGGCTTGGGTAGATTCTGGTGGTGCAGGAGCTTCTGAGGTTACTGATGCACTCAGTCTCTCTGTGCACAAATAAGGACAATTTTTATTTCACTTCTGTTTCATAGCTAAGGTGTTAGTATTTGCTGTGGAAAATGGCCATGGAGAAATGCAGCGTCCTGGAGGTTTATGCCTAAAAGAGACTGATTCTGAACAGTGTAAATGCCAGGGTTAGAGGTGTAAAAATACAAGGAGGAGGAGGGATTTGAAGCTCCTTTCAGGCTCTTGTAGGTACCTGGGTGAACAGAGTAAGGTCAGCTCTAGCAATTTGGGTTGTCCCTGACAGAATCAGCATCTTGAGCCCAGTACAACCCTTAATTAGAATCATGCTGGGAGTTTCCTGAGTGCCCAAAGGCAGGCTATGTCTCTGCCTGCCGTGCTGGGAGAGGATCATCAGTGTGTTCAAAGAAAGTTTACTCTTTTGAGGAAGTTATGCCTCTGTCTCAGCACATGGAAGATGTTACTGTCCCAAAGTTACTCCCCATCGTGTAGCTCCCACTGCCACCACCACCGCCAGCTCACTGTAAGTATTTCTGAAAATGCTTATTTCTGGTGCAAACAAGCTTTCAGCTTTAGCAACCTGATTCAAAGGTCACTGTTTCTACCCGTGCCAATGGTCTACTGGGATTATTAATACCTGTCACGAGCTCTGGCTATGCACGTTAACCTGAACGGCGTGGGATGTTTCCAAGTTATGAAAGGCTGGGCTGGGAGTACCTCAGCTACAGCAGCTTACGTTTATATTTCCATTAGCAACATGGGCTCTGGGCTGCTATTTCAGGTGACCAGTGCTGAAGCCAATTCTACACCGGTGGTGTGGGCAGGGGGACAGCAGTTGCATCAGTCTGTCTGCAGTGCCTCGGTGTTTGTACCCCGGGCTGTCATAGTAACAAACGCTGGGAACAGCCTCCCCTCCGGCACAGCCCCTTGCTAGGGCACCATGGGGACAGTCAGTGATAAACCCGTGCTCCAGCCCAAGACTGGGCTGCAGACCGATGTGTAGTGCTGCACTTCCAAAAATGCAAGTTCTGCTCCGCACCCATCTGGAGCATGAAGCTTCTCCTGCCAGCAAGCGCCAGGATGTGTCCCCTCCTCAGCTGGCCCGGGGATGGAGAGTGAGTGCTTTCCCTGGCTGCAGCCATTGGAGGGGATCCCGCAGTCCCTGCTAAGTCTCTGAAAATCCACAGGAGGCACAAGGAAACCTGAGACTCCCACCTGGCCCTGGCCCGACCACACACCACCAGGATCCCTGCCCAGCCCCAGCCTGCCAGGTTTTCTCTTCTGAACTCGCAAAATAATCCTTGCCTCCACGAAGCGCCAAAAGCATTTGTAACAGCCTGGTTCCAGGGGCTGACGAAGCAGATGGGAAGGAAGAGGGGGTGAGGGGAGAGCGGGGGTAGAAGAGGGAATGGGAGCCCTGCAGACCAATGTGCGCAGCACGCAGCAGAGGTACAGCTCCCTGCAGCTCTCCAACTCTCTTTAAAGGAGTAATATAGGCTGAAGATCACACTGTCCGTGCCCCACAGTCTGGTTCCCCACTGCCTGTGTCCATTCGTGCCAGGATCTGCTGCACCACTGGGCCATGGAGGAGCGGGTGCAGGAGGAGATGCCAGCAGCCCAGAGCACAGGTCAGTCCTCAGGAGTGTGGCTCCAGAGCTGAGATTGTGCCAGGCTCTTCCCAGGCCAGAAGAGGCTGCTGAGACCTATCCGGCGGTTCCTCTGGGAGGACAGCTGTCCTCAGCTGCTCTTTCAGTCCAAAAGTATTTAGAGATGTCAGTAATGTCTATTGGTGATGGTCCCTACAGGAGCCCACCACCCCGTGCGGGAAGGAGAAGTGTTCAACACACGATACCAGGCTCTGCACAAGCTGGGCTGCGGTGCCTTTGCCACCGTCTGGCTGTGTCAGGACATGAGGTGAGGGGCTGACCAGCTTTCAGGGAGGTGGGAAGGGGTGGCTGATCTCCTGGACAGGACATGCCCCTCTTGCAGAAGCAATAGAGCACAGCTGCTTGCCCTGAGCACATTGGCATCCCCCAAGCACAGAGTAGATCAGTGCTTGATCTGCATTTGCTCTTCTTGTTTAGACACTGGACTGACTTTTTCTCTCCAGCCCTGCCCTGGTCCCCAGGGCAGCTATGCTGCCAGATGCCAGCTGTGGCACCAGGAGCAATGCCCACAGGCCTGGCATGCTGCAGGCCAAGGGGAAGGCTGCTTGCAGTAGGGCAGCACTAACACACAGAGCCCAGGGCTGGGTGACTGGGAGAAGGGAAGGTGCTGCTGGTTAGGGCCACTCTGGTGTGCGTCAGCTGGCAGCTGTGATCTGTTTCCCAGGAGGAAGAAACATGTAGCTGTGAAGGTCCTGAAAAGCAGGGAGAGCTTTGCTGAGGCTGCCCAGGACGAGATCGCTCTCCTGCGCTGTGTATGTATATTCTGAGGCTCTGTGCTTTGCTCCATGGGGATGGCCACTGAGTTCAGGTCTGAGTATCAGCCTCATCATCCCTTCTCCCTTCAGGACTCGGTCTGAGGAGCTAAAGGAGGAACAGGAGAAAACCCCAAAAGTTAGCAAATTTGTAGAAACAATACTGGCTCAGCACTGGACTCTGAAATAGACACCTCTTTCCTCCTCTCATACTGGGACATGCTGGCTGTGTCCTGCTTGCCCTACCAGCCTATTTATTTCAGCTGAGACCAAAACCCAGTAAACAGGAAGAATCCACAGAAAGATAAGGTGGATAATCAACAGAAAAGGGGGTAATGTTATTAAGCCCATGATGTAAGTGTGTCTGCTGTATTTGTGGCATTGCCAGCTCAGAGGGCAATGCTCTATTGCAGCACTGATATGGAAATAAAAGGAAATATTTGAGAAAAAAAATGTAGGATGTAGCAAAAATATAATAAATGTCTGAAGTCAGAAAGCTTCCTCCTGCCTTTGTTAATGGATGTGGTAATTAGGTGCCTCTATCTGGGTCTCAGCTAGTTGACTTTGAAGATGGCTTGACCTGCTAGTTCTAGAGAGCTCATAGTTACAATTCTTCGAGTTTGCCTATGCACAAAGTTACATCAGCTTTAGATGAGTAAAAGCCATTAAATTTTGCATTTCAAATTACTCTGAGGCCTTTCTCCAACAGGCTGAAGAGAAGTTTATTTCACATCTGTAAATCTGTAAGTCCTATCCAAAGGGCCATGAGCCAGACTCTGTGATGCAAGAGGAAGTACCAAGTGGCACTAATTTAGTGTAATCAGAGGGCTGCTTTTCTACACATCAGCATAATCCTGTGTACAGCCTGAGCCTTACCCTTGATTTATTACTAATTCTCTCTGAAAGACACACCTTCTCATTCAGCAGAATACAGCTGGTTCCCAGGGCTGTTCTCACTGGTAGGGGGTGGTTGGTGCCTGCAGAGCTGCCAGGAGAGGTGATCTGGTCTCCCTGGCCTCCAGGGCTGTTCACCTCTGTTGTGCCAGCACAAACCCCCTGGCTCTTATGTGGGTGGATCCAGCAGCTGCACAACATCCTGAACCCAAATCCTGACAGACATAACTGTGAAAAGAAACAAAAGAGCAAAGCACCACACAGAAACTCGTTTCTTGGAGCAGACTCTGCTTATGTGCTTGGAGTCTGTATTTTCTGATGCTGTTTTCCTGGGGTTCATGAAGTGCTAACTGCTGGAACAGAAAGCCCAGTAGGATGGGATAAAATGGATGCAAGATGTCCTTGTGCATATATTTGTCTCTAATGGCAGCTTTCTTGCAACCCTCCCCCTCAGGTGAGCAGCATGAAGAAGAAGGACCAGGCAGGAGAAAATATTGTCTGTTTGCTAGATGACTTCAGAATGATTGGAGAGAATGGCTTCCATATCCTTCTGCTGAGATTGCTGCAGCTCTGGTCAGCAGCATGTGGGCTGGCCTTGGAGAGACACAGAATGGTGTAAAACTGCCCACTGTGCTCCCACGAGGAGGGCAGTAGTTGGACCAGGGTACAGGGATGCAGCTGGAGGGGAGAGGGAGAGGGTGGACAAGGAGATTTTTGGCTGCTCTGGTGAAGGGCAAAAGACTGGTCATAGCAGCTTCTGTCTGTTAGGGAATCCCTGACTCCTTCCCACATGCGTGCTTGGTATTTGAGGTGCTGGGTCCTTCCCTGCGATGTCTGATGGGTAACTACGCTGCCCAGGGACTGCCCCTGCCTTTTGTGAAGAAGTCTTTACAACAGGTGAGAACTTACCTGGAACTACTGGGTGAGGGCACCAGGGGGGACATGCCATGCCATAGTCTTCATCCTGGGGTCATCAGTAATGAACTCCATGACTGCATCTGCAAAGAAAGGGACAGTGACAGTATAGAGCGAGTGCCTTTTTTGGGTTACCTTTTTTTTAGGGAAAAGAATATAACTTTTTCTTTTGGGTGTAAAGAGAGAAAATGTTAGTTAAAATGCAGAGTGGGAAGTCATCGCATTCCCATTAATACAGGGGCACTGTGTGTTACTGCCCAAGCCTGCAGTCTCATCGGGTTTGGGAAGGAGTCAGGGCCACCACCATGAAGGGTCAGCAGCCTGCAGACCTGCACTGGGGATTCAGCGGTGACACTTTCTGTTCCAGTGCCACCATCCTCTCAGTAACCATTGAATTCTCCAGCAGTTCTGCTGCTGGCAGGAGGGACAAACAGGCTGCTATAGTTATGCTTCTTGTGGGTAGACCATGTGTATCTCTGCCCTCCTGCTGTCCTGAGAAGTCCCCTCTGGCAGCAATGCCATTGACATTTGCCTCGGGTAGCACTGGCAGGGACGGCAGCTTTCTGCATGGTACCACCAAAGGCTGCTCGAGGTCTCCCTCAGCACTGATGTCTTTCCAAGGCTTTCTAAATTGCTAGTTCAGCTGACTAGTCCTCCACCCACGTTGAGGTTTTCCTGCTCAGAACCAATTCCTCCCTCATCCCTTCTAAAGATGTGGTGTGCTGATCAAACAGACCGTGAAAACTGAGTTTCTTATGTGTTGTCTGGGAATAACTAAGGAATGAGAAACCTGAGCAAGGCCCCAGAATAGTTAAAATTACATTTTGCCTCTTGTGCTGAGATTTATCAGAACTCTGCACGCTTGCCAAGATGAAGATTTGCTGCCCTGATTCCTGTGCCCTTCTAGGGACACTAAGAAAGAAAACCACTTCCTCCTCCATCCTTTTTCTGGAATAGTCTCTTCTTCCTCTACAGAAGCTCCACTAGCACCTGAATAGGTTACACTAAAATGTAGTGGCATTAATCTCTGTGCCCCATTTCACACTCAGGCCTTTTGCTCGATCCATTCCTGTATCCGCTTTAATTGTAAAACCTCAGAATCTTTTTTTCCCTTCAGATCAGCACTGGGGCAGTATTTACTTCTGATTCATTCCAGTTTAGCTATTTAAATCTTTCCCCGTGTTTCACAGTTACCATTTAAGGCTGGTATTTCCCTGGGGCTGGTGTTCATCCCAGAATAGAATTTGATAATACTGAGAATATTTGCCAGCCCTTTATGACTGACCAGAGTGTTTAAAAAAATATATAAATCTCCCAGCAGCGTTTTTGCTGTTCTTGATTTCTGATAGCGACTGTTTCTCTCTGGTAGGCGTTGTTTATCTCTCCTCTGTGACAAGCCAGACTCTCCCTGCTCCATCGTAAGCCGTTCTTTCCCTACATGGGTCTCCTGCACTGCTCTGAAGTCCTCTCTACATGCACTCACTCATTGTCTCTCCCTCCTCCTGATGAGGTTCTGCTGTCACCATCCTGTGCCATGTCACTCTATAACCAGCCCCCAGTTATCCCTCAAATGATAATCAGCAGGAAGGCATGGTGGTCAGAGGACATAATGGTCATACGAGTGGTTTTTCAGGAGAAAGTTCAGCTTTGTGACTGCAATGCCTCCTCATAGCCCCAGCCTCTCTCCATCTCCCCAGGCTTGCCCATCCATGCTGGGATTAGTGTATTTTCATGCTGCCTTCTGCTGTGTGTCACTGCCATCTCCCCCAGACAGCCCCTTCCCCACTGACCTCCCCAGTTATCCTGTGCCTGATGCCACAGGGCCACCCGAACCAGCCTCACCACTCTGCTGGCTGCACCTCCAGCTTAGTGCAGGGCTCTCACCACGCAGACAGAGTTCATTGCTGATAGTTACCATCAGTGCCCCCTTCCTTCAATAGCAGAATGTCTACAGCTTGCATTCCCGCAGTGCCGGGGCACTCTGCTGGGGCAGGGGAGGTGGTGTGGACCCTTGGGTGGCTGAGGTGACCTGCTACCTGCTCCCCCAGGTGCTGGCAGGGCTGCACTTCCTGCACAAGCGCTGCCGCATCATCCACGCTGACATCAAACCGGAGAACGTCTTGCTGTGTGGACATGACAAAACCCTCCAAAGGCTTCTGCCCGATGCATTCTGCTGCGGCCAGAGAACAGATGTGAGACTAAAGGGACCAGGTGAGTGCTCCAGGGTGTTGCTTGCTGCTTTTTATTTTTTTTTTCCCTTTTTTTAACAAGAAAAGGGAGTTAGGTGTTTATGTGCAGGAAGGAACCAGGGAGGCAGCAGGTACAGGTTATCTTCCCATCTGTAATGGCCACAGCAAAACAGCACAGCCAGCTTGGGCTGCTGAGAGGCTGCTCCTATCTCTGGTTAATCATAGAATCCTTTGGTTGGAAGAGACCCTTGGGATCATCGAGTCCAACCATCAGCCCTACTCCACAAGTTCTCCCCTACACCAGATCCCTCAACACCACATCCAATCTACTCTTAAACACAGTCAGGGATGG
>VZTM01014207.1:126564-192364 GCA_013400555.1 Jacana jacana
CGGGGGCTGCAGCGCGGATCCTCCTGTATTTCCTCGCCCGTCACGCGTGGCCGCCGTGGGGTGGGTTCCCGGCCGCCCTGCCCAAGTCTCCCCCCCCCGGCTCCGGTCCCCCGCCACCTCCTCTCCGGCGGCACCGGCAAGGTCACTGTCGCCTGGCGGCTCGTCCTTGGGTGCCGGTGACCGGAGTTCACCGCCGGGTCGGGCGGGGAAGGAAGGAGGTGAAGTGCGAAGCCGCGTGGGGAAGCGGGGAAATGGGTGTAGCGGCGTGTCGGGGGCGGGGGGGGGGGTTCGCAGCCCCTTCCCAGCCCTGTCCCCACGCTCCTCTGCCCCAAACCAAGATGCCCTGCTTGGGCTTTGTTTTTTAGACGGGGGTGTGTGTGTTCCGCGGGTCTGTAGAGGGCACGGGGTGCTGCAGGGCTGCGGTGGCTGCTGCGGGCTCTGGCCATGATGTCATGGGAGCGTTGAGGGTACGGCCGGGCCCGGGAGGGGGCAAATGCCTCTCCGGGTGAGAATGATGCAGCTGGGTCTCAAAGAACTTGATGTTGCGGACCCGATGGTGTGCTGGTACATCCTGGATTTCAGATCATTCCTCTCACCCTGACTGAGTGTTACTGCCAGAACCTTAACCCAGAAAAGGAATTTCCTATTTCTTCAGCAGAAATAAGAGATTTCCCTTTTCACTTGTATAGGAAATACTGGGATTTATTTCTTTTTTTCTTTTTCTTGTGGTTGACCCAGGAAGTCATCTTGTCGCCAGCCTTTTGGGTTTTGGTGGTTTGTTTTGGGTTTTGGGGTTTTTTTGTTTTTTTTTTTCCTTTTCTCTCTAGAGGTGCAGGGAGGAGGGTGTTGCTTTGCTCTGGATCCTGTGGGTAAGCGTTGAAGACAGTGACAGCAGCTGCTGTTGGCTCTGGAGCTCTGGTTGCTATGAGAGAAGCTTCAGTAGACTTGGCTGCTATCTCCAGGGAAGGACAGCAGAGCAGCCTCCATTAGTGTGGTGGTGGAGAGATGGCTGGCTCACATTCAGCAAAGGGCTTTACTTTTTGGGCCGTTTCCACAGGTCCAAAGCAGAAGCAGGGGTATGTTTTGATCCTGTGGGACAAAAGCCTACAAGGTGGGTTTCGTGGGTGTTCTTGAGTTAATGGAATTGCATTAAAATGTTGGCTGGAAACCCCGAGTTATCCCTTTCCAGATATTTTGGTCTGTGTGAAAAGTAGGACAGCGAGAATTGATATGATCTTCCTGTTCACTGAAGGCTGCAGTCGTGTCTCTTTTGAACTCCAGTCTCCTTTCCAGCCAGTAACAGAGCCAGATGCTTTTCTTATTGTTTGTATGTCTCCTTCCTCCCCTTCCATCGCCTGGGCCCCACTTGCCTTATTGACTGGAATTTCTGCTGTGTGCAGTGGGTGTGTGCAGCAGACACCAGCCTCCTAGTGCTGAGAAGGGATTTTCCATTCACAGACCAGGGAACAGTCAAAATAAAGGCCCGACTCAACTTTGGGACTGCAAACAGAAAGCAGGGAGAGGAGTTTCCTCTCTGCTGCAGAGTAAAATTTATCCCTTGTGCTTCCTAGGCAGCTGTGTTCTAAAATGTGTGGAGAACGCTGCACGGCTGTGGGATAGCGGGGTGAAACCTCCTGGGAATAATGGGGAGGATTTTCTTCATTTGGTCGACTCAAATGCTTGATGAAGGAGCAGTTTGCAGGAGGCCATTTTTGACGTGACTGTGTATTGTGGAATCTGCCAGCTCCTATCCCCACACTCTGTCTACTTCACTGCAACAGCTTCCTTTTTTTTTTTTAAAGGAAGAATGACTGCTTTTCTTATCTGCTTAACTAACCATTTGGCACTGGCTGCTGCCTGTATGATATTATATCGTTGACTCGGAGCTATCAGTGTATTCCAGTGCATTTTTCAAAGATGAAACTGTTGGTTGAGGTATGCAGTGTGGGAAATGGGAATGTTAGCGTTAGAAAACAACTGCCATCTTTGTAAACTAACACCTTAGTGTTAGTATAATGGGGAGCCCCTTGCCCTGACCTGAGTTACCAAACCGAGAATTACTACGAGCTTGAAGCAAAAATTCCAGGACTGGAATAACGTGAGAGAGATTAAAATATGCCCTTAAATCTGCTTGACTGGCAGCCATCCTGTGGTAGATGCCAAACTCCCAAGTAGCTCTTATATTTGAGGGTCTCTAGCACACAAATTGTTTCTGAAGGTGGGGTGAGCAACTTTCAACCCACCTGAAATTCATCCCTCACCGGGGCTGAATGTGGTATCTGCTGCCTAGCACGGAGTGACATGACAACAGTAATGGACTTAGCATGTTGTGAGTATGAAAAACTAGCTCCTTGGTCTCATAAAATTCAGCAAGTGATTTTCATGGTCCCTTAGTCTTTGTTTACAGTCTCTCTGTACGTTGTTTACAATCTCTCTGTATGTTTTACTGGGGAGTTATTCTGCTGCCTCACATCCTGGTGAATAACTGGCACCGCTTTGACAAGGCCCTGGCTTTTTGTTTTACTGTCATACCCCAAGTGACCTGAAAGTAATATTCCTTAGCTAATGTGGTCTGATTTCACCACTGCGAGGTGAGGCACTGAAGTCCCATGTATGTTTAAATCCTTTTTTAGAAAGAAGACTCAGTTACAGCCAGATTTTATTTTGAAAAGTCATATGACAACGTTGAAAAAACCCATAGGAAATAGATAGCATTGAACTGGCATCTCAGAAAGTGCAGAAGTTTATGCACTTTTTTGGGTGGGGAATCCAACAACAACTGCTGATTTAAATTTTCCAGATGTTCCCTGAAGTAAAAAAGAAAAAAAAATTAAACTTCCAGGTGCAAAGCATGTAAGGGAGAACTAAATGTGTGGTGTCCCAGCCATGTTATTTATGAGTCTGCTCTGTTCTTTCTCCCATTTTGGGTGATCAGACTTTTTCAAACTTGTTTTAAATGATGTGATGAGATAAAAATGTTTCTATCTATTCTGGCAATAGTAAAATAAACATAATGAGTGTTCAGAGGTTTGAAACTGCAAAAATCATTCTTCTCGTGGCAATATCACTGTGTTACAGACGCACATGTGTGTTCTTACTCTGGTGCTGCTTGTATGTGTAACTGAAAGCTTGCAGTGTATGAGAGAGGTTGCAATAGGAAAAGTGGGTTTTATGTATATACACACACACAAGCTGCAGTACTTGAGTTGAAAGCATTGGATGTATGTTTAAATGTATAGCATGCGAGACATTAAGTCTCAGTTGCCCCGATGAAACTAAACCTCCCATTTGATTTTAAAATAAAGACTTTGTTGCATTTTACTTGTCTATTTAGTGTTTTTATTTTACAAAAAAAAAAGCAAAGCATGAATGTTCAAGGTGTTGCAGCTCCTGGAGCCAGTCTCTGGCTTTCACGACCGACTTACGGCAAGAGTTAGTGCACAGTAAGCTTGCACCTGCGTTGTTAGAGGCGGTTTGGCATTACTCTGTCTTAGCCTAAACCTTTCACTTGGTTTGATGGAAAAAGTCCCAGATTCTAATGCAGCAAGAGTTCAACATCTCGGAAGTGTGGGAGCTGAGATTTCTTTCCACTTTTTCTCTTTTCTTAATTCCTTATGGAAGTTGCTGGGAGTTTCTTGGGTTTGGGTCTTTGGTGGTTTGTGTTTTGTTTGGTTTGGTTTTTGGTGTGTTTTGGTTTTTGTTTTTTCTTTTCCATTAGATTTGATATTTTGGTGGCAGTTTTCCAGTATTCCTGTAGCAAATCAGCTGAGTAGCGGCCCCTGTCCCTGCTGAGCAGGGAGAATGTGCAGTGCTCCTGGCCTTCCCGCTGAGCTCACACAGGGGTGGGACTTGCTAAGCTGCTGAAATCGCAGCTAATGCCCACTGAGCACGCTGAGAAACAGTTTTTCAACGGCTCCTCGTTCAAATTTTTTTCTCTTCTATAATTAGTAAAGATGCTCTTTGTCTTGGAGGATGATCTACGCGACAAATCAGGAGGTTCTTGTTCATCACCCCCCCTCCCCCCAGCCAAACTAGTGGTGAAGTATTATTTTCCTGTAACAAAAATAGCTAAAGGGATTTTTCCCTCACTTCAACCGATGAGTCTGAACTTGAAAAGCTGTAGCCCAAAAGAAAACTATCTCTAATACTAGTTTTTGTTGCCACAAGCCCTATGGGAGCATCAATGTTGTTTAAATTGTAAATCTGTAACTTTCTGATGCTTAAATCTAATTTAAATGCTTAAACAGTAGAACAAACAAATTATGTTTTTAAATAATAAATTTGAGAAAGAAAAGCTTTCTTGGTGAGTTTCATTTTCTTCCTACCAAACACACAGAAAACCCAATTATTTTAATGAGCGATATGGGAAATGCTCAGAAGAGTGTACTGATGTGCTCAGACTTCAAGGTGGAAAAATGTGGGAGGACTTGTCAGCAGTTTGAGTGGCAAGCTTTTTAGTGAGCAGGAGAAGTAATTTCTTTTGTGGTCAGGAATCTAATAGTCCCACATTCACCAAACATGAAGAAAAAAGGGAGAGGGAAGAGGGAGGAACGTAGAAGGGTGGCATTGAGAAATAGCCAGGAATTTGGCTTTCAGAGTGAAGTTTAGAAGTGATCTGTTGTTTATGCTAAAGTTTAATCCTTATAAACTTGATAACGTAGACAGGTCTTGCATTCCTTGCTGAGGGTCACGGAAGGGCTAAGTTTAGCAAAGGGAAGGTATCCCAAGCAGTCAGATCCATGCAGTTTTCCAGGCAGCAAACTTTTTTGCTTATTCATCCTGTTCTAAGCGAGCTTAGTTATTTTTTTCACTTACAAGCAGCCTTTTGAGACGGAATGTGACTAAGTTTTAAAACCAAAATGCTTAAACCCTAAAATATTTCAAAGTAATTTCAGAGTAGAAAGGTCACGGTGCTTTTGATGTGTTCGTATTTAGAGCATGGTTACAATTGCAATCATACACATTGACAAGAAGATATTGTCTGGATTTGGTAGCTGCTCATTTAGTGACTCAGGCTCATTCCTGTTGTCCTGACAGAGCTCATACCAGGGTTTTCTTCTGCAGCCTTGCTGGTTTACAGAACAGAACTTTTTTTCAGTGACCACGCCAGCAACCCAGAAAACGGTTTGAAGTTCTGATACCGAGAAGAATCCTCTTGACTTTGAAGTGAGCAGTTTGAAATGCAAGTTGTTGATAGGGAAGGAGCGTGAGACCCAGTCATCAGACTTTAACAGAATGTGCCTGCTGAGGGTGATTCAGTCAAAGAGGAAAAAAGAGTCAGGATGCAGCTTGAAGTTTTGGGTTGTCGGTGTCAGATAATGCAGTCTCTTGGTTTTGCATAGACTTTGAATCATGAAAATAAGCGGCTGGAGGATTTTTGAGGATTGAGTTGCATGGAAATATTTGGATAAGGAAACCCATGCAGGAGAGCGTTGCTCAGACTGGAGGAGGGAAAGATGTGTCTTGTTTCTGGGAACAGAACATGGGAGCTGCAGAGGTGACAGCTGGTAGGAGGATGGGACCAGGAGGACTGAGACTTCTCAATGCAGCTTCAGGTAGTGCAGAGAAAGGGAGCTGAGGAGTATTTTTCTATGTGGTCCTGTTTCCTAGCTGTGCCTCTACCCAAATTACATCCTGCTGGCAATGCTCTCCGTTCCTCTCTAGGACTGGTGCTCCTTCAGGATGCTGATATGGAAGCTGCTGCCAAGGAGCAATTTTTAAAATGTTTTTATTGGAGAGAGTGAGGAGGTGAGAATGTAGCCTTGCTTGTAGGCAGGAAGGAATACACTGGAAAAAGTTTGGGAACCAGCGATTTAGGAAACTGAAGTGCCCTGGGGCTTCAGCATAGAGCCCTTAAAATAGTTAGCGTGTCTCAACCTGAGTTGCAGTATCAATTTATAGATACTTGGAAGAGTATATGAACTTTTTACATTCATGTGGCCTTTAACTAAAGACACTAAAACAAATTATTTCCTGTGTTTTGGTGGCATTAGGTTGGAATAACTTGTAATCATGCAGGAAGAATGCTTTCAGTAATGTAGCTGTAGATTAACTTTTGCCACAGCAAAGATCTGGAAGCTTCCTGTGTATAAAGACCTTTGAAGAAAAGATGACTGCTTGATCAAGTTAAGTTGGTTCTGCTTGGCTGTAGCAGAGGTTGACTTTCTGATTCAAAGTTCTCCTGCAGTTTCATGAATTTCAAGGATGCTGGGGTTCAGGATGGCCTGGAGGTTAGTAGGGAACAAAGATACTTGCAGGGTGAGAGTCAGGTTCTGAGCTTGCCACAAACTCACTTTGTTGTGCAGTTCTTCTAATATTCACCTCAGGGTTTGCTCCTATATGGAGATGTGTGTGTTAGCCTGGAATGGGTGTTTGTGATGTACTGTATGTTGTTTGCACAACTCTGTGCAGGTTTTTGGTGCACACTAGTTCCATGGCAGGTCAAGCTGACCTGACCTGCTGCTGCCGCAGTCCCGCTCTCCTTCCCAGCATCACTTTTGCCTCTGTTCCTGCACATGCCTACTCCAGAAGTGAACTACTCAGGAAGGCTACCATGAGGGGGGAAAAAAAAAGGCATTTCCTTTATGGAAGTAAGAGTTTTCTGCTGGCTTCTGCCTGAAGTGCTTGGCTGTGGGGTCAGGTTAGCACCAGTGCAGAACGGGGCTGGGGAGGCTGCGCTAAGGCTGTGCCAGCTGAAGTCAGCTTGAAACTATTGCAGAACTGCACCCTGCGAGTGAGGTTACTCCGGGTGAAGTTACACGAGACAGCTGAGTCCATCCAACAGCTCTGCTGCTGAATGGGGGAAGTTTTGCTCCCCCCTTCCTCCCACCCAATGGGGAGTTCTGCCTTTTCCGTTTGCCAGCTCTGGTTCTCGCTGGATCCCTTTTCTGAGCTCCTCCAGCTTGCTAACACAGCAGAAAGCTATGGTGGGGTTATTTGATGTTTTGGGTTTTGTTGGACTGTTTTTTTGCCAATATAGCGAACTGGATTGGCTCACCAAGAGATTTGACAAGCATCCAGAGCCCTCACAAAATAAATAGGGGAGAGCGTATGGGTGGAAGTGCAGAGGATGTGGTGGGGACCAGAGAAGGGGAGCAGGGTCTCTTGCCTTTCAATGGCAGATTGCGATATATAGTGCGGCCAGCTCAGGCTGCCTCCTGAACGTCCCACTCCTTTCAAAGGACAGTGAGCTGCCATCCACTGCATGCTGAGCAGTCTGTGAAATACTGTGGATTTTTGCCCCTGGTATCTGTGCATTGTGTGCTTTCTTTAAGCAAACCTTTAGTTCCCTGCTTGAAAATGGGCAGTGTAGTCTTCATTTGCTCAGGAAGCTGGTTAGATAGGAGTTTTTAATGTAGGCTTGATCTGTGATGGAGGAATGGTGTTACAACTTACACATGGTACTTAACTTTTAAAATAGGAAATTCTTATAGGTATACTTTGTGTGGAAAGTAAATACGGCAGAGTTGAAGTGATGATGTGTTTTAGAAGATGGCAAAATGTTAATTAATATAAAAGTATTCAAATCTGTGTAAGTAAATGCACCACACAATGTTCCACTGTTCCTTGCCTCCCCCTTATTTTTTTTAACCTGGTAATTATAAAGTGTTTATTTTGCATTTACTTGCCAGTCATTATAACTTGTGAGATATCCAGGCAAGCAGAAAATTAGGAATTACTGAGGATAGAGTAGAAAATCTAGTAGTAAAAAACCCCATAGCATGAATTCCACCTAGCTTTGCTGAAAATGTGTCGAGGCACGAGTGTGACTGGAACAATGCAAAAATTTAACTCTCAAGGTTAGTGGCAGCAAAAACTTGAATCCTATTTCTTTAATATGGAAAACTCAGTTAAAGCAGCATCTATTCAAAATAGAGCGGTTGTCTGCGTACTGCAGATCCCACCGCATGCTGCTCCATCTGCTTGCTGGGAGTCAAGGCTTTTAGTTTCATACCTGGTGAGAATATTGGTCTGGGAGAACTTGAGGGAGCATTTTGGCTATTAGTTTGAAGAAAGTTATTTAAATGTTGGCATGTCATGACATCTCCAAATGCATATTGCTGTGCAAAAACTTCATGTTGGGTGTGAGCAGTATGCCTTGTAAGTAAGAAACGTCATCTGTTGTGAGGGTGATCTTAGTGAAAATCTTCACAAATAGCTCCAAATCATCACATGGCAATAAAGGAACTAAGCAGACTGTGTTTGCTGTTTTATGCTTCACGACTGATCTGATAGCAGTTGTTCTGACTTTGCAGCGTGGTAGCTGAACACCCGGGTGAGCAGTAGGTGACATGGAGGTAGAGTTCCTGTGCACCTCCTCTGAACGATTGTCTCCTCCCTGCCTCTGCCTCCAGGTGAGTTCCCAGGGTCAGGGCACATCCTTTATCTGACAGCAGCCTGGCAGAAGGTGCAAAGTTTTTCTAGGTAATAGATGTTGTATTTTGCCTTCCCAAGCCCTTCTCTTTGGGTAAGTGTCTTGTCAGTATGAAGATCTCTGCTGAAGTTAAAACTAGGACTTGCGAGATGTGTAAAGGAAATACCTTAACACTGCCCTGCGATGGTCCTGTTTGGAGAGGCTGTTCTTGGGTGCTCTGCCTGAGGTAGGAGACACTTGGATGCTGAAGTCCCAAGCTGATGGCTTCCTTTACACACCTGTGGAAATCACTGTTAGAAGAGCAGTGCTTGTTACCCTTCCAGCTTAACTCCTGAAATACGTGGAGCTCCTGGAAACGCACGAGTCAGAGAAGTCAGACACAAAAGTGGTTGCATCTGGTGGCACAAGTCTGCTGTTTGGTGGATCCTCTTCAGTCACTGTGGGTTCAGAATATCCTTTAGGAAAGGTTCAGATACAGAATTTACAAGGTGAAAAATTCAGAAACTGGGAAAAGCCTTTCCCCATAAGCTGCCAGAGAAAGTAAGAGTGAAATGAACAGGTTATACTTCCTATTTCCTGCCTCTGTACTTCTAGGTCTTACAGACACAGGTAGAAGTAACAAATTAATAAAGTGCTAGTGTGTTCTAGAAGCGAGAAGCCTGCAGTCATTAGTTAGGCCTTTCTACTCCAAGGCATAGCTTGGAACTGTCAGCTTGAAACTGATCAGCAGAAATTTGTTGAATTGCACATGGAGAAGAGGATCTTGAAGGAGCAAGGAGAATGAAATGGCATATCCAGCTGTTGATGTAACACTGCTGTTTTCTGTAGAACTGCATGAAAATGTAACCAGGAGCTTTTCAGTGAAATCCTTTAACTGAACGTGGGTTGGGTTTTTTTTCAAACCAGTCACGCAGTGGAGAAGGATGGGGGGTGATTTAGGAGCAGGCTGTTCTTGTGAGCAAAATTTGTAGCTTTCTGTTGCTCTTCCAGTGTCAAAGTTTAAGGCTTCGCTCCTTTTTCTGAGCAATAGTGAAGTAGGCTGTTCCCATGAGAGTCGCTTTGTTGGGGTAACATTTGCAAGGAAATCTGATATTTTCAGTTTTACATGAAGAGAAGGTTGTGAGGGAGGAAATAAATGGCCTTGACACATATTTGAAAAATGATGGAAACTTTTCAGCATTTTGTAAAACAAAATTACCTAAGTTGTTAAGAAAGGTGGCTGTTACTGAAATGGTATGTGGGTTTGAAATGTACAAATTCATCTCGAACAATGGGGCTTGCTACAGAGTTCTGTTAGTATTGAGAAGGTGCAATTTAGCTTAAGTTAAAATCTCTCTGGTTAAACGCATCATCCCTGCTTCTTGGGAGGCTGCTGCTTCTCACTCGGGGTGCCTGTGAGAGTCCTTAGCCTGTTCCAACCGTGAATGAAACAAGTGAAACGGCCACAGTGGTTTAGATCCTTTTCAGGTGGTTTTCCCACTCAAAAGTTTGAGATGCCATTCTGCCAGGGCAGTTTGTCCCCAGTCCTGTTCTGGTTAAATGTAGTTGCCTCTAGTTTTCATGTGCATGGCTTGAAATACCGTATGTGACATCTCAGAAGTAGTATTCTGATTTTACTGATAGGAAAATTAAGGCACAGAAAAGCCATTAGCTTGCATAGGGCATCTTATAGGCACTGTGGAGGTAAAACACTGATTTTTTGTGGGTTTTGTTTTCCACTCTAGTGGTGCAAACTGCTTCTCTTGAACTTCTTTAGGTCCCTGTCTCACCCATGTCAGTCTTTGCCTCTGCCTACCTGTCCGTGGTCTGTCATGATGTGTTGCTTCTGTGTATACCTTTGGTTTCTTTCAGTAAAGGAATCAGTGGGTTTAATACTGCTGTTAATAGGGTGTGAGGGGTATGCTGTGTAGTAGATATGGGGGGGAAGGGAAGTCTCCTCTATGAGATGTTGATGGGGAAGCCTGGTAGTATGATGCAGGGTATTTTTCCTGCTTGTTTTCACTAGCATTGTAATGCTACAAGATAGCTTATCAGTCCTGATGGCTACAAATCAGTAGCAACATTGTTCTTAACCCAAACTATGTGAAGGGGCCTTCAGAGTATCTTGGCAAACTGTGTTTGGATGCTTAGTGCACACAAAGTCTATCTGCTTTATTCAGGAAGATAATTCCTGTTTGTGTCGTTCTCCTCCTGCGTTGAGATGATTCTCCTATCCAACTGTTACCCTGCTGAGGTCTTGATAGTTCTCAGTTTTTCCATAATGACAAAATCAAATTAGCCCTGCAATGACTGGTGGATGTGAAATTCCTCTCAGTTAAAGGACGTGGCCCATAATATTTTTCTGGCTATTTTTTTGATTGGGAGAATTCAGCATCTTGTGTTTGAAAGGGAAAAGAGAAAAGATGCAAATTAGGAAATGCTGGTGCTTAAGGTGCGGGGAGGAGTGCGTAGCTTGCTTCTAGAATGTAATCTGTCCAGCTGTGACTTAGTCATCTTCAGTCTTATATAAAATGCGTCCAATCTAAATACTCGAGCGTCTCCCCCCTGAATGCGGCAAACCAGCGTCTTTTATGCTTATGTGAAGCTGTAACAGGCGCAAGCCATCTTCTTAGGAGTGCCTTCATACTTGTGAACTTGCAGCATCCATCATGCTGTCAAGCCTCATTTACTCATGTGATGGGTTTGTGGTTGGTGTTCCTTTTTTTTTTTTTTTTTTNACAATTTTTCCAGGTTTAAAGAGGTTCTGTGCTGTTGGCAGGGAATACAGCATTGATAGTTCCAAACAAGAGAGCGGAGAACGGAACGTGAGAACACAGTGACTCTCCCAAGTCAGACTGAAGGTTTTGTTCTTCTCTGACGGGGCCAAAAATTGATGCTTAGGGCAGAAGGCACGATGAGAGGATCACAGGATCTTGGCTAACATCTCTAATTTTGGTGTGGTAGTTCATGCTGTTACATTAAATTCAGCCCAGCTCTCACTTGCTTTGATTTCACATAGCTGTTAAGGAAGGGGGGGAATAACTGACTTATGACATGCTTTTATATAGATAAATATATGTCCACATTAATACTTTGTTTCTATAATTATGGGGATTTTGGGGGGATCAGGGAGATTCTTGATAATGACCAAAATAAGAATTGGTAATCTTTGTAGGAAGTGGCCTGTGTGACTTGAAAGATATTCTGTGCTAGTTAAGGAATGATGGACATCCTTACTCAGGTAATCAAGGAAACAGGTACTGTGAGTGTGTTGTTAAATGTATTGATAAAGCTAGGTGCTGATAAATCTTACCACTGTGACCATGGAAGGTAACAACATTTAAAATTATACCAATAGGTTTGTCACTAACACAAATTTCATGAAACTGGGGAAGCTAACATCAGTCACCTGTGTATGCAGTGTAAGAACAGTCTCCTTTGGAGGTGTAGTTAGAGCTGGAGCTTCACTTCTTCATTCTTCAAAGGCTTCCAAGAAACTATTTGATATAGTTTTAGTTTAAAAAAAAAAATATTAAAAAAATTAAACTTTTTTCATCAAACCTACAAATGTACTGTGTGCACGTGAAGACGTAATGGTTTGGGTTGATGGTGCCTGGGGACATCTAGACTGCGGTCTGTTGCATGATTTTAAACTCCCCTCAAAGAATTGTGGAAATCCACGTGCTGGTTCTTAAGCTGTGCTTGACAAACACGGTCTAGCTCGTTTGAAAACTGTGGTGCCAAGTGCAGAAGTGACTAGGTGAGATTTTTCCAGTCTTTGTTAGGTGGAAAGTCAGATCATCAGAAGGTTATTTTTGGCCTTAAAATGCATAGTTACGCAGACTGTGGCCCTGGAGAAGAAATGAGCAAAGCCCTGAGCAACCTGATCCAAGTTGGCCCTGCTTTGGGGAAGAGGAGGGGGTTTCAGTTAACCTTCGGTGGTCCTTTCCAGCCTAGATTGTTTGGTGGTTCTGTGGAACTTAGACTGAGTGTAGGAGTTGTGAGGGACATGTCTGGTTTGGGTGAAGAGGGCAGGAGTTAAGAGGAAGAAGGCAAGGTAGTCTGACACTGGAAATGGTTGTGCTGGAGAAATTGCATTAGCAGTGGAGATCCAAAATGTCTGGGACTGTAACTTGGAAAGGACACACCTAGCTTTATAGAAGGTTGTGAGATGAAATCACCTTTTAATTTACTGCTCTTTAGAGTATTTTTATCTGGATAGCATAAAGTAACTGATAAAGCTTCTGCCAGAGAGACTCTGGTGAGATAATAAAGTATGTTTAGGGAGCTCTGAATTGTTTTGCCACATTTCAACAAAAGATATGAATCCTTCTGGTTGCGAGATGATGCATTTGTTAGCAAAACTGCAAAGCCACCTAAACATGGTGAAACACTTGGAAAGCAGTAGCTCAATTTAAGGTCTTTGCAGCTAGTTGCTTCTACATGGTACTTGGGCCAGTATTTTACTTAGAAGGATTAATGTGATTCTTGAGCGCATTGAGGAGAAAAAGAAAAAAAAAAACAGTGGGGGAAAGGAATGTGAAGCAAAAATAAGTAATCTTAACACAGCACCGTTGAGACTGATACTGGAATTGAATTCTGGTTTCCATGCTTCAAGAAGAGTGCCAGTGTATTTGGAGAGAATTCAAAGGACAGCTGCAGAAATGATCCAGGGACTGGAAAATAAGCCTCATGATGTGAGGCTTAAAGGAGCTCAACTTACTCAGCTTATTGAAAAGACAATTGAAAGAGGACTTGATCTTTCTCTAAAAGGACTTGTGAGATTTGCTGACAAAGGCATAGCAATATCAACTGAAGTTAGACAAATTCTGTCTCCAAGTGCACTTTCTTAGCAATGATAATAATTAAACGTTGGAATGGTTTATAGGGAAGGGGAAAGAAGCAAATGTCCATCTTAGTCTTTTTTAATAGACCCAACTCACTTCTTTCTGGAGAAGATATACTGTGGTTTTAAATTTTTTTTTAATGATGATAGTACTCCTTTCCTAACACTGGAGTTTAAGAATCTTTAAAGGTTCTCTACCGTGATCACTTGGTGCAAGTTCAGATACATGCACTTGTAGTCAAAGCCAAGATCATGAAATTAGGATGAATTTAGAGGAGAAATAGTTAACCTGGTGCTAGAATACTGCCTTGCATAAGACACATAAGATGTGAAGGGAACTCTGAAATTTAATGCTTTGTGGCTTGCATCATTGGAACTCAGTTCTTTCCCATAGTGCATTGCTTCAGATGTTTAAGATATGGGTAAGGCTTTCTGAAAGCCTCCACAGAGAAGCCCTGATGTAACTGTGTACACTCACTGTGTTCAGATGAGCATTTCTGAATTCCAGTTGACCACAGCAGAAGTCTGTAAATCTTCTTTATCCTTTTTTAGAAACAGTATTAAAAAAAAATTGCACAATAGCAGTATGATTACAATTCCTTGGAGAGGCAAAGTAAGCACAAGCTCTCCTGGTAGGTTTCATTCTTAAATTAGTGCAGGATATTCTCTGTCTCCAAAATCAACTGGACTTAGTCAGAAAGTTTATTCATGTTTGAAGCAATATTAAGTAGTTGTCAGAAGCAGTATTGTAATGGCTCTTGTTCGCTGGTTTTGCTGCCATCCAAATGAGAGTACTTCAGCCATTCTGCTCCTCCCTCCCTTTGTAAATTCACCTGGGGAATTGAGTGACTCACTTTGGTAATGGCTTCGGATCGTGCTTCTACTTTTTATTTGTCCATTCTACCACTCCCTTGATGGCTCCCAAGTTTCTCTATTTCCATAGATTATCTTACTCCAGATGCCTTTGCAGACATGCAGAGTTCTTAAATTCCCTTCTGGTAGGTCTCAGAGTCTGCTGCTTGGTGCAGGTAGAGCTCTGGGCGGTCCTTCCTGTGTGAATACTCCTCCTCACCTGCGCGGAGGAGGACCTGGAGCTACCTGGGCTGCTCTCCCTCCTCCTGCATGGCTGCATTCCTGCCTCTCCTCTCCAGTCAGGCCAGGGAGGAGCCCCGTGGCTCCCATCTCTGCAGCTGTGCAGCAAGGAAATGCTTCTCTGTCCTAAGAAAGAGGAGGCACCTCAAAACTCTGTAGCTTTTCGAACATTGAGCCTATTGATTTGTCACAAATGGAGCTGTTTCTGAGGTGAGGAGGAGGTTGTCGAGCATCTGAAATGCCTTTGCTTAGGGCTAAAGGGCTGGCAAACTGCAGAAACTTGTTTGGGCATTACATAGTGTAAAGCAAAGGCCTCCAGCTTCAAGATGTAGCGTGGCAATCCCTTCACCACACAGCCCTATCTGTCTTACCCCACAGAAGCGACTCGCAGACAGAACTGCACACCAGACAGGTTGTGAAGGGTTAGCAGGAAAGAAATCTCCTCCCTACGGGTTGTACCTACCCGTGCTTAGTTGTATTTGCAATAATAATGAAAATGTCCTTAATATATTACTCTGCTCATAATTCAACATTCAAAAAGCCCAGCAGCTGTGGTAGCAGATAGCATTTCGTGATTGATGTGTTACAGAACCACTTGCTCTGCATCGCTTTCGTGTGAGCCCCACAATGAGCACTCCTGGCCAACTGTTTGATGTCAGTGCTGCCCTGTTACCACCCACATGCAGTTAAGGTGGTTGGTTACAGCGTTGTGTGCTCATAGAGAAGTTCTTCTCAGAAGAAGTGACTCTGAATTTATCTGCAAGTCACCAGAAATAGGTCTAGTTTGGGTGGCTTTAGTCTTTATTCAGTCACCAATTGCAGGTTTGCGACTGCCAATTTCTGGTCATCTGCATTTACTTTGAAAATGTGTTCAACTGGATTATCTGCTTTTCATCTTGTGAACAAAAAATGGGCTAGTCAAGAAGAGACCATGGCTCTCAACTCTGTCCATACCACCGAGCTTTGCATTTCTAATGCCAGCAATTAAGAAGCAGGTTGGAGCTTCCTGAGTAAGTGTCACGCTCCTGGCGTGAGAACAAGTCTTTGATTAGCTTGTCTTACCAAAAGCTTGACAAAATAACTTATCTACACTTAGATTCCTCAAAGCTTGATGGTCCCATATATGGTTGGCTCATGATTTAGGCTGTTGATCTGACTGCTATAGTTGGGTGACTGCGCAGAGAGGATCCATCATGTAGAGCCGGGGTGTGCCATGCTGCTGTGGTGGTGGTACCTGTGTTTTGGGATCAGCACGTACATAGCCAGTGCCAAAATACAATATAACCTGAGATGCAAGTAAGCCAGAAAAATGAACTACAGTAAAGAACTTCTCTTGAATATAATTTGGCAGCAGCAAGTGGTTAGAAGACCCCAAAGAGGGAAATAAGAGTTTCTACTTGATAGGCTGCCTTGGGGCCTTCGTGATTGCCCTGCGCCATAGTCCTGCTGACTGTGTCTGACAGGTTTTGTGCCAGGAAAAGTAAAGCTGCAGGACACATCTGAGTTTTCTAGGGGTCCCAGTACCATCTTAAATGACCCAGAGCGCTGCTGGGTGCTGGTACCTGGGCAGGTGCCACAGTTGGTGGTGTTTTCTACAAAGGCATCCCTGAGAAGGGGCTGTGGTGAGGCAGAGCAGCAGGTTGAGCTTAGAAACCTGCCACAGTGCTAGAACATTGCTGAAATCCTTATCAGCCATGTAAAATTCACTGGATTTTAATGTTTTTCGGTGATTACGTAGCTCAGTTAGTAAATGTGTCTGAACGTCTCGCTGTCTGCAGGTTGGAGGTGTTTCTGTAGCTGTGTTTCCCCGGTGTTTGTTGGGACACGGCACATGAGCGTTACACAATCCTGGAGTAACTTCCTTACACTGTGGAGAAAAATGTATTTGCATGATCTGGAGCCCAGGTGCGGGGCTGTGAAACTCACGGGTTGCACACCACAGAGGCCTGGCCGAGCTGGGAGGGCGCTCGCTGATGGGTTGAGCTGGGGGCAGGGTCAAAAGGAGCCCTATAATGGGGTGTGAGGCTGAACTCTCGCTTGAGGAGCCCACAGCTCCATAATTGCCATGCTGGGTGATGTTGCCATGGCTGCCCGGGCTGTCCCTGTGTGGTTTCCTGGTGTGTGAGAGCGGGGCTGAGGCTGCCGGCGAGTGCGGAGCTGCCCTACGTGTTTGGGGAGCTGAGGCGTGCGCTGGCAGGCCCTGGTGACGGGAGGATCCCCGCCTGGGAGACCTGAGGCTTTGAGCTCAGGCCCTCTCCCTTCTCTCCCCTCCAACAGATCAGAGGGCGAGCTGTGATTTTTGCAGGAATTTAAAACCCCTTTTTGCTTCTTCCTCACTCCCGTGAGGTCCTTCATTCCTGCTGAAACCGCGGTCACGCTAGGAGTGAGTGGGGGATGTGAAATGGAGGACCCCCGGGGGGGAGGCAGGAGGGGAGGCCTGAGGGGGGCTTGCCGGGCCTGGATGGGCTCCGATGTGTTTTGATCCGAGATCCTTTGGCTGCGCTGCCATCTGCATAGCCTGTGAATAGTTTGCTCTGGCACAGACCTTGTTCCTCAGTGTTGCATCATCTCTGGGAGAAAGGCCAGGTCCGGAGCCCCAGCACAAAGGCTTTCTGAAGGCGATGAAGCTTGTTCTGTGTGCAGAGCATCTCTCTCCTTCCTGTCATCCTTTCCACGGGATTCCTGAAGTGGCCTCCGTCCGAGAGCCCCTTTGTCAACAGCTGCTTTATCTCCGCAGCTTCCTGCACACCTGGCTGATGCAACGTCTGCCTTGGAAGCTGCTGCTGGAGTCTCCTCTGGAGCTGGGTTGTTTGCCCTGGCTGGGAGTGGCCAGGCAGGCAGCCTTCATCACGTGGGGGCCCTAAATAGATGTATAAAGGACGTACAGCCAGACCTGTGAGGCAGAGAGTATTTAGTGGGATTACGGAGAAATCTTTTTTTCCAGTTCTAGGACTAGAGGTTGCAACCCTACTCCTGGCAACTTGTTTGTGGTTAGCCTTCCACTGGTTGCAAGTTTGGGACGCTGCTCTGTGCCAGTAAATTCTGCTGATTCCCCTTCTATATTCAGCGACTTCCCGTGACTCTGGACTGTCCGGATTCTCATGGGAACTGTAATTCCCTGGGTTTGGATTCGATCCTAGTTATTGCCCTTTATTGCTCTGTTTCCGTCTGACCTTGCATGTAGTATAGGCTTTTCTCTGAAATCCCTGCAAAACACAGTTTCAAGGTCTGGAGGTGGTGTGGGCTTTTTCTGAGGGGAGGGGTGATTTCTGACAACCTTTTTAATTTAGGGTTTGTCTGCTTAGGAAAATTTAGTAGTTACACAGGTAGAACCATTCCTGTGAATACTGTTACATTCACAAGCAACAAAATATAGAACAAAGAAACACTGATCTGCTAGGATTAAACCAACATCATTTACATTATTTAAATTAATCTTGAGTCTTATTTTAACTGCAGCCATTTTCTGGTGTAGGGAAGCCCCTTAAATTGATTCTGGAAAGGTAAAATGTATATGGACAAGGTGTGGCAGACTGAGCAGCGGTGCTTTCCAGTATTGCTCTTCCTAGTTGTCTGTGCTACCCTGTTACAGAAATGTATTGCCCCTATAACAGTGTCTAAAAGGAAATATGTATTTTACCTGCTTCTGCTTTCAGTCCAGTCTTCTTGGCATCTACTGCACTTGATGAGACATGGCAACATTTCCTTCCTGCCAGCTGTTTTGGCAAAGACTTAGAGGGCTCAGTCGTAGCAGTAACATCAGCTGCCACAGCTGGATTCACTGGAGGTTAGTTGTCAAGACCTTAATCTCAAAACACCAGTTCTGAACCTTTTTGTTTGCAATTTCTTATTTTTGTGCCATACAGACATTTGATTGTTCTCCTTCACCCCGTGGGAAAAGACTGACTCTCTCACAGTAGAGAACCGGCACAGCAGTTAGGATGTGTTCCCCTCACTGCAGATAGTTTTCCTCCATGACTGTCCCAAATCAAAAGTTTGTAAAATTGAAAGAATATGGATGTTTTTCCTCTTTTCTGTTTCATTTACATTAGCAATTTTAGTATCATCAGTTCTTTGGGGCCTCAATTACATATTTTTTTCTCTTGTATTGCTGTGTATCTTTCAAGAAAGAACAGAAAACAGTATTAGCAAAAATAAAAGTGCTCAGTGGGTCACCTTCCTTTCATTTGAAAAAATACCATTTTAACTGTTTCAGTGTTTGAAGAATTTGTCATCTTCCCAATGGCGTGTTATGTTGTGAGATAAAGGTGAGGTAAAACTGTTTTCCACATAGAAAGGGACCAATGATTTGGATCTATGGGTTTTTTTTTTCTGAGTTTCTCCACTATTACCATTATTCTTTACATTTTATTTTGATGATTAACATTTTTAAGGTGTCAGTATTTCATATAGATTGCTCAGTTTTCAAACCACTGTCTTGTGAAGTTTTCTTGAAGATTTCCCGTTTATGGCTCTTACAGTTATGATGACTTTGATATGAAGTTCTGGATTGGGATAGTCCCTTTCCCTTTACATTGAGGTTGTTATTCCTTTAAGCATCATTTCTGTCACCAGCCTGCTCAGCAGACCACGCAAAGGCAGCCAAGTCCCTTCTCATCAGTGTGGGATGCAGGCAAAGTTTCCTGGAGTCTGCCTGTCACCTCTCCATAAATGTACCTCAGAATAATCTGGTCAACCACAGATCACTGCTGCTCTGTAATTTGCTTCCCCTTTCTAATTTGGCTTGTGTTTGTTTATGGAATTATCCTCATGTATGACTCTTCAGCCAATTTCAAATCAATATAAATTAAACTTTCCAGTAATGTTTCGTTATGCAAATTAGATCTTTTAAGAAAGTCCAAAAGAGCCCTTGTCTGACGTCTCCTCCCCCAGAGTGTACTGGACTGTAAAGAATGTGGTTGAGTTGTCAAGTAGAAGGTATTTCTAGAAGCACAGTCTTACCTGCCCTTCCTTTATCTCTTAGTACATTTTTCTTGTATTTCGTACTGTAATACCCAAAATCCTTAGTGATTGCAAGAGGAAAACACAGGAGATTTTTTATTAATTTTTATTTTTTTAATTTGGGTCTGCAGAACAAAGAGGTTTTGTGTAACTTCTTGACTGCTGAAGCAGCAGCAGAGATTTGAGGTTATTCTTTTTGCATTCCCAAGTAATCTCTGCAGTCTTGGGTCAGTTGCTGAGACTACTTGACTGTGCATTTCGTAATTTCTCTGCTTGATGGTTTAATTTCTTTTAATTCCTCACTGTCATCGTTTGTAGTCCTTTAGGGTGTAGTTTGTGGAGGAGTTTAACTAAAATTGATGTTTTCTGCATCTGATAAAATGATGGAATCCTGTGGATGGACATGATGAAAATTGCTGTTTATCCAATTTTATCAAAATCAATTAACCGTGCTTGAACCTCAGTTTTAGAGGTGGTTCCTGTAGCCTTCACTGGGCTGCTTTGTCACACTGACTTAAGCTAAGTAGGTGTGTTCATAGACACGTGTTGAGGTGCTTTCTAGTGCTTCCATGTGGTATTTTAAGAATAATGGGAATCGTTGGTACGATTCTATATCTCGTATGGAACAGCTGGGCTGATGCATAGGCCCGTGGGTACCAAAAGCAGTTTGAAATCACCCACGTCTCTAAAAGCAGTTGTCTCACCTTCCCGTGACCCTCGACTCCAGATGTTGTGCATCATGGTGAGCAGGATTGGGTCTGGCTGGGCTCCTGCTTTTTGACACACTTAACAATTTTAAAATGTTCTTATTCTTGTTCAAAGAGTTTATTGGTGCTTTATCACGGTTCTCCAGGTCCTGGAGAGCCAGATGAACTCTGAACCAAATGTGCAAGCATCTCTCTTTGCATAGTTACTTATGTGTAAAACAGGAAAGAACCTTAAGAAAGGTCAAAGACAGAGAAATCTTTAATCCCAGCAGTATATTTGTTAGTAATTCGGTTGTCCAGGTCTGTGTGTGCAGCTAATAAATAATACCCGTGTTGCCCCTTATTTTGATCCTTTCTGTTGTAGACTAGGCCTGAGCTCTCGCAGCCGCTGTGGGGTGGATGGATTGTGTCCTGCTCTGTCAGTCAGTGAGCAGGTGATACATGGTGCTCATGGTAATAGTAAATACCCGTCTCAATAAGTCATTTTTTAAAACTGGTGCAGTTGCTGCTTAGTGAAACCAGCTTGTTGTCAGAGCAGACCAAAGTGTTCATATCGGTAGACTGAGGCACAAGTCAAGTACTTTGAGGAGTCTGTATGTTTCAGAGTAAGCTGGAGCTAAATGACTTAAGGATTTGTCTGCTCTGCCTCGTTCTTGTGTAGGTGTCCTTATGGGGTAGAGCGTCTGAAATTCTGGGAATTTCGTGCATTTTTGAGCTGGCCTTTTTAAACACAAAAGCCCTTGATCTGATTCTGTTTGCACTAAAGGTGCTTGCCCTTCTGTGAGGGCCTGCCCTTGACTGAGGTTTACGGGTGTGCTGGAGAGGACGGGCAGTGCGTGCTCAGACTCAGGTGGGCTGCACGTGTGCTTTGGGTGGCATCAGCTGATGAGACAGGACGTTTTCAGTACGGTATTTTCAGTATGGTAACTGAAGCACTTCATGCTTACATTAGATGTCTCCAAGATTTTTAGCTATTCTGAAATCTACAGGGGAAAAGGTGAGTGAATAGGATCCCTAAGCCTGGTCTCGCTTTTTATACTGCTCCACTTGGAGAGAGTGGAGCCTCTGACACAAATGGCAGTGTAAGTATGGACTGGTTAGAATTCCCTGGCCTTGTCCCAGATGAGTTTGATGGAGAGGATGCTGAGGAAGGCTGGATAGCAGAGCTGCTGTTTCCAGTTTGCCACCAGCTCTGGCCTACGGTAGCGTGAGGTGCAGGAGAAAAGACCTGCTTTGAATTTTATTGCTGGTTATGGCTTAGGAGCGTAAAGATGCACAGCTCATTATATATGGATCTCATGCTATATAGGTGACCTGCAGGCCCAAAGAAGGATGGAGGGTATCATCTGGATACTATTGATGCCGGGTTGTGAAAAGTCTTGAGTCTGCATCCAGTTGTAGAAATTCCATTCCTGGAGTTGTAGGGAGTGATAAAGGGAGCGCTTGTTTGTCCTTTGCTATCTGTGAACAGGAGACACGTGAGAAGTGGCGGCTGTCTGTGCAGGCAGCGGGGATTTCCCCGTCCTCCCTCCCCTGGCACACGTGTTGGAGTTGTATCTACTTGGAAAAGGCTTTTCTCAGTTTGTCCATGATGTGTTTTGTAGCAGTGTTACCTTCTTAGCATTCTCAGCAACGCATGAGACGCTGGACGCACAACATTAAAGTATTTCAAGTCCTCTGTAGACACAGACTCACAGGCCTGCACTGGTGCTGCAGAGAAACAGCCTGAATTCTCTGTCCTGCTGGGTAAGTGCTTTCCCCTTTGGCCTGTGACCATGGGAAGGTGTAAAGGGAATGCTCTCCTCCACCTGAGATTGTCTAACACCACACAAGCAGCACCAAGTAGAGGTGGAGCCGGAGCATCTGAATTTAGGTAACAAGGGCTGTTTGTGAGGCTGTACCCAGGGATTTTTGTCTGGGGATGAATTTTTCATGGCTCTCAAGTATTTCTGTAGAGTCTGTCACCAAGTGTTGCTTCCACAGATGCCCAGGTGTGTCTGTGAGACCAGGGCACTAGTGAAAATGGGAACCACCACGTATTGAAGGAGGAAGCTGTGTGCGAGCCATTTGACTGACCACGCTTGATTGCCCGTTTCTACTGTCTTTTAACACCACAAGTAACACAGAGAGTTTCCAGCGGTAAATCTTCTGCATCTGCTGTATTTGTAACATGGAGGGCAGCAGTTGTGGAAGTGAGCCAACGCAGCGCTGTGCCTGCTGCATCCTAAACAGGGTTTCAAAAATTAAATCCACTGGTAAAGCAGGTGTTGCCTAACCTTGGCTTGGCCAGCTTAGATTTATTACAGTCCTTTCTGTCGATACAGGATGTTACCTGAAATAATTGAATGGCACACATTGACATTTTAGCTAAGGCAGCCACTTAGGGTTTTGTTCAGACTGGGAGTCCCTTGGTGTGCTGGGTGAGAACTGGGGATCCCAAACTGGGGTGGCTGTGTGGGTAGATGCTCATCTGGGCTGTTTTGACAATGTTGGGGAAGACCAGGTGTCTTTATACTGGTGTGACTGGTTAAGGCGGCAGGCGTGTAGATGCCAAACATGGGAAAAAATATGTCTTTAAATCCTGCATTTCCAAAAGGAGTTAAGTATGGTTTACCTGTTAAGCCATCAGAATTTCTGTTTCCATTTGGTTTCAAGAAGAATCGTATTACAAGGAAGATAGGTTTGTGCTGTGGTCTGAAGCTCATCAAATTTTCCTTAAGACTTGGAATCCTAGGAGGACTTCCAGTGGCACTGGAGAGAACTTGGTGCAACTTTCTTTCTCTTGATACGGCTGTATATTTGGGAAGGGAGAGGTAAAAAGGAGCTTGGGGGTTGTATATACAGAAAATTAGGCAATTTGATGGGTTTTGGTCTCAACCCCAGTATTTTCTGTGCAGGCTGATGTTTTGGGTGTTACCAGGCCAAGTTTCATGAAGACCAGACTGTAATCTAGCCTGAAGGTGATGTGGTCTTGGACAGAGCTTGAGATTCATCTCAGCAATTCATTTTGAATGTTACATTGTTCGAGTTGAAAGTACACATAAAACAGCGGCAACAAACAGCAAAATCTGAGCATGGGTGATGGTTGGGCAAGTACTGCTGGGTCAACACAAAAGCGACTGAACTGGAATTTGCCTTGTCTAACCTTTCTGTTTGGTATTTCATGTTTCTCCGGTAATCTCTTTCCCAAAAGTGGGAGTTACTGTTGCACTGAAACAGTCTGATGTTTGTACAGAGGTGCTGGAAAGAGGGTGTCCTATGAGAGGCGGCTGAAAACTTGTCCCAGTTACCCCAGGACTGACCAGATACCCTGTGACTCTCGAGTCCAGCAGCTGCACTTGAAATCCTCTGGTTCTGCTGAGTCACAGGCAGGCGGGAGGATGGAATTTGTCCTGATGAAATCTCAGGCTGCTGCCAGCTGGGTATGGTCATGGCAAAGGCAAGAGACTAACAGGGCGTGAAAACAAAAAAAAACCCAACAAATCAAAGTAATTAAAAATATTGAGGGGGAAGGTTTCTGTGTCCCTTAAAAGGGAGGAGGGTGCTTCGGACACCAAGAAACCTGTCCCATTTCTTTTAACCTTTTCCCAGAGCTTTATGACTCCGGATTGCAGGAGGGATTGACATCTGCACCTTTTTAGCTGTATTTTAGCAGTGCTCCATCTCACGTGGTGTCGACATCATGAGCATGAGAAAGGGTAAATGAGACACACCTAAAGCTCCCTTTGTTTTTATTAAAAAAAAAAAATAATAAATAAAAATTGCTCAAAGACACCTGGTCTGTCTGGGTTTGAGCTGCTGGTGAGCTGAGTCCTGCCTGTTCTCCTTTTCATCTCCCACCTCCCCGGGAGACCGTTTGCTTTGGGGCATAACAGGGAATTGCCACAGACCACTTGGAAATCCTTACATGCTACTTCTGTAACTCGCTGTGTGCCTGTCCTACCATCAGAAAGATTGCTTTTAGGGATACGTACTGAAGAAGGAAAATGTTTCCTTGTGCTAAGAGGTGGCCTGCCTTTTAAGACAGAAAAAGGCAATATAGCGTGTGGCATTTAAACTTTCTGACTCTCTCACTCTTCCTTCATTTACCCTGGTAGCGAGTGTGTGTTTTTGTGTTTCTTTTTATGTGTTAAACAATGGCTGGACTGTGGTGTGCAAAGGCAGTTCCCTGTGAGAACTTCGCTCCCTGCAGGAGAACTTGGCTGGCTGCCTCCCTGTAGCCGGGGAGGGTTTGCTGGCAGAGCCCCGAGATGCCGGGGAGCATGTGACGGCCGGCTGGGAGCGAGAGCCTGCCTCCTCCAGCTGCCAGAGCCGGGCAAGGCTGCCGAAACTTATTCAAGGCTGCCCTTAAAAGTTAATGTGCAGAGAGGGTGGCTAAATTGTCGCTGGTTTGCCTTGGGTTTTGGAGCTGCTTTTGCTCTGTGCTGAAACGCAGCCTCGCTCTGTACCATGGAGGGGGGGGCGGTTCTTTAGAGCTGCGTAGAATAATGGCTCCTTTATGGACCTCTGTGCTACGGAGGTTATTTAAATAATGAGGAGTTGATCCTGTTTTACCCCGTCCACCACCCGATCCTGGGGAGTTTGCATTTCTGGACAATTTCTCTGGCTGCCTTAGCAAAACGCTGCAGTCAGCGGGGAAGGTGGAGCCTGGGCATGGGCTTCCCTGCCGGCCCCGGTGGCTGTTCCCCACCGTGCCCCCCGCCACGCCGCCCTGACTCACCCCGGCTCCCTGCCCCGAGCCAATGGCCCCGCTGCCTCTCTCCTCGGAGCAGCCTATGTGCGAGCGCCCAGACGTCTGACGTGGCTCTGTGGCGGGGAGGGAGGTGTCAGCTGGGATTTTGGGAAAGTCGGGGCCCGCTGCGTCAGGGCTTGCCAGACTGAGTAATCCCTGCAGAATCCAGGATGGGCCTTGCTTGCCGAGGGGAGGCCATGGGCGCTGCGGGAATGGCCGCTTTGCCGGTTACACTCGTCTGTGCCATGGGCCCAGCGAATGCAAATACAAACCGGTCTCGGGCGAGAGATCTCAGCTCAGTCCATCTATGTCTCATCGTCCTCCCAGATGGGGCTTTGCCTACAACTTGTTTGGGGAAGCAGTTAGGAAATGCTGATGGAGGGCTGTGGGTGATAGGTGACAGCTGCTGCTTATATGCAGAAGGAGCTAATAGATTGCTTATCTGATAATTAGTTCTAAGTTTAGTACGGGGAGGGGGAACTGTCATTATCGGCTTTATGGCAGAGCAGCTCATTGCATGTCAGTCCAAGACTGTAACACCAACCAACCAAAACCTCCACCAAACTACTACAATCTACCCATTCCCTGCCCCCATGTATGAAAATGAAGTAAAAATGGTGCCGCATGTCACTGATGGAAATCTGTTTCTGCTTTTCTTTTGCTGTGAAAGCCTTTTTTAGAGGTATACAGGGAGACCTCATCCTGTAACAGAGATGCAATGCTTTGTTTCTACCCTGGTAGGTTTCCCCATGTCCGTGACGTGTTGGCCGAGGCTCTGCGGCTCCTCTCCGCCCTCGGAGCGGCCAGTCGCTGCCCTCTGGACTCCGTGATCCCCGACGGGCGTCATGAGCATTGCAATCCCTCTGGGAGTCACCACACCAGATACGTCCTACTCCGACATGGCTGCAGGATCGGAGTGAGTGTTACCCCAGGGAGGAGGGGAGGGTGTGAGAGGGCTGCCCCGGCGTGGGGCTGCAGGATCGGTGCCGGTGCTTTCTCTACTCGGGAGAAAGCGGGTGCTGGTCTGCTGGCTGTGTGAGAGAGAGAATGCAGAGACCAGTGTTTAACAAATGCAGTGTTATGGCAATGGGTAAGTTTGACACAGGAAACAGGGAATATGAGAACTCCAATACTATGAGGCACTTAACCCTGGGTTTTATATCAGCTTGGTGAGTAAGTCTACACTCAAGTGCAGGCAGTTGTGCGTTTGCTGAACCCATGTTTGATGTTGGCAAGGTACAAGCTGACTTCTCTAAAAGCTGTGTTATATGAGGGGGTCAATGTATTGAGCTTCCCTTTCAGTAGAGCCTACTAGCTCAGTCTCAGTACCAATCCTACCTGACTAAGTTCTGGACCCCTTTGTAGCTTGGCCAGAGATGTGAGACAGCATCAGCCTGTGTAGACATCTTTACTTTGTTTCTGCCCCTGAGCAGGTTCCAAGAATCACACCTTCAGGGTCCTCTCCACAAGACCCTGTGCATGGCTCTCATTGCAGTCCTATGTCTGAGGACTGTTGGAGGGGACCTACCGTTTCTTTTAAAAGGCTTCTGCAGGAACCAGAAACGTTTCCAATCTAGAAAATAGTGCGTTGTGATCTTTTCTTAAAACCTCGTCAGAGTGATGTCAGCTCAGATGAGTACTATGTTTTCCTTGGGGGTGAGAGGAAAGGCTTAAGCTATTTATGTATGCTTCTACGTCCTGCTTTCCTGCATCCTCCTTTGAAATACAGACTGTAGCATCTCTTTACAAGAAATTTACACAGGGCATTTTGGAGATCGATTTCCCCATGTATTATTTAAAGGTACCGACTGTGCAAATACCTGCGTGTCAGATTGATCAGTGTAGGACAGATATTGCTCCAGACTATTAATTGTGAGCTGTAAGAGCAGTGGGATAGGGTATGAATCATTGTTTTTCCCTTCCATCTTGCCCTGATTTGACTACACACAGAGTCTGACTGCACAGTCGCACTCTCTGCAAGACTGCTAATGCTCTTTTTTGTCTGTCTTGGCACTGGTCCCATTCTAGACATTCTGCTTCATGATGCTTCATTCCATCCTAGGGCCCATTGGTTTTAAACGGGGAGTCAGAATCTAGTAAGTCACTCACCTGGAGTGGGTATATCACTTTCCAAGGTTTAACATTCGGTGTTGCTTGTCACCGTGCTTCTCCCACACCAGCACTTGAAAGACTCAGCATGCAGGAATTTTAAACTGTTTATGGCAGGAGAGAGAGTGCTAAATAGTTTACTGGTGTACTAGGCACTTTGCTTCCAGAGCTGAGCATGGCAGAGAGAAGAGCCAGATATATCTATGCTTGTCCCTTGTAACATTTAAATATCAAAAAGACTGTAAACCTTCTGCAAAGTATTTTCTTATTCCCTGGTCGTAAGAAATTTGTAGGTCCAACTTGAGGCTAGGCTGGAGTGCTTTGAAAAAAGGCTTTTGAAGATTTCTGAATTAGTTTCTCTTGTCTGTTTTCTAAAAATTGGGAGTGCCAGGACTTGATTCTGCGGGCTTTGCATTGATGGGCTGTTAGTTACTGCAGAAGTGCCCTTCCTGAGTCTGTTCAAAGTTAAGGTGATCCTCTGCTTCTCCTTTGAAACTCATCTCATTTGATGCATGAAGTCTGGGGTACCCGAGCTTCTGCTCTCTTACAAGGGGTTGATTTCAAAGATGCGCATCATGAAGGCGGTGGGGCCCTCTTTTCAGGCTGAGCTTTTGCATCTTCCCCTGGCCTCTGGTATCTGAGGGGAGGGGAAACAGCTGAAGGGTGTGTTTGTGTTCATCTGAGGGTGACAGGGAGGCTGCAGAGTAGTTTTGCTGTGTTAGTCTGACTGCATACTGGAAGTTGTTGAAGCTCCTTGACGGGCTGCTGCTGAGGAAGCATGGGCCTCTGCGTTTTGTTGCCCCTGGTCACCCTGGCACCAACCATCTTGGAGTTTTAGTGCTAATGCTTGCAGCAGCGCTGCTGCTGTTCCAGGCTGACTGTAGTGAGGAAGGTGGGTGACTTGGACAGAGGACGGACCTAGTGCTTAGGCTGCTCGCTCTCTTTTCCTTTTAATATTGTTTCTGAAAATACTATTAAACCTGCATAGATTTAACTCTGTGCCAATCTGGAAGTCCTAAAGGACTGCTGCAAAGATCCCTTAAGGCTGGATTATGTGGCAAGCTAAGTATATCCTCTGAGAGGTATGGCCACCTTTATTTCCTGCTTATGACAATGTAGCTGGCTGTAGTTACATTGAGAGCAAACTGAATTTATCATGTCATGCGCCAAAATCCTGAGCTGTGGAAGTGGGGTTTGCACAGCTTAAAGTCTACTTTCTGCAGTTCCTTGTGCGATAAATTATTGCTCCTTTATATGGCAAAGGCAGATCCACCTTACTCCAGAATCAGCCAGAAGCTCGGAAGGTTAGTGCGTTGGAGAGTCTATCGGGTTTAAGTGCCAGGGTGGGGCAAACTTCAGTGCAGCAGAGATTTCAAGAGCTAATAGGAAGTCCAAAGGGCACAGGGGTAAGTGTTCGTGGGTGGTGCTTAAACACTGCTCCACGCGTGACCGCTGGCCGTTGCTGTTTGAGTGCTGCCTGATTCACGCTGAGAATCCTGCAAGATCTCACCAGAGCAGCAGAGGTCCAAGGTAAAGTTTTCCTTTCCTGTGTTTTTCTTTCCTGCTTGCTCAGCTCCCTTGCTTAAATTTTGAAGAAGACTTCAGCTGCAGACATGATTCAGTAATATTCTGCTGTATTTTGATAAGGGCCCTACTGCTAATCTGTGCAGAGGTTCGCTCCTGCTTGTACCAGACAGCGTGTTTCCTTGCTGGTATTCTGTCTGTAGCCTCATTATCTAATACTCCCTGCATTGAATTGCAGCTGTCCCTTCTCTGACTAGGGTTTCTGCAGCTTTTTGCTAAGGGATGTACCTTTCATTTTTAGCTGCTTTTTTTCACCACCGTGTGGTGAAAGAGCGCATTGTACCTCAGCAGCCAATCTCCTGTTCAGCACCCTGCACACCGTGCTGCTGCAGAGAAACCTCAGGGTCACTCTGATTTGTCTGTGCCTGCTGTCTGCCCAGGTCGTGGATTTTGTTGCCTCTTTGTAACAGGAATCTCCAACTCCTGGTGGTTGCTATCAGGATAGCTGCAGGTTTCAGGCAGACTTCATCACAGAAAGTTGGACTTGGCTTATAACAGTATCTGAGAAACAAGCACAGATGCAGGAAAGCTGCTTAGCTGCTATTGGAAGTAAGCTGTTGCAGAGATAACATTGCAGTACTGTGCAGTGGCTTTGAGATTAGTCTGGCTGAGTTCAGATGTGAATGCTGAACTAGACCAAACTTCCACAAGTATAAGGAAACTGAGCTTGTTGCATGCTAATTATCTTTTTAACTTCCCAGATTGAGACCCAGTTCAATGAATTATCCAGGGTGGCCCTTACTCAGTTGTTTCCCTCTGTTGAAAGCAGGTTCATCCTGTACAACTCCTGCACACATGATGCCCAGTGAAGCAAATAATACCTCAATTTAATGAAATTTCTTCATTTTGAGCTCATGTGTTGAATAGAAGAGAGCAGTGAAATACTGGCACTAAAAAAAAAAAAAAAACCACACATTAAATAAAATGATGTTATATTGATGGGTTTTACTTCTGGCCCTTTCTGCAGCCCAGAGTCTGTGGAAGCTAGTCCAGCTGTCAGTGAGAAGAATGTGTACTCCAGCCACGGCTATGGGGCCACCCAGAAACACAGCTATCGCGGGCTGCCTTACGCAGTGAGTACTCTCTCTGCAGTGAATCAGCTCTTTACTGTCTGCTTTACTCTTTTCTCCTTGTTCCATAGTTCTTTGCCTGGTAAGCCTTAGGAGTTTGGGCTTATTTATTAGGGAACACTGAGTTACAGCTGAGTTCTGCCATACATTTTGCATTTGTGTGTTTATTGTTTGTGAAGTCTTGCATACTCTATAGCAAGTTTTATTAGCGTTCTAGGTGATAGATTTTTAACTGAAGTATGTGAATGAAATGTGAATATATAATATTTTCCTGGTGGTAATTTTATGCCCCATTTGGTTTATTGTGCACTATTTGTACTGTTTCAACTGCGCAGGTTTTCATATTGGTAACTTATGACTATGAGAAATAAGGAGCAGTCAGGAAGAGTAGGAGCGTGGCTTAACTGTGGGATGAACAGGATGTCACAGAATCGTTGAGGTTGGAATGGGCCTCTTGAGATCACATACTCCAGCCCCCCTGTTGGAGCTGACTCTGAGCAGGTTGCTCAGAACCATGTCTAGTTGGGTTTTGAATGTTTCAACAGATGAAAACTCCACAATGCCTGTGGGCAACCAGTTCCAGTGTTTGACCACTGATGTCAAAATAGTCCAGTTGTTTTCATGGGGTTTGAATTATAATTCATGGGTGCAGAAGAAAATAATTTACATCTTGCAGACCTATTGCTTTACCTTCTTGGTAGATTGAGGAGTTCAGACTACTGTTTTACAGCAATTGTTAAACAATAAGCTGGGAACTGTGGATTTGGGGCTTCGGTTTCTAGGCACCATATCTCCATGTTAAAAGTAGTACTGCAAATACTCGTTTTCAGGATCATAATTATGGAGCCCCTCCTCCTCCAACGCCGCCAGCCTCTCCTCCTGTCCAGACCATTATACCTCGTGCAGAACTGAACGGCCTGCACTCACCTGATGAGGAGAACTCCGGGGACAGTGAGAGCTCCTCAGAAGGAGAATCAATTCCCACTTGGTGCCACTGCAGTGTCTCCCAAGATGGTTTCCTCCTCAAGTGTGAAAAGTGCAGGTAAGCTTTGGTGCGGTGCAGAACTGAACCACTCCTTGTGTTGACTTCTCCTACCAAACCATGTCACGTTCGGGCTGTGGGACGGATGTCCTTTTGCTAACTGGGAGCCTTCTTTCCAGTGCTTTACCTAGTATTGACCCTCCTCCTTTACGTTGTCAGCCTGACAAGTGTTGGTGGCACCAGGAGTGGAGATGAGGATGTTAAATCGATGTTCTTATCATCCTGGGCCCCACTGAGGGCACGCATCTTGTGACATCCTGTTGAATTTCAAGTGACTTTACTCCTACAAACCAGCTTCAATTGTGCATTCTCCTTTGGCAGAGGAATGAGCAGGGGGAAGGTGATCAGACTCCGCCGCCGGAAGCAGGACAACGTGTCAGGTGAGCTTGTGGTTGTAATTCTGATAATAGTGACGTCTGCTTTCGTTCTACAAGACCTTTATTGTTTGGCTGCTTTAATCATCTAACTGATCAGTGCCAGCTAACGTTCTTTGCCTCCCAACCACTGGGATTTTCTCGTCTCCTTCCGCCTCACCTCAGTTAGCTCTTGGGAAAATCAGATTATCTTGTGAACAGAAAAGGAAAATGTTCATCAGTGCCATTCTGTGAGAAGTTTGTGAGAAGAGTTTCCAATTTGGGTGGGAAAACTGAGGTGCTGTAGTTTTCTTAGGGAAGAGCTGTGCAGGGTCGTCGAGTTGTCTTGATGAAAAGGGACATAAGGGTAAGCTGTTCTCTCTGGGATAAATTAAAACGTTGCTAATGAAGCTCTCCTCTCTGTAGGTGGGGACAGCAGTGCAACTGAGAGCTGGGATGAAGAGCTATCTCCCTCTACAGTGCTGTACACAGCTACACAGCACACCCCTACAAGCATCACGCTGACTGTCAACCGCGTCCGTAGAAGCAAACCTAAGAAGAGGAAGAGGAGTACAGAAAAAGCTCGCGCTGCTCCAAAGGCCAAAAAGATCAAGGTATGTGGGGTGAGATGAGGCAAGAACCTTTTGCCCTGTAAGGAAATGCTCTTTCTCATGTAATAATGTGACGCTTTGTGTTTGTGACCTGCTAGAGTGCGTGGCTGTTGGTTTAAAAATTACCTTGCTGAAACTCCACCCTTATTTCCCAACGCTGCCCGTTCACGCTCAGAGCTTGAACTCATATATTTTCCCTTTGACTCTTAAGTGTTTGGGGAAATAGCTTTTGGAATCTATTTATGGCAAAGGGGCAATCTGTGGATGGAATGAAAAAGGAAGGGAGCATGGCATTTCTTAGCAGGGTATGTTAAGGAATTTGGGCTGCAGACCTTCTTGGCACTTTTCTTCAGGGACAGAGAAAGTGCCTGTGTGGAAAACTATGTAGGTAGTGATGAACATTTGTTGAGGAATGACCTCGCTGTCTGGTTTGTTAAGGTTTGGGGACTGAAATAATTTTGGGTTGGTTATATTGGAATGCAAGCATATGAGCAGCTGGTTCTTTCCCATCATCTGCTACCTTTGCTATGATTTTCCCCAGGCTAGGTTTCCCTTGAAGTTTTACTGGTAGGCACTGATTTTATTTAATCAGTGCCATGTGAGGTTTTTTTGTTGTGAACCAGCTTGATTTTGTTGCTGGTCCTTTCTTCTCTCAAAGCAAGTAGGGTTAGTTAAGACAGTTTTTGTTTTGATCTTGAGATTTTTACTAAATATGAGGTGGGCCTTTTTAGTGCAGAAATCCTGGCCATCAAGATTTTCAGCAGTTTCCACTGGATTTGCATTGGGAAGTCTTTTCACTCAAGTCCATTGCTTCTCATGTAGGTCTGTCTGTAATTCTTGCTGCCTTTTGTTAAGGGTTGGTCTGTTGGAGTAAGATCTAGTGTGGTTCTGGGATACTAATTCTGAGGAAAGGTTATCTAATACTTTTTGGTTTTGTGTTTTGTTTTTTTTTTTCTTTCTCTTTCTGTGTTTGGGGAACAGGCATTTCGAGAGGGCTCACGAAAGTCTCTGAGGATGAAGGTGAGTGGAACTGAGATGCTTCTATGGTGGTGGTGGTCTTTTTTTCCCCCTGTAACTTTGTGCCTCTCTTGGTTTGCCTGGGGCATTTCTGATGGTGGGACTGACCCCAGAATAATCCCAAGCCTTTCCACGCGCTGCAAGCAGGCCTGTTCGAAGGGGTAACATGGGAATTGTGCCTTCAACCTTGCTTTTGCTTCAGATAGCTCATCACTTTCTGTTAAGCCGTTGTCATCCACTTCCAAGAGATATGAGTGATTCATGACAACTGGGAGTGGGGTTTTTGATGTAAGGGATGTAGAACTGGTTGTGGCTATTCACCTGTGAGGTCGGTTATCATCTGATTACATCAAAGATATTTTAAGCTTGGGCATCCAAGTAGCACACGAGTTTAATGCTGGATGTCCCAAGCAGTGTTGCCTTGTTTCTCTCAACATCCTCTTACTAGGGATGCATGGGACAGTATCATTATCTCTGACTTCATTAAATACTGATATGTGTGGCTATCTAACAGAAAGTTTGTTTGACAAAAAAAAAGGGCTTGTACTTGGGCCTAAACATGTTCCTAGAAACACAAGAGTTGCCTTAAAGTTCATTCAGTTCCACATTACCCCAGTCCTGTAGCTGACAGTGGCTCCTGGGAGGTGGCTCAGAGGAAACAGGACAATCCTGTGGTGTGTCTGTATGCACCGATCTCCGTAATATGCAAGTCCCTTGAGGGGGTAAAAATGCATGAAAACTCTTAATGTTTTTAATATATATAGTGAAAATAATGATTGTTCTTTGGTGGTCCTTGTCACTAATACCTCAGTGTCACATATGTGTCAGTCCCTTATCTAGCCAGCTAAGTTACTGACCTCTGAAGTACCATATGTTGAGTTACTTCAGCTGTTGTCAAGTAATGAATAAAGCTTAAATATTTCTTTTTTCTACTGGATTCTTTTTTCCCCTTCTTTCCAAGATGGTATAAATTAACTAGCTAGCTTATTTTGCCCTCTCTTCTATACACTGCTTAGGACTTGTAGTTTTAAACCTCTGGGTATTATGCTTTACATTCAGACTCTTCAAGCTTTGGTGACCATTTAGCTAGAGGGTTCAGAAGTGTTCTGGGATCAGTCAGTGCAAAGACTGAGTGTCAATCAGCATCATCTGGCGTTATGTTGGACACGAGTGTGTTGACTGTAGGACAAGCCTGTGTGAGATTTCTTTGCTTTTGTGTGTTCTGCTCCTTTGCTTTTTTCAATCTACTCAATTATTTTTCCAAAGTGACGTAACCTCCCTCCCCGTTCTCCTGGCAATGTACTAGCTTAAACTTCTTGTATGTAATAGTGCCAAGTACCAGCTCTCAAGAGGTCATAGTCCTGCACAGAGTTCTCTGTAGATTCCTAAGTGGCACTGTTGCCCTATGGTTTGGAGGACACAGGGTCTGAAAAAAGTATCCCCATAACTGCTGCTTTCCTAGCTTGGAATAGATTTGCCTTTTTTTATACTCAGAGCACTGTGGGTAGGTTTTTCCTCGTGTGCCAGTCATTGACCCTTTGCTGTTTGGTGCAGAATTCCCCTTCTGAAGCGCACGCCTTGGATGAAAACACAGCCGAAGGGTGGGAGAATCGGATCCGACTCTGGACGGATCAGTACGAAGAGGCTTTTACTAACCAGTACAGCGCTGATGTGCAGAACTTGCTGGAGCGTCACCTAAACTCTAATAAAGAATTCGTGGGCAAAACTGCTATGCTGGACACAATCAACAAAACAGAGTTGGCCTGCAATAATACTGTTATTGGGTCCCAGATGCAGGTAAGAACCACTGTGGCAGAGGTGGTCACTTCTCTGGTTTCTAGACCAGAATAAGGCCACGGGCACAGGCGAGTGGTGTCGTTGCTGGTCGTACAATTTCAGACCAGTAGGCATAGATTTGATATAAAAGGGGACAGAAGAGGTGACAGTACCAAGATAGATTCAGAAGCACTCACATTCAACCAAATCAGTGGTGCTAAGCTGGGAATATTTTGTACTGTTCTGTTATGGTTCACAGGTATTTTACCATAAACACTTTGGTCACTGAATGGATTGAATGGTTTGAGGCACAACCAGATCTACCACTTGCTGGAGACAGGAAATTTCCTGCTTTCCAGCTGAACGATTTTCTTCCTCTTTTTTTTTCTCTTTGGGTCATGTTGTGTGGAAAGCTATTTTAAAGAATCTTTAAATACTATTTCTGTGTTTTGGATAACTACGAGGACCGTAGTAACTTTCAGATACTGCACAACTATAACTGATTTTAGTGAGCTGTCTCCCCATGACTTTTGCCAGCTTTATGGAGTGCGAGGAGTAGGATATGTTTGTGTGGTCTATGTCCTCCTTGCTACTCTGCTGGGCTGATGTTTTGTCTGGTCCGTGTTTCATTGAACAGAGAGCAGCATTCTCACTAAGTTCAGGCTTTGGGGGGCTTCCTTGTCCAGGAGACTGGAGATAGGTGCAGCTGAAAAGGATGGGCTCCTAAACAGATGTGGGGCACCTCTGCTGTAGAAGGGGAGCAGAGTCAGAAACCTGAATATCAGGTATATGTTTGTGCTTGTATCATTCTTGTTTATATCAGCTGACTCACTGCTCTGTGAAGTTCACGTGCTCCCTCCCACTTTTCCCTCTGCTTTCATGTAGGTGAAGCACATCAGGCAGAGCACAGATATTGCAAGTAAGGGAGAGTGCAGAACGAGGACTTTGGACCCAACTTCCTTCCACTCTTACCTCTAGTCCTGCAATAATAAGCCTTCTCTGGGGTTGGGGAGAAGCACTTCTACTTGGATATATGACTAGCCTTCCTAAAGAGAGCAACTGAGGAAATACAGGGAAGAAAAAGTTCTGCTTCTCTAGAAATCTTAATATTTTATGCATCTAAATGTAAACTCTTCTTTCTCCTTCATATGTGTTTGAGGAAAAGTCCTGAACTAAGTAATAAAATGTGCTGTTTCTTTCTGTCACCTTCACAGAGTACAGCAGCCCAGGTGATTATGAAAGATGTGATACATAAATGTGCTTGTTCTTGTCATGCTGTCTTGCCCTCTCTGTTCCTGTTTAGACATAGCTTTCCCACGGGAAAAAGTGGCCAGTGTCCCAAATCAGACTCTTAAATCCCAAAGAAATAAAAAGATAGAAAGTTGCAAAACTTCCTAGAGAGCTGCAGTTACTCTAAACAAGCTGTAGATAGTTACCTGTCATTGCACATGTTGGGAAAGTGTAAAGGGACGTCAGTGGCTTTGTAGTTCCTCTTGGACGCTGAGGAAAGACCAGGTGACTGTCCCAGGCTGCTGCTTGTCAGCCCTTACGTCCTTGTTTTCTCTGCTTGGCTGATGGCAGTGAGTGGAGGAGTGGCCTGCAGAGGGGTGGGCTGGGTGAGCTCTCATCCTGAGCTTTCTGTTTTCGTTCCGCTCCTTTGTCCCATCTTTGTTAGACAAACGGAGAAGGCTTCTTGGTTTGCATCAGTTGACTTTTAACTGGGTATTATTACTGGACATAAAAACAGCTTTTCTGGGAGATAAGGAAATAGGTACTTTGAGCTAGAAAACGAAATTCAGGAGGTTGTGTCAATACGCAGCTAGCAGCTGTGTGGAGAAGACTGGTATCATGGCTGCTGTATTTGGCCATGAAGACTGGAGAGAGGAGAAAGGAGGAATAAAAGTAAAAATGTTTTATATGCCCTGCATACTCCCCCAGGTGAGAGGGTTGTTTGGCTTAGGTAAACAATGATGCAAGTGTGTACTTCAAACAGACGGAGGAGAAGAAAGTGTGACCTGAAAACTTCCCCAAGACAGGAGGAGTAGGGAAGGACAGGTCAAGAGTTATACATGCAGGACATGGGATTTTGATCATTCTTGACTGTCCTAATGATGCAAAGGGAAACTTGTGAAAATATGAAGCTGTTCAGCATCGTTAATAAAATCATCTTGGTGCTGGCTACTGCCAGATGTTTGATGAACTGAAAGCTGTGAATCACTTTTCTGCCTGCTGTTGCCAAACCAAACCCAGGGTCAGTATTTGCCCTTTGTTGCCTCTGATAATTGCTGACTTGAGCTCAAACCCCTGATTGATTTCACATTCTGAAGTGAAGAGCAAAAGGGCCTTTATAAAATAAAGCCACTGAGTGAGTATTATGCAGATGTTGCTCTGCAAACATACCAGAACGGTTTTGTCTGATTAGCAGTCAGCAATCCCTAGCCTATGACATGAATAAAATCATTTGTTCTTTTCACACATGAAAGCATAGCAGCTAATCCTCTTCATATTTCTAAATTCACAGAATTAAAACAAGCTGAGCTAAGGTCTTATCAGAAAAGCTCTGAGATCATTCCTGTTTAACCAAACTCCAGTAGTTGTTAAGTTTTACAGATGCAGAGCTTCTCTTTCCTTCACGGGCGCTCTGCTCCTCCCACCACCCCACCTTATCCCACCCGTGTTTCCCAAACTGTTCTCCAGCATCGGGGGAACAGTAGCACAAGTCAGTCATGGGCCAAAGGTGAGAGTGAAGGCTGCCACGTATCTCAAGGATGCTAAGAGAATTTGATGGAGTAGTAGAGTAATTCTGCTTCAGAGGAACCACTGAAGGTTGCCTGCTCCTGTGTAGGGCCATCTCCGAGGAGCCACTGATTATACCTTTAAACTGATAGTAGAGAAACAAAATTATTCAACTGGAGAGACACTTGGGCCTAGTTTACCTCTAACTGCAGATACTTTATCTCCTTCTGTTGCACACTGATAAAACTCACTCCATTCATTTATACTCTGTTACCACTGTTTGATAGTACAAAGTGTATTCAGTATTTTTAAAATAATTTAGTCACTACTCTCAGCAACGTAAACAGTCTTATCCTACAGCGTCATGGGTTTGGTGATCAGAAATCAGGGCCTCTTAATCTAAAAATAGCAGGTTTATTTTATGCCAGTCCAGTAGACGTGGGGAATTCTCTGTGAGCTCCTATCAGGACCCGAGATACGGGGAGATGAGCGGCACGCTGCAAGGCTTTTAACTCTCCAGGCCATACACACAGGTTTTTCCAATAGCTGGCAGATACAGTGGTATGAAAATGAGATAAACTCCATAGACATGATAAATGTGGCACCAGCTACATCTCTAAGAGATCTGGGTTAGCAAGACCATCACTCCCATCTCCATAGGTTTCAAATGAATATTTTCATAAAGCTTTCTTTATCCTGGACCTGAGTGAGAGACGCCAATAAATAGATCTTACCTTGCTGGCTGATCCAAGACCTGCAGTATAATGTCATACTAAAACAAGAAATTAAATTAAAACCTCTTCTTCCCAAAGAGGTTTAAATCAGAGCACGTACAGAATTGCCACACCGCCACCAACAAAGTATTTCTCTGTGGTTCAGTACTTTGATATGGTGAGTATGAGGGTTTCGTTTGGTTCTCAGTGCCAAGTGCCCTCTTAAGGCATTAACTTCATTTTCACAAGGTTAGAAAGTCACGCATTTTGTCGTTGTCCAGCCATACTCCCTTCTTAAGCTACTCTGATTTTTATCCATTTGAGTAGACTGCTCAGTAGCAGTTTCTAACGAATTTTATCAGGAGAAGTTGGGAGCTTTCTTTTAGTAAAATCTTGTGGTTTACTTCTGATGTAGATAGATGACTGTCATTATTGCTGAAGTAAGAACACTTACACCTCAGTTCGCTCTAGGAGGTATCAAAACCAGGTCCTGATGAGCAGCGAATAGCAGCATGCTTAGGAAAGATCAGGCACAGCTCTTGTGGTGAGGCAGACAGCTATCACCACACAAGTTTTACTTGCAGAGAGGTTTGATTTGTTAAGCAAGAGAAGTGTACTTTGTTTTGATGGAAGAAGTCTTTCCTGTGCCCTAGTATTCATAGTATCCCTTCCATTATTCCATAAAATGTGTTGTGTTTGGATGTCTGTACTTAAAGAATGTTGTGGTTTCATACTGTTGAGATAAGTTGTTGTGAAAATCCATTGTAGTAGAACTGTAGACTTCAACGTAAAGAAGATTCAGCAACCTGTCACCACTGAGTTAAAAACAAAACCAAAAAAAATCGAAACCCATCCACGGTACTAGTTGAGCAGGCAGATGGAAGAGAAGTTTCTGGATGGATATAAAAATTGCCAGCTTAAGTCTTTGGCCTGTTAGCTAGAATATACCACCCTCTGCAGAAGGAAAAGCTTGTGTTTTTTCCTCTGAAAGTGTGACAACCCACAATTTTGGGAAGATTTGAGTTATTCAGGCTGCCAAAGTGGCCATAATTGCAGAGCAGTTCCCTGTTAACAGCAACTGACAGGTCTGGTTATGCCTCCTTGCTGCAAGACTCAAATACTTGGTCTGATAGGTTTGTGAGACAGTTGAAGGAAAGGAATAAATACTTTTTGCTTTTGATAAATATTATCAAGGTCATTAGTCATTACTAAACTGTTACAGAATAAACAACATCTTTACCTGGCAGAGTTTCTCTGTGTTGCTACTACAGTAATTTTTCTTCCTATGTAGATAAAATATTCTTCATGAGTTTGAGGCCTTTGCTTTAAATTGTCATATTTTGGTTTGTTTCTTGCTACAGCTGCAGCTGGGAAGAGTGACTCGGGTTCAGAAGCACCGGAAGATCCTGAGGGCAGCAAGAGACTTGGCCCTAGATACGCTTATAATTGAGTATCGAGGGAAGGTTATGTTACGACAGCAATTCGAGGTCAATGGGCATTTCTTCAAAAAGTAAGAGTACTATGAAGTGATTAATATGAGAGCATCGTGGCACAGAGAGACTGATGTCTCTGTGGGATAATGCATGCTTGCAGGGTCCTTTTCAGCTGTGCCATCCATAGAACCGTGAAATCAAATGTACAGCCCCAGCTTGATGCTCTGCTTTCGGACCAAGCCCCTCTGAAGTAGGTCTGTTAAACTGCGCTGACGGCAGTGCCTAAGCGCCCAGAGCAATAGCACTGAGGGAAGCACTGCTTCCAGGGAAATGAGGGACACCTGTTACGAGTGCCCTGGAAATTGTGTATTTGGGGATTGAGATGTTCTGTTACTTCTCCAGGCCATATCCCTTTGTGCTGTTCTACTCCAAGTTCAATGGCGTCGAAATGTGTGTTGATGCCCGCACCTTTGGTAACGACGCCAGGTTCATCAGGCGTTCCTGCACTCCAAATGCAGAGGTAAATTCTCTCTTCACCATCACTGTAGTTGCAAGTACCTGTTTACATAGGCCCAGTGCAAGCCCTTTTTATGAACATTCAGACTTCAGTAAATGGGGTGAATTGCCTGCATCTCTTGCTTGTTTGATGGTTTGTACTTGGAAGCTGAGAAAGTTTTGGAACGTGAGGCTTTTCTTTGGAAGGAAAAGATTTCTTTTGTGGCTTTCCCTTGGCTGCAGAATGGTAGGATAAGCAAGTGGAAGTAAATGTAAGTAGAAAAGCACAGGATGAGACAAGAGCAGTGAAGCAGGCTTTTCCTTATGGAGAATTTAGGCTAATTATTCATGGAATAGATAAGAGCTACTTTGCAGAAGGAGGCTTCCCTCTTAGAAATAAGAAGTGTAACTTGTGGAGATGTTAGTTTCTCTCTACTTTGTTTAACAAGGTTCGTCATGTGATTGCTGACGGGATGATCCACCTATGTATCTATGCTGTTGCCACCATTGCCAAGGACACAGAGGTTACCATCGCCTTTGACTATGAGTACAACATCTGGTGAGTCCTTCACCTCACCCAGGAGCTCTCCACTGCCCTCCTGGACTGGACATCTTCCTCCAGCCCTTTCCTCGCATTCTACATTTTGCTCCGTTTTCTACTGAATTGCATTTTCCGGCTATTCTGTCCAGTTCTGCTGGCATATTCTCCAATAGAGGCCATAAGGTAGCCTGCTGTCCTTGCTTTGGCACGTGGTGAGATGTTTAGTAGGAGATGCATTGAATGTCTCTGTACAAGGGTTGAGAAATGAAGAGTGACACGAATTATGTTTGTGTTTTGGAGCAGCAACTATAAAGTGGACTGTGCGTGTCACAAGGGGAACCGGAATTGCCCTGTGCAGAAACGTAGCCCAAATGCTGCAGAACACCTACCTCCACCTGTTTTAGGCACACTGATTGGGGCAGAAACACGCCGCCGAAAAGCCCGTCGAAAGGAGCTGGAAATGGAACAGCAGGGCATTGCATCGGATGAGAACAGCAGTCAACAAACAGAGGAAGCTCCCGAGGGACCCGCAGCAGTCAGTGACAATGAGGTGAAACTTGACTCTGTTAAATAGAGCCTTACCATTCAGTGGTGTGGGATCTGATCTAACACAGAAACTGCAGGAGGCCTTTTTTTAAACTTTTAGCACCTTAGATTACCATGGGAATCTTGATAACTTCAAAACAGTGCCAGATTTTGTTTGACAAACTAAGTCTGGGCTTTTCTTTCAGGTGGCAGAGAAGGAGGAGAAGCAAGAAGGGGAGAAAGAGGAGCCTGGAGATGATCAGGGAGCCTTGGTGCACAACCGACGGGCAAGTACCTTTTTCAGTCTGTATGTCACCCCCTTAGGATTTGCTTCCTGCAGTGGCCAACAGGTTCAGTTGGTTATTTCGCTTGTTTCAACACAAATTCCAACTGTCAATGGTCTTCAGCAATTTGATCTTTAAAAAATTTCCCCAAACATGCAAGCTGACTCCACATCACAGGATTTATGTTAGGGTACTGCAGATTAGAAGGTACAAAACAGACTTGTTCCCTTGTTGAAAGGTTTAACTGTAATTGCACCCTTTTTATGTTCCTGCTGACCTTCCTTATTGCTAGTACAAGAATTTATGGAACCATATGATGAAACACAACCTAAAACTTGTTAAAACTTGACCCATTTTGTTAGGTTAAGGTTGTTAATATATATCTCTCTGTTCCCTCTATGGGTTCATAAACATGTTGCCATGTAGGAAAAGGGGAAGATCACGTGGCAAAAGTTAAAGGATAGACCACCAACAGCACTATTGGCACAAATCAACATGATTTGTTATGCTCTTTACTAGGAAATCCCTTTGTGTTCCTAAATCATTGTTGTCTTCATCAGTCTTTTTGATCAAACTATTTCTTAGTGCTCATGGATCTCTGATAACACAGTTCCATCTCAGTCACCTTCTGTGCTGAATACAGCTTTTTGGATTTTTCTTACGCCTCTTAGGGCACCTGGGATTGTTTCCTTGTTGGAATGTTTTACGCATTTCAATGCAGCTGTTCTGTCCTTCCTATCAGCTGGATTGGAGCTCGGAGTTCCCTTTCTTCCTTTATTCACCAAATACCTTAAGCACCCTTCTTTCTCTAATCAGAGATAGGGATCTTCCGTGTGTAAATTGCCTGAGAATGCTTTAAATGTTAAGATAGTGCAAATTGCAGAGCTGAGGGCCATCCAGCAGAGAGATCCTTGGATTATCTCATGGATTTTTTTAGAATAGGCAAGATAAAGTAGTCGATGCCAATTGAAATTTGAGTAGGAGCAGTCACCGGTCAGACTGCCCTGAAGATTGGAGGGAAGATTTCATTTTAATGCCGGGAAGCTGATCTCTTCCTGGGACAGTATAGTTCAAGAAGACTGAGGGAAGCATTTCCCATGAGCCTGCAAACCCTGTTCCTGTGTGTTGCAGCAGTTAATCTCTTTTAATGAGATTCAGTTTTCTATACTCGGCAGCAGATGAATATCGGTATCTGTAGTTTTCACAGTCTCTAATTTTTTGCTGTCTGTGTATTGAGTATTTTTGAACAGAAAACTGGCCAGGCTGCTGTGGTTGAGTACTGCTGTGCATTTCATGATACTTTCTCCTCCGTGACAAGTCTCAGAAGCTACTTGACCCCACTTAGAATTCCCTTGATTCAGCCTGGTTTTTGCCAATCACGGCAGCATTACTGTACTGGGCCTTTTACATGCATAATTACCAATTATTTCTGACACAGCTATGGGATAAGATTTCCTATCCTTTCTGTTTACCTAATAAATACCTTTGTTTTGCCTCTCTAGTCTCTCACGTTCTGTTTTTCTAATCCACTATGTAAGCTGCTCAAACAAGAGCTTTTATTTTTGAGCTGGGTGGTCTCCTGACATCAGGGAAGGAATGAATCTGGATGATTTTAGTCAATTTGTGTGGTGTGTTATACTTGCTGCAAATTACTGATTCACTGACTTCTGTTGCCCCTGGCTTCTGTTTGCTTCTAATGTTTGGTCATTAGTGAGTAGCTCTATTTGTTTCCAGGTGTTCTCCTCACTCTATTTCTTCTTTCTTACGGGTTTTAGTTCTTCAAAATTAAGCATTTCCTTGTGGCTATTTTATAAATCTAACTCAGTAGTATCTAAGTGGTACTATTTATGAACAAAGTCGAGTTCTTCTAGTTACTCGATGAACACATGATTATGTTGTTGTTATTCTGGGAAATTTGCCATGTTGAAAAATGCAAATATCTGAAAAGAATTGCTTCTCTCTGTCCCCTTTCTGGCTCTTGTCATTGCTATTTGGCAGTTATTCTCCTTCCTGTGCCGTGTCCCATATCTGTTCTTGCCTCCTCCTCTTTGTGTGCAGAGTTTGCAGTGCTGACATAAATTTACTCTTGCGTTCTAGTCCCGGGAAGACAGGAAGGTAGAAGCCATCATGCACATGTTTGAAAACTTGGAAAAGAGAAAGAGGAGGCGAGAGCAACCTTCAGACCGCAACAGCACTGATGCCGAAATCAACATCAATTCTGAAGCTCCTGAGCTGGAGGAAATAAAAACAGAGACTCCTGAAACTGAAGATGCAAGTTCAGCGCTGAGCGCTGCTGCTCCCAGCGTGTCTAGCAGTAACAACTGCACTGGGGTGAACACACGACGGTCTTCACAAGTAGTGGTAAGACAAAGATAGGCCTGTTTAATAGCTTGTGCCAAGCTCAGATGCAGCATATCTGATCAATGAGATCATTCAGGTTGGGAGAAACTTCACAGGGTCTCTGATCCATTCTGTGTCAGGTAGGGACCACTCTGAGATCAGACCAGGTTGGCCAGGGTTTTACCCAGGCTTGTTGTGAATACCTCCAAGGAGGGAGATTGCACTGCCCCTCTGGGAAACCTCTTCCAATTCATGACTGTTCTCATGGTAAAAATATTTTGCCATGTGATCCACTCTGGACCTCTCATCTCAGTGTATGTACATTGATGCATCACTGCATCTTCTTGGTAGCTTCAGTCTGGATGTAGGAAGACTGCTATTAGGTCTCCCCCCTAAGTCTTGTCTTCTCTGGGCTAACAAGCCCAGCTCCTTCACTGAGTGGGCCCCTTCTGTACTGTTGTGAGCTTAACTTGAATGCATAACTGCAGTGATTGAGGAATTCTTTTGCTTTTTCTTGGTTTTTTTGGCCTGGTCTGCTTTGGATGCATGTGTTCCCATTATATGGCAGGGCTCAGATGCCTGCCTGGAATGATACATGTCAGCTCAAATCAGTTACTTAGAGGCAAGTTTCATACTTCTGCTTTCTTCCTTAAGACTAATGTTTTGGTTGACCCCTTAAAGAACACAACAGGCAGAACAATAACGTGCCCATGTTTTAGAAGGGTCCCCAAAACTATCTTATGAGCCAGTACAAACAGATCTAATGAGTCAGGTAGTATCAATAAATAGTCTCAATCCTTGATCCTGCATGCAGAGAAAAGGAATACTCTTAGAGGTGCTCGGACTAATGACAGTTTATATTGTAGGATGCTGTCCCCGAAAAAACAGTTACTAAACCAGCTCCAGCAAAACCCTCCAGGCCTCGACCAAAAAGTCGCTTCTCTCGATACCGGACCAGTTCAGCACAAAGACTGAGGAGGCAGAAACAAGCCAGTTCACAGCAAGCTGAGCTCGCACAGGCTGTCCCCGAGGAAGGAAGCACTGCCAGCTTGGTAACTGCAACAGATGTCAGCAATGTAGAAGGTCCAGGAGAAGGCAGACAGTTGACGGGATCCGACCCAACTGCTATCCTGGCTGCAGGGTCTCAGTCTAATCGAGCTGCAGTAAAGTACCCCAAAACGAAAAAGGTAACCATCAAGTGCTCAAACTGGAGAGGGGAAAATGAGGTTTTGTGTAGCCTCTGGGGAAAGGTTGGCTCAGAGAAACAGTTCTTAAAAATAGCTGGAATTATGTGATTTTATATTTACTATAGTATTTGTTCTGTAGTGGCTAAGAGCCCTTGTCATGGTTCAGAATCTGGCTGCTCAGCCGGATTTGGTATCCACGCAAAGATCTGAAAAAGAAATTAGCTGGTCTTTACAGCAAGTCTACGTAAACAGACACCAGCAGGGTGACACAGGTGCAACAGGAAGGGTCTCACTTTTGGGTACGTCAAAGAGTCTAGAAAGAGGCAAATTACACAGCTTTGTGTGTGCGGGGAAGAAACTGCTTTTCAGCTTAAGGAGCCCTGGGAGAAGAAGGGTTGGAGGGGCTTGGCCACATAAAGTGATGGAGGCTGAGGGAAGCAAAGAACATGTTTCAGTTCTGGTGTGGAGGGCAATGAACGGCTTGGGGGATGGCTGGCAGAGACCGTGGGGACAACGTGTTTGTGGTGTTCCTGCAGGGGAACGAGGCTCTGATAGGAAGGTGAGGAGAGCTGATGGGTTTGGATCTGTGCACAGTAAGCCAGCAACAGCTTTTTGTGGCAGCATGCAAAAGTGGTTGTTACAACTCTGAAGAGGTAGCTGGCATTTAAAAACTAGATGCTGATAGTTTGGAAAAGAGCACTAGATTTTGGTCCCAAAAGTAAGGATGTTTACTAGAAAAGCTTGGATGCATATGATCTCAAAGTTTTCTGCATGTTCCCACTGTGCTGCTTAGAAGCAATGAGAAAAAGACTGTCAACCAAGAGGTTACCTTAAATCAAGCAGCACAGAGGTGTAGTAAGACTTGCCTAAAAGAAACAGCAAGACCACCTCAAAATGACCAGAGTGTTGCATCTTGTGAAGGACAGCACAACAAAAGTCCTGGTGTGTATGCCAGAAAGAGAACAAAGAGAAAAAAGTGGAGCCATTATATAGTAAAGATTATTTGGAATTTAAAAATTAATATAGAATGGAGTAAAAGGGTGTTTGGTGCGGGAATCTTTTTGGAGCAGGGTGGGGTGGCAGGCTGGAGGGTACTTGTTTAGGAGAAAGCAGAAGAGATTTGCTTTCAGCTTAGAGTTGAAAACCAAGAGGGAACATGAGTGCAGAATATAATTGTGTAAGTTAGGAGAAACTTGTAAGGGAAAGAAGGCAAAAAAAACCCCACAAGCTAATGGGCAGCTGCCACATACTAGGCATAAATTAGCCATTAATATATTTCAGCTTGCAGTTTGAAATTGTTTTGAACAAGGTGATGGAGTTTTGGGAGAACCTTCTAATAAGATTAATGGAGCATAAAATTGAGCTACTTCTGTAAAACTGGATTATCTGTTGTTGTTCCTGCAACAGATGAGAATTGGGTTTGATGCTGGAAGTCCTGGCTCTGTTCCTTCCTCTTGAGTAGGAGGGAGGTTCCAGCGTGCGGGCTGACCTGAGCATCCCTTTGTGCCATATTGCCTTTCCTCTTTGCCCGTGCTAGTTGCATTGACGTGTGTTTTCTCCTTCAGTATCTCGTTACCGAATGGCTGAATGACAAGGCAGAGAAGCAGGAGTGCCCTATTGAATGCCCTCTGCGCATTACTACAGACCCAACAGTTTTGGCAACCACCCTAAATATGTTGCCTGGTCTCATCCACTCCCCGCTCATTTGTACGACGCCCAAACACTACATTCGGTTCGGTTCACCTTTCAACCCCGAGAGGCGTCGAAGGCCCTTTCTGTTGGATGGAATGTACAGCTCCTGTAAAAAGGTATGTTTGTTCATGTCTTGCCTTCAGGGGCTACTTACTAATCAAATCTTTTCTGGCACACTTGTAAAGTTGTTCTGTCCTTTTTGAGCCTACTTCCATGTAATTCTGCTGAACTGGCCTTGCCTGGTGCATCGATGCAGTGTTCACACCATATCTGATGAGCTGCTGTCACTCTGTTCTTAGAAATATGTACTTTGAAATCTGCAGTGGCTGGTTTTTATCCAGCATATGCAATTCAAGGAGTTTTGATTGTTGCCCTTAGAACGTTTTATATTACTGCCTCCCAGCCTGAGGATGGCTGGTATTGTGGGGATAGGATAGTGTTGCAAAAGACCTCGAGAATACAGTGCCTCAGTCGAGGTTCATTGTCTTTGGAGAGCCTTTCTTTAGCAAAGCTTTGAGTTTGGCTGTTCTCAAGAGCAAGCCCACAGCTCTTTGTTTGGGATCGTAGACAGACTACCTACATCAGATACTTGTGGCTGTGCAGGAAGCCTGAACTCAGCCCAACTGAGGACTTCATTCCTCCAGACGCAGTGTCTGGCCAGTAAATACTAGCATTTACCCATCTTCAGGGAAACAGTAGTTCAGGTTAGCTTTCTCAGTCAGATCTCTATCAGAATCCATCTTGCCTATAGCCTGTCAGCTTTGCTCAGAGGCATTTCCAGTTCCTGTGCAATTACCTGAGACAATTTTATGCAAATCCTTTCTGATCTTTGCCTTCCTTTTGAGGGAGTTTTTCCAGGGAGAAGGTTTGGAGTTTTGTTTCTTTTGGAGCTTTCTTTCCACCCTCAGCTAGTTTGTGTCGTGCACTAACAGGCATCTACAAAAAGAGGCTAAGGTCTCTCTTGGGTATTTCCTTTGTAGGTAAAGCTCTTGATCATTGGTATGTACTTGTATGAACAAACCCATGTTTGTTTCCACGTGTCTGGGCAATCTCTCTGTGTGTCTTTAAGCTGAGGACTGGAAGGTTCAAGCTGCTTACCTGAACCCTTAACAGTGTCTTTGAGCCTCAGGGAAGAGAGAAACATCCCGAGCAGAACTGGCAGAGTTATTCTGAGTTCTCTGCTTGGTGCATTTGCTGTACAACTACCCAGAGAGCTCACAATTCAGTGAAAACTGTTTATCAGGGAACAAATCTTCCAATCTCTTCCTACCTTTGGCTGTTTTCTAATCAGAGGATAATTCTCACTGCTGGAGAGGGAGTGGACTAGTCTCACTACGGACAACTTCCATTTAGTCCACATCTTCCCTGAAGCCAAGTGTCCAAAACTGGATGTTGTGTTGCAGCTGGGGCATTTTCAGAGCAGAAAGTTGCTCTGTGTCTTGTAGCCTGTAACTATTTTGTGCATCTCAGGATGATGACTGAGTTTGCTTTGACAGGTTGATTTAAACTTGTGTTCCATTCGTGATTTACTATGTTTGTTAGCACAACCCATTAGTTTTCTAGCCTTTAATTTTAGAAGTGATTGATTCTGGCTTTATATGATATTTTCTTCTAGCCTGTGCTGAGCTGTCCTGTTTTTACCCATCCACTTCCCAATTCAATGGGAAAATGCTGAGTACTGTCTTCTAGCATGTTCTCCTAGGTTTCTCCTAGGTTATCATCGTCAGAAAACTTAACTACACTGCCTGTTCCATTATCTAAATAATTAATTAAAATACTGAAAACTTCTGTGTCTAGAACAGATGTTGCAGTAAGTAATTTGTTAAATTTCTACTTTTTGAAAGTAAATAATCAATAGCTGTTCTAGTAAGGATTTTCATCCACTTCATAGGTTCCCCAGCTTTTTCATGGAAAATGCCTTCTAGGATTCAGTGGTTTGGTCAGTAACAGTCTGGAGGTATATAAAAAGTCTACTTCTTGTGTTCAGGGGTGTTTAGAAAACTCACAAAGACGACATCCTTTGCAGTTAGCTAAAGTCTAGAAATGGTCTGGAACTTGAGGACCTTACTCTCTCAAAGACCTGATCTTTCTGTCTCGTCTGCTCTGACTGCTTAGTCACGAAGGTTGATTTATAAAGGCTGTTGAAATAGATGACATATTTTCTTGGATTGTCAGCAGGCCACTTCCTTAAACTACTGAAGACCGTGCCAGAAAACCTCAGCCGATGATCTCAGTTTGCATCCAAAGCATGCCAGTATCTGAACTCCACAAGGAAACTGGACTGTATAACCTGCTCACGTTAATCACACATTGGACAGTGACTCGGCTGTCAGATCAGGTGCCACATTTGAGGTAGAAGTGCTCTGGAGGAGCTGGCACTTCTCACTTTCCCTGGTGGCCACAGTGGAATCCATTGAGCTATATTTGAACAGAGAAGTGTGTGCTGTACAGTAGTGAAGGCCATCAAAATAGACCCTGTCACCTGCCCTTCATCCTCATATTGAGGTTTTTTCCACTTTGAGGATTGTGGACACTGAGTTTCTGATGCACTTTCAGGATAGCTTTGAGGAATCCCAAGTCCCATATTTGTGCACATGTAATACATATTGTTGGGCTGCAGATGAGCTGTGGATCACTGAAAGTTAAACTGAAGGTTTTAAACCTCTCTGGGAGAAGAGAAGGCTGGTAAACTCAGTCCTTTGGGTAAACGACACAAATGCAAATTCCTGTATTTATTTTTTCAGCAGTTTGCTGTCATTTTGTTGAATCACCTGGATGGTTTTCCATTATATTACAGCAGTTTTCCTTTTATAGCAAAGATTTCCTGCCTGCCATCAGCAGTCAGTTTGTATCAAGATACAGGGTTAGGACACCCACTGCAGCCGCTGATTTGCTCAGACTTCAGTTCCTGTTCACATGCATGAGAGATGAAACATTCTTTATTGTCCATGTCCAGAAGACCGCTGTGACTTTTATCTCTTTTATTAGTAGCTGAAGAAAAGATTTGCCTTTATTATTTCTTCTTGTTTTACCTTCCTTGAAAACTGCTGCTTGTGCTTTGTCAGATCTCTTTTTTGTTTTCTCTTTGTCTCTGGCAGCAAGCACGGTCCTGGAAGAAATGTTATGTGATTAAATTCAGCCATGTCTCTGCTGGAATTGTTAGAGCAGAATGTGTGTTAAGCTCTAATACGCCTTTGTGGAGCTGGGGGACAGTGTGTTAGTGTTCCTGGGCAGGAAATGGCTTTTTTGCAAAAATCAGGATTTTAAGCTAGTTAATCAAACTTATCTCCCTTTTCTTTTAATTAAGATTGGTTTTAAAATTATTTTTTTTTCTTTGCCAGAGTGTGGGATTTTATTAATTTGTAATTTGCTTTTTACTTATCTTTGTGTCATTGCTGAAGAGCGCTGATCCAGAGTACATCTTACCGAGAGCACATGGGCAGCCCCATCACAGTAGGTGTTAGACTCAGTGCTGACAGTGTGTTCTAACGGGCTCCTGCCTGAGCGCACAGGAAGGAGGTGATATCGGTGCTCTGAGCAGTCTGTCCTGCTGCACAGAAGTGTAGGAGTTGGAGGGAGTGCATCCTGCAAGATTACAGGGAAAGTACCCGAAGGGTTGCACGTTTATGTAGTCTCGTTCTGTTTCAGCGCTGGATCAAACAAGCCCTGGAAGAGGGGATGACTCAGACCTCACCAGCTCCACAAGAGAACAGAACCCAGTGTCTATACCAAAGTAACGAGAACAGCAGTTCTTCCAGCATCTGCAAAGATGACATAGGTAAGTGCTCAGCACCATCAGGGCACCTTGGGCACTTGAGTGAAACTGGGGAAGCTGCTGAATAACAAAGGCAGCTGCACAGGATGACATCTTAATGTGTGCTGCTGCTGGATGGCACAGCTTTATGGCAGGTGAGAATGTTCCTTTGCCATTCATTTGAGTATCTGCAGACCCATTCTAGCTTGAGCATGTGTAAAGTTTCAGTATTTTCCTGTGAAAAGACAATCGCTTTATCTTGCATCATCACCCTCAGTGCCGTGTGATCATTTGTCCAATAGAGGGGAAAAAAAGAGAGTACAATATCATCTCTTTTCAGCAGGATGCTGTTAGATGGACAACTAAATATCTGCTGACTGTAGGAAGATATAGCACAGTCTCACAGGCACGTATGTAATAAGCGAATGATTAAGTCTCAAAGATGGAGAAGCTAAAATCTGTGAGTAAAGCAGCAGAATGGTTAAATATTGTGTCTGAATCTTTCTACAGAGAAAGAGGGTGAAGATCTGCCCAGTCAGGTACCAGTTTTCCAAGACAACAGACAGGAAGCTAGACAGCACAGAGATAATACAGAATTGATTACTGAAGAGTTAGAGAATAAGAAATGAGCAGAATGCCAGAACCGATACATGCACGTCCCCGAGCAAGACCCAAAGAAGCAACAACCAAAGTGCAGAACTTACTGAATACTTCTTTTATTTTTTAAATGAGCATCAAAAAAAAATAATTGGATAGGGGTAGGCCTGAGGGGAAGACATCGATCCTTTGTGGGAGTGAAATGTGTTTAGACTGTATTCATGTAGCCTGTAGGAAACTATTAGGTTCAGGTAATGAAAACTGAACTGTCTGTGGTTTGTTCATAGCGGTGACAGTGACACCTTCTGACCCCTCTTCTCCACTCTCCTCTACTGTCTTTATGCCTTCCTGGCTCCCTTTCCCCTTGCTCCCTCGTGTGTTCTAGTTGAAATATTTCCTTTCCTTGGTCACTGTATGTTCCAAATCACGTATTGTCCTGTTATCAGTATCTAGATGTGCCTCACGACTGGAATTGAAGTACTTCAGAGGTACTTCATTTTTAGGAACCTTTTGTAGTCACACTGGAGACTCAGGGGCTCCATTTGGGCTGGGAGTTAGGGGGAAGGAGACAGCATGTGATTTGTACACAGTTAATGGTGCAGCCCTGTCCTCAGCTCAGTTTGCTTTTTCAGACCTGTTGAGTCCCCTGAAGAAATGGAAGTCTCGCTACTTGATGGAGCAGAATGTTAAGAAGTTGCTGAGACCTCTGTCTCCTGTCACCCCTCCGCCTCCCGTCCCTTCAGTTCCTGGTTCAGCGAGCCCACAGCTGGCTACACCCTGCTCGTCACTGCCAGGAGAGGAGGAGAGTCGCAATGGTTATGGCATGATGTTCTCACCAATTCCTTCTCTGGCTGCTAGTCGCTGCAATACTCCACTACAGTTTGAGGTAAATCCAACCGGAGACTGGGAATGCAAGAAAAGGAGGAACTGGAATATTTGCAGCAGACTTAGCACTAGGGACACCTTCCTTTTTGAGCATGTAGCTGTATTCCTGAGCAGTATGATAGACTCAGACTCAAAAGCGCTGGTGCCTTTCTCCATGCTCCGCTCCTGGCCAAATTTCCTGCTGTATTAAATATCAAACCTTGCTGCTGCCCAGCCTCCCCTTGCCTCATATAGCTATCAGTGACATTAGTCTCATTCCTTTCTCCATTTCTCCTCACTGTAGCTCCCAAATTTTGCAGATTTTTCAGTGTTCTTAGTCAACTTAGTCAGCTTCCCACTTTAGATCTCTGTGCCAACATGGCTCCCAATCCCTGCCTCTTCCAAAAAGTGCAACAGTGCTCCCCTTCTCGTAGGCTGTCTGACATCCTCAGCTCCTCTTTCCCTAAACAGCTTCCAGTAACCCCAAGCATGGCAGACATACCTTAGATCAGCTTCCACTCTTTTCTTTGGTTTTCCTTTCCCTTGACTGGGTAGAAGGAAAATACTTTATACTATTGAATCCCTAAAAGTTTCCTTTTGCAAAAGTCCACGGAAATACTGAGCAGACTGTGTTGGGTGGGTTACCAGCACCCGTCCGGCTGGGACCTTCCACTTTGTGTTGCTGCTCTGTGCCTGTGACTAGGGATCATGCTGTTTGCAGTTTTAGTTTTATTTTCTAGTATTGCATATTTTCATTTAAAAACTGGAACTCTTCAGACTGGCTGCTCACACTCTGCCAGTTTAAAAACATTAAAAAAAAGTAATCTATTGAGCCCTGACAGACTGCTCTGTAGTAGGGAGTGTTTTGCAGGAATCCCTCCTCTGTTTGGCAGCAGGGCAAACAGTCCTTTGTAGTATTTTTAGCTTAGTGTGCTTTTGATTATTTTCTTTGAGAGCCCTTTCTTGTGAGCTGCCTGAGAGGCAGATCCGTGGAGGCTGGCCGGGGAGATTGCAGAGCATTGAGGAGAGAGATGAAAAGAGTGTTTGAGGCACAGAGCTTGATTGGAAACGATCCTTACATTTGCTGTGGTTGAGATGGCAGATCAGGGCAGTGTTGCCATGGACCTCCACAGCCGACTCACTGATTTCCAGTCCCACCTTAGTGTTAGTTCTTTCTGTTGCCATGCAGAAGATGTGGGAAGCCTGGATTCCACTGGGCATCTATAACTTACTTGCCCTTTTTACACGTTTTTTTCCATCTAGTAAAAAGAGTCTTAACAGCTTGGTAGACAATAGGCTTCTATGTTCAAACTCTTGTATTTCTTTCAGTACAGCTTATTCCTATCTCTATTTTAGTGTCATGTCTGTTTCATTTAGTTATCATCAGTTCTGACTTGAGCAAATAGATCTCTGTGTATAAAGCTTTTTGCCTCAGTCCTGCGGCACTGTAGGAAGAGAAAGATTTTTTCATTTTCTAGAATCAGGTCTGTGAAAGCTCACTATAGTGTTTGAGGGATCTTAGTTTCCTTGTAGTTGGGCAAAATCCATTTCTCCCATGTCATACTGAGTGCCACAAATAGCTTTCTGTATATTTCGTGGTGCAAACTCTGCATCTGGCAGCATCAGAAGTATAAAGAACAAGGTTCACCTGCTCTGTTTGTGCACTAAATTCCATTGTGAAGCACACTCACCCAAGCCTGTCTCTGTGCTTCCAGGAAATTTAGCAGCTACTTCACTAGCAGAGTTGCCATCCAGAGCAGGGCCAGTTCCTGGGATAATCTTTATTTAGGGTAGCCATTGCTGAGCTCGGTGCTTTTTTTTTTTTTATTTGATTCTTGACTTTCTAATTAGATGAATAACAATATGTTTTTCCCTCCCCTAGAACGTGTCCTCCCCTGAGAGTTCCCCCGCGCATAGACCTGAGTCCATGTCACCCGAGGTAGTTGTCACACCGTCTCAGTTGCGTTTGAGGCTGGGAGGGTGCCTGTATCTGAGGAGGGAGGGGAGGGATGAGAAGTGCAGAGGCGGGTGGGTGGGAATCAGGGTGGAGCATCAGTCACAATAAGGCTGAAGAGAGTTTTCAGGGTTATCACAAGAGAGCAAACAATTTGAAGACTGGAATTTGGTATGTCTCAGCTACTGATGTGAAGGCAAGAGGTCTGGGGACACTGGAAATGCCAAAATCAACTTCAACCCCAGCCCAGCAGCTAAGTGGTGTCTGGTATTTATTCAGTACCAGCACAATTACTATGGTGGAAGAAAAGGGAAAACATCAACGAGAGTTTTGACTTCTGAAGACACAGTGGGACACCTGACCTGCTCTTCAACCTCAGTTTATCACATGTTCACTTGCAAACTTTAAATCTTGAGGAGATGCCAGAGAGCAGTATATTGTTTACCTACTAGCCTGTTGTAAAATGTGAGTGGAAGTGCCTTGCTCAGAGGCTGGTTCGTAGGAGAAAATACACACTCCTCTCCAGTGTAGATTACTCGGAGCTGTGATACAGCAGGGGGAATGTTCTCAGCAGCAGCATGGCAGAGCTGGTGCCTGATGCTGCTGTGTTTTACCCTAAGCACTGCAGTCCTGCAAAGAGGATGAAATCGTGTCAGTTATGCTCATTGTCTGAGATCCTGACATATCAACGTGGAGAAGGAGATGATTATTCCGTTGCCCTGGAGGTTTTTTGGCACTTAAAGTAGATAAAGGGGTATACCATTGTGTCAGTGCCTAGTGCTCCAAAAAGTGTGACTGTGCAAAAATGATGCCATTATGGTTTTGTTAGAGAATGTAAAATGTAGAAATGCAGTGTAAATTGAATGAATGTACTATTGTTAGAGATTTCCAAAGCTCACAATAAGTGAAAACAAATGGCTTGGAGATCCTGGGTGCTTCATTGTTGGGAAGTCAGTAGTGGCTGACTTGGGACAGTCAAGAAGTTGGCTAATAAACCAGCAAATGGACAGCAGATCTTTTGTGTTCTCTCCCCATAATGAACCTAGCTAGTACTATGTGTTAACATCAACTTTGGGGACTTAAAAGGCAGTTGAAATGGAAGGGTTTTCTTCATTAACTCTGCCCAGGGATAGTGCTGAGCTTTATCCTCTTGCTGCAGTAAGATTGCTAAAGGGGAAAGAGCATCTCGTACTGGGCAGCTAAACTAGTTATCATTTAGTCTGTCCTCCCCTGCAGAATGAGCCAAACAGTGTGGGATAGGACCAGAGGGCTGATCAGAAAGGAACTGGAAACCAGTAAGCTAGCATTGTACAGAGTACTTTCTGAGTAAGCTTCTATCCCCACCCTTGTCTGAGCCTTTTCCTGACTTCTCACGCCCCTCCTATATCCATCTTGGATTTTCCAGCTCTGCCTCCGATCCGACCTAGATTTGAAGGGTGGGTACCTGGATTCCGGTGCAAACACCTGCCCAGAACGACCATCGCTGCTCAGCTTTGGATCCTCTGATCTGACTCCACAACCCTCCTCCATAAACTCTACTTCAGAGATGAACTTCCCAGGGAAAAGTGGGGAAGCGCAGATGCTGCTACGAAGCTCTGATCAGGCTTTTCGGACAGAGTTTAATTTAATGTATGCCTTCTCCCCATTGAACGCTATGCCTCGTGTAGATGGGTTGCTGCGGGGATCTGCTCCTTCGGGAGAGAGGAAGCCAATGAATTCGGAAGCAGGATGCTGCAGCTCTCCTGCCGAAGGGTATTTCAGCAGACACGAGTCAGGGCTGCTTAAAGAGACAGTGCATGGATCCATGTCTCCCTGCGGCGAAAGGGCTTGTGAAGGCGTCAGATCTGCACCCCAGAATCCACCACAAAGGAAGAAGGCAAGTATTCTTGTAACAGGCACTCTGTAAGGTTGCAGGAACCTGAGCAGGAGCACTCAGCACCGTGGGAAAGACTTACAGGGTGGACAAAGAGAAGAGTACAACTAAAATGTAGTGTGGGCAAGATTTTGGTGTGAGAGGTGGATGCAAAAGACCACAATGATAAAACCCTCTTCTGGGAGCACAGAATGGAGAGCGTGATGCTCACAGCTGTCATAAACAGTTGTTAAACTGAGACAAGACCCAGTGCAATAACATGGTGCAACTGCACTAGTTGGTGGAGGTGTAATTGATGAGGATGGAAGGGGTCCTTTACTAGGAAAGAATCACAGAATATCAGGGATTGGAAGGGAAAAGAAGGTCTAATGTTTCAAAAGAAAATACAGGCTGCTCATTACAAGGTATTAGAACATTTCCATTGATATGGAAACACAGTAACATTGAAAGAAAAGTTGCTGAAGATTTGTAGTTAAATTTTGGCTCTTTGAAACAAAAAGCAGGGGAATATTGTTTATAGAAAGCAAACATCTATTGGTTTCTAATAGCAAGCCAGTGACCATCATGGGACTAAAACTGAGTGCAAATGACAAATCAGAGGTTGCTGTCATAAACCTGGGTACTCATGGGAGAAATAAACACGCTGGTGTAGATGTGTGTCAGTGCCCTTTCCTGTGCTGGATGGAATATCTGATTTCCATTCCATTTCTGGAGGGGGTTGATTTTTTTTCCTTGGGTTTGCTTTTAAAGTTACACCTAAAACCTTCATGTGTTTGAGTTACTTTTGGAAATGCCCTGTTGAAAGCCTTCTATATGGGCATTGCATTATAGTTGATGAGTTCTTCAGCAGAGCTGTCTTCTGCAAGTACTTTATGGGGTTTGTGAGTCATAATAGCTCTTAGGGGAAGGTGCAGTGACAGGTAAGTGCTCGGGTGGAAATACTTTTTCTGGTGTCCCTGTGTTATCTGGGACCTTTTCGTCTGTGCCTTTGACAAATCTGAGACTGTTTTGCACAAAATACATTGTACCTTTGCTAAAAGTAATTGATTTTGATGATAGTGCAGGAAGGTTGCATACTGGCTGCTGAACCACCATAGCAGGAACCTGCTCTACGCAGGTGAAAAATCCCTGCAAGGCTTTATCAAGTTTTTAGTATTAACGTCACTGAACAATGTGGTCCAGGTGAACAGGACTCTGGGAAGATTCCAGTTTTGTGAAGGAGGCTCTTATTCTCTGGTTTTGAGATGGACAGGTACTGATACACATTTCATATAAGGTCACAAACCAGAGAGAGCAGGTGAAGGGTGTTGAGAGGAGGACATAGTGGCTTGATGCTTCAACATGCAACCGTATACTGAAATAGTGTGACATTCCAGGCTGCTAGAGAAGCAAACTGGCTGGATGTTTCCATTGAAGTGTTGGTCGTGAAGAGTAGAATGTGGGTGAGCATGGCAGTCGGTGAGTGATCCAAATTTGTACCACTAAGCTCTTTTTCTAGAGTGCTGCAGCAAACCCAGAAAAACAGATGTTAAAAATGGCGTGTGGGCACGTTCCTCCCCCTGTCCTATTCCCTTGCATTCCCTGACTCATGGCTGTATTTTCTCTCCCAGGTATCTCTACTAGAGTATCGCAAGCGGAAACAAGAAGCCAAGGAAGGAGGCGATTCGGTGCGATGTACAGGGACTCCTACCAGGCAGGGCAGCAGCAGTTCTGTGACTGACACAGATGGCAACAGCCTGCCGGGCTCTGTAGTACGAACCCCGTCCTCCCCACAGAGTGGCTTCTCCCCTTCTCATTCCTCCCTGCCTCATGTAGAGGACATCAGCCCACCAGACTCGAGGGTGACTAGTTCCTCAACATCACTCAGCAAATCCCAGGAGAACATCAGCAGTAGGTGGTGAGTGTTATCCTTCCCAGCAAGCCCGAGATTGCTCCACAGAGAAGGACCAAACTCTCCAGGGGGCATTTCCATAACAATAAGTGCAGTTGGGTGGATTTTGTTGGGTCTCTTGGCATTGTTCTCTTTCATAATTGCTCAACAACCATGAAGGATACCAGCAGCCTTCTCAGCCTGCCCTTTAGTTCTTGGTTTAGATACCAAAAATCTGTCATGAAAGATACAAAGTTAAACAGTTGTCTCTCTCTTCCACCACTTTCCTTTTAAGGTCTCGGGTTTGAAGGTCTTACTCTTGTGATGAGATTTTAATCCAGGTCCTTTCTCACTGAACCTCCACTCTGGACACAGGCAATACGAAGTCAACTCCTATTCAGAAGGAGAGCAAACAGAGCCTTCTGCAACTTTGCATTTGAGAAGCAAGGACAGTGAAACAACTCCAGCTTTCCTAATGCCTTGCATATATAGCTTCAAGAGCAGTTACCAGACTGCCCTCAGTGGCTTGTCAAAAGCACAGAAAAACCACCTTTATTGTGTTGCCATGGGAAGCTTTGATAAGGGGAAAAGCTGCTCTTCCAAAACTTTAGCCTGATAGTAATGTCTGGTCCAAAAACTGCAGCAGTGACGTGTGGAGTGTTGTGTTACAGTGCCAGTGAAGCCATGGTTGAGCTTTCCTGGCTGGAGCTATGTGGTATGCTGGCTCTGCTGCTTTGTGTTCAGGTGCTGCTCGTGCACACCGCAGGCAAGAAAGCGTCCCTTCCCTAAAGCTGCTTCTGCACATACGCAGCGGTGGCACTGCTCCTGTAACAGCAGGGGCACGGCAAGGGCAGGGATGCCAGCCAATGCTGAAGGCAGTGAGAAGTATGAAGTCTGTGTTGAAAGTGCTTGAGAAACACTGGTTTGGGTGAATTTGCAGGGATAATAAGATCCATTTCCTTCCCTTTTCCATCACTCTTCAAGCGGAGGTTAATAGAAATAATTTGTCTTGTACCTCTCTGAAGGTGCTCTGTCTACTAGATGACCTTCTGCCAGATGCTGGCACTGGCCACAGCTGAGCAGATGATGATTAGTTTATAGTCATTATTTTCTAATCAAATGTTCTTTGCAAGTGTTGATAATGGCATGCTGCTTCCTTCTGCCTGCAAAAGGGTGAAAGAACAACCTAAGTGAATGAAAAAGCCTAGTTTGGAGTGAGGTGTCAGTGTGGCAGAGCCTTGCTCTAGTACCATGTTTTATGAGCTTCCTCTGCTGCTCCTCAGCAAGTGCTCTGGCTTCTGATTCTCACGTGGTTTCACGAGTAAGTACAGTGTGGGACTGGAGATCATATTGTTATGGGACACTGGATATCAAGTCAAAACCATGCTGATACTTTTTAAAATGGGACTAAGCAGATTTACTGCCTGTTAAATTCTCATTCTGTGTTTTTTTTTAATGAGCAAGGCTAAGAAATATACAGTCACCTACTCTAAAGAAATAATAGTAGAAACTGCATGTTACTGAGCTAAAGTTGTGACCCAATTTCATCTTTAACTCCGAGTGCTTACATTTCAGATACATTTCAGATACTTTTCTAGACATTTACTGTAAATAATATTAGGGACAGAAGAAAATGGTGGGAACTCAAATTACACCCCTTAAATTTTGGAGTTGTCTGGATTTTTGCTGGATTCTTCCATATTTGCTAATAGCTTTCATTTAAAAAAAATAAGTTTCTGTCTCTTTCAGTTGCCAAGATACAGGCATCACAATGTAAATAGATGTGCTGCTGCCCAGTAAACCCAGCCTTGCAGAAAACTGGCTCCAGCAAACCAATAGCAGCAAGTCACTATTGCTGAGACTTGAATTCTCTATGTTTGCAGAGTAGGGCTGATGGTTGGACTTGATGATCCCAAGGGTCTCTTCCAACCTAAATGATTGTATGATTCTAAGGAAGGTGTGAATTCACCCCCTCACCCCGTTCACCTCCATGAGGTGTGAACTCTGGCCCCTTCTCCCTTCTGCTTCATTGAGGGGTGAACTACAATGTCTGGGCTATTTGTTTAAATAAAAATTAAAAAAAACAAAGACAAGCTAATGGAAGGCACAGGTTTAAATATATATATTTTAAAAGAAAAAGGATAAATACAGAAATCAGTGCAGTGTTGAGGTTCATACTTACATGGTATGCAGCACATTTTATACTATACTAAATATTTCAATTCAGACATTTTTAAGGCCCGTGTTCTTCAGTGTCTAGGGTGAAAACATTGTGAATCCCTGGTCAAGGTGCTACTGTCTTATAGGTTTAAAACTCCTATTTCTAAAGAGATTTGGATGGTCCTGTGCACAGTAGATTGAATATTGACCCAGGGGTCTGGGCTTTCTGTGACTGTTTTTCTTCTGTGGCTTTTCTTTTCTTCTTTAGCAAATCCACTTTACCTCTGTTTTTCACCCTCAGACTAGACACTCATAATACATAACAGAACAAGATCTAGCACCAACCTATTGGGTTTGCTGCTTTTTAGTTTGCATAAGAGTAATCTATGCAAAATAACTGTGTTTAATTGTAAAACAATACCAGGATTTTCCAAACGCTGATGAATCTCGAAACAGTTTTTCTGGGAGAAGGTGTCCTGGAATCAGGTCAGAGGACAGGGCTGAATGATGAATTTCTGAACCGGATGTTTATACCATGGTTTTTGTAAGAGTAATGATTTTGTATTCCTGAGGTCAGTGCAATCGTGGTGACTGGTGGTCTAAAACTCCACAGGAGGCTATTTACGTTGCAAAAGCAGTTGAGAAGTTTATTCCTCACCCATCTAGAGAGCTGTTGGTCTCTGAACCCTCCCTTCTGTGGCAGGGGTTTATATTTGCGCTAACATTCTACCAGTGACTTTAAGCAGAAGCCAATGTTAATGGCATGGCCTTCAACGAGGCCAAGTGCCAGGTCCTGCACTTGGGCCACAACAACCCCATGGATCGCTACAGGCTTGGGGCAGTGTGGCTGGAGCTGCCTGGCAGAAAAGGACCTGGGGGTGCTGGTCGACAGGAGGCTGAACATGAGCCAGCAGTGTGCCCAGGTGGCCAAGAAGGCCAATGGCATCCTGGCTTGCATAAAAAATAGTGTGACCAGCAGCAGTAGGGAGGTGATTGTCCCCCTGTACTCAGCACTGGTGAGGCCNCCTGTGAGTTGTACCAAGGACCCCACAGCTCCCTTGTGCATTGTTCAGGTTGCTCTCGGCTGCATAATAGCAACCCTCAGCTGTTACTGGGTTTGTGTTGCAGGATGGTCCCAACGTCGGTGGAGAGGCTTCGGGAGGGCCGAGGCATGCTTGAGAAGGTGCTGCGAAGTGGTGCAAAGGTGTCCCAGAGAAACGAGTCCTCTCCTACCTGCGACAGTGCTGCTGAGAGAGACACAGGTAGGAAAAGGGAAACTGCTGAACGCTTGGATGGTGGGAAATGACGCGCTCAGGTGACTTCACAAAACTCCCTCTGAAGTTAGTTGCACCTTCGTCTTTAACGTTATCAGTGCCTTATGTGAGCCTTCTGCAAACCATACCTTAGTGGTATTTAGATGTTGCCTGAGCCAACATTGCTCTTCTGCTAGACCTGGAAAACCTCCAGGTTTCTCGAGGATTTGGATTCAAGACCACCTGCATCTTGGCTCTGGCAGGGACAGCTTCTTTGTCCTTGGACAGGCAGGTTAAGCAGTGTTGCCTCAATTGCCCCGATGTACTGGGGATGAAAGTGCTATAATTTAATAATTCAATAATTCTAGTTGGCTGAACATCCAGATAAATGTGTTATCGCACTAAAATGCAGGTGTAGGCTTTAGGCAGTGCTAAGAACTAATTTAGCTTCCAAGCCTTACTTCAGCTCTTTTGGAAGTTACTTGATTCCTTGAGTTATGATATTTGCCAGTTTTGTGAAATGTCCCTCCTTGCTGAGATGAACTCAGTTCTGCATTGCTGTTCCTTTCTTCTCTGAATAAAGCCTTGTGCTCACCAAGCAGCGCGGCAGGGTCAGTGTTTGTAACCTGGGCTCAAACTGTACCCATCCTATGTGTAGTCTAAAGGCCAGATGTGGCTTCCTGTCAGATGGACAGATCCCTTCATCATTGTCTGATTTCTCAGCTGTGCAGCAGGGTTATTTTCCTCTTACTTATTTTGCAGTTTGTTGAACATGGTTGTTTTTCTCTAGGAGGTAAGTCCCAAGCATGGTCAGGGTTCCTACAGCAGTGGATCATCGTACTTAAATAACTTAGTCCGTGTGACACCATCGGTCTGTGCTTCCTCACAGCTGAGAGCTGCTGTCAGACACTCACGCCTGACACGGTCACAGGTCACCAGTGCTGATGGTCACTAGTTGGGAGCTGAATCTCTCTGGAAGCCAGAACCAAGTTGGGTGGTATTTTAGACATGGAAAGGCTAGAGCCTCTAACCCAGGCTAGCACAGAGTGCTCGTTGGGTAATTCAGCAGCAACTTCTGACTTTGGGGTATCTCATTTCTGAGCATTTTAGGGCAAGTACGTATTTCACTCCAGATCAGATTTTTCTCCCAGGTGCAGTATTTGGGGAGCACTTTCTGAGAACTGGCCTCTCATCTGGGGTTTTGCTATCTTTGTGCACCTAAGCACATCGCTTTTCAGTGCCTTTTCTTCGTGTAGTATAGAGACTTAGACCATCAAAAACGTCACTGGTTTCACTGGACCCTGCTCGGGAGCCTGTTTCCTGTCTCTTGTACCAGTGGAAGTGTCTTTCCCGGCGGTTATTGTTCAGAAGGGTAACAGAATCCGGCCTTGGAACAGGTCTTTTGCCCGCTGTAATCTGTATGGCTTTGGCTTTTTCAGTCTCACCTAAGAGTTAGGCTGGAGTCAGACTTTGATCTGCCTTGATCCATTCTTCTTCCTTGCTGTGTAAAACCTATTCCACTCCAGGACTGAACACTTAATGCTCTCGCCGACACAAGTCTTTTTCTCTGTTTCATCCTAGCGCAGCAAAATACTTTCCTGCCTATTTTGCATATTCTGATGATTTCTTCAGTAGCTTGTTTAGATAGATTCTGTGAGCCACCTTCCCTCCCCCAGCTGCTGGTCTGCTTCTTAGTGAAGCAAGTGAGTGGCTGCATCCCTGCCATTCCTGGCATCACCTGTAGGAGTTGTGAATATACACGTTTACTTGATGCTGTAACAGCTAATAATGAGGGGAACTGAGACCCCCCCGGACGTGGATGGTTTGTGTGGGAATGCAATGGTGTTGGTGTGCATGCCAGACTTGTGAGAATGGCAACTGCTCTCAGTGAAAGCTGTCACTGTGTGTGCTTTAGGTTGAACACAGGCCACCACTGCCGAGAAAGCAGTTCTCCTTTACCTCCTTCCTTGTTGCGGGTATTAAGAACTGGGGGAGGGAAATGTTGGCTTTATCTTTTAAGTTTACACAAAACACATTCAGGAAGGTTATAGTTTATTTACACTTTGTAATTTAGAGCCTTTCAATAGTTTTCAACTTGTCAAGGTTTTTTCTTTGAACAGGCACTGCGGTTGAATTGTGCAGACCTTGCTGGTGTGCCTGGCATTTAAGGAGCAATTTCTTCCAGAAATCTTTAGGTTTCTTGTGGTTCTCGTGTTCCACTCCTGTTAATCACAATGTTCTCCTTCTTAGATTGAACAGTTGGTCTCTCCTGGGCACCACTGCTTAACAAAACATGCCCCAAACTGCCAAGTTCTGCCATTCTGCAGCGCAGGACTCGGAATGTCACCTCAAGCAAACAGCTACTTGATGCATGGGCTGTCACTTCAGAAAATGAAGGTAGCAGAGGACACATGCTGGGAGCTTCATGCTCCAGTCTCTGTGTGGGTCCTGTGCCCCAAGGAAAGGAGGCTTCTGAGCCTCAACAGCAGACAAGACAACTCCATCCAGGTTCCTGTTTGGCGCAGCCAGCAGCTGTGGTGTAGCACAGAGAGAGGACAACCACGGCAAAGCCATGGCCGCTGCTGACACCGGTGCTCGTGCCAGTGCATCTGGTGCAAAGCCAGACCTGTCTGGCAGAGGTACAGAGCAGGCTGAGACAGCGTGTCCTGTTTCATGACTGAGACACATCTGTCATATAAATTTGATACTAATACCAACACTCTTTCACTGAGGCATTTCAAATATGCCTGCTGAGAATCCCTGAGATGCTGCAGCTGAACAGCTCCATCTCATTAGACTGCTACATAACTCTGATGTGAAACCATCTAGTCCCACCAGTTTCATTCCCTCTGAAGAGAGAGTGATTGCCAGCTGAACCCCGTGGTTACAGTAATAACAACTGAAAAACACGGGTGGCAAAGTGGCTGGGCCACTTGCAGTAAGTACTTCTTCCCTGCCCCAGTTTGGCTTCAGTTATGTGGTAGGATGAGAAGTTCACCTGCTTGCTAAGATACAGGTGCTAGAAAGGCTCGCTCTGTCAATAAGAAGCTTATTCCCCTTGATCTCTCACATACCTAAGGTGGATCAGCATGTTCTGTGCTGCTGGTGCCCTTCAAACCTCATAGCATTTTCATCAGCTTGGCCTGTTTCAAAAATAGGCATTTCTGAGGTCTTAGAGTAACTCTGCTTGGAGCAGCTCAGTTGACTTGTGAAGCATAATGCCCAGAAGAGCAGTCAGGGTGCTGTCAGCCCTGGCAGCAGAGGACCTCCATCTTCAGCAGCCTCTGGGGTCTGCCATGGAGGAAATCCTGCAGCAGGATCATGCTGACAGCTATCTAAGGAGGGAGAGTTTTCTCTCCCCAGCACTAAGTGTAGCCAACACGGATTCCTGTGACCAAGGCTGAGTAGACCAAGTCCTTAGAAAGTGTCTTCTGCTTCTCAGATCCTTCTGAACAGCCAGGGGAGCCCGGGCTGTGCGTGTGTGCAGGGCATCCACTCAGACAGGCTGGTCCAAGTGGGTGAGGTTGGTGCTGAACCAGAGAGAACTGGGGTAAGGGAAGCAGAAGTTCCTAACATGTAGGGCTCATTTGTGCCTGTGAAGGTTTCTCAGTTGCCCTGTGCTAGGATTCTTCAGCTTCTGAAGCAGTGATGGCAAGCTGCTCTTGTAGCTGGGTGGAGGACACAGGGGCTGGGGCGTGTGCGGGTGTGTCCTTTGAGAGGGATGTGCTGTGGCCTCAGTCCAGAGGGTGAGGTTTAACGTCTCGCCTGTCCATTGCAGACACAACAGAAGGAGACACTCCAGAAGCCCACAAAGGACCAGCAGTTTACAGTCCTTCTCGATACAGCTACCAGGTAAATTATTTTGTATATTTCTGCCCGTTCTGAAATAAAGCTTTTAGCAGGATTAGGGGGGAAACTGGGTTTGGCTGCCAGTTATTCCCAGTCCTGCTGCAGTAATCTCCTTTGGCATGAGAAGGAGGTAGAAAACGGGGAAGTCAATCTGATGAGTCTTCTTGTTTTCCCCCACCACCTCGTTCAGCTCCTGCAATCCGACAGTCCCCAGGCAGAATCGCAGACCCTCCTCCAGCAGAGTTCCTCCCCCTACAGAGGACACCTTACCCCGTCTCCTGGATACAGCTATCGAGCAGCAGCACAGAGGACAGCACACAGCCTCTCTCACGCTTCCTCGGAAACATCCCTCTCCTCCACCTCTTACTCCAGCCCTGCCCACTCGGTCTCCACAGACTCCTCTGCCCTGTTTGCAGGGAATTCGGGGTATTACAGCAGCCAGCAGCACTCTGGCAGCGGCAGCAGCAGCGGCCTCCTGAAGAAGAGCTGCCCTGCCACTTCCAGCCCGGCACAGCAGACTGCTGTGGACTCTCTTTCCTCCGAGTCGGGCTCCCAGCCCTGCACTGGCGTGTCAGGCTCCACCTCTGCTCCCCAAAGTGCTAGGTCACTACAGTCAGACTTGCGGACTATCAGCCTTCCGAATTCGGGGCAGTCTGTTCTCTACCAGGGCTCCCGGGGGGCAGTGATTTCCAATGCACAACACTATCAGCACCGCGGGGGGAGCAGTGTCCATCAGTACAGACTTCAGCAGCTTCAAGGTTCTGGAGTAAAGACTCAAACAGGACTTTCCTAGGGCTGTCTAGACTCCGGGAGGACAAAACTGCCCATAGCTCCTTCCAGTCACCTCTGGAAGTGGCTCCTGGGCCAGTGTTGGGAGCTTGCACCTGATGCTGGGGCGCCGGGGGTCAGAGGCTGAGGTCCGAAATGCACGGGTGAGATTTGTGAGCAGTATTGGCCTCTGGCCTTTTGGGAGAACGCAGATTTCTCTGAGGCAGAGACTGTAGCAAAGCTGTTCCCTGACGCGTGGGTACATTGCAAAAAAAAAACAAAAACAAAAACAAAACAAAAAGGCAAGAAAGAAAAACACACACACAAAAAAAAGGAAAAAACCAAACCCAAGTGAAATCCTTGAAGTGCAATGACTGTGGTGCAGCCTCTGCCCCTCGCCCGTGCCCGTAGTCACTCACGCAGGACGGGCAGCTTTGCCAATCCGAAAGCAGTTTAAAGGAAGCGCTGGGGGAAGGTGAACTCCAGTCCCAAAGCTCTCTTTGTAGGTCAGGTTCTGGGTGCGTTCTGGGGAGGGCTTTAACCCCTTACGATCATTCCAGTCACAAGCAGACGGGCGCGTGCGGCTGCCTTTGGGCCTGGGGCGCGGCTGCCGCCACCGGAGCTTTTTTCCAGGACACCCGGAATCTCCGCAAATGTG
>VZTM01014207.1:192403-206896 GCA_013400555.1 Jacana jacana
GTACGGTGATGCTGCAGCATGGGGTGGGGGGGCTGCTGGGCTGAGGAGCCGGGGGGGCTGCTGGGAGGTGGCAGTTGGGTATCCGGTGGGGACCCCGGCCGGTGCGGAATGTCTTTCCCCGCCGAGCGTGGCAGCAGAGCCAGCCCAGACACAGTGCGCTGTCTGTTCAATTCCATACGATTGCCAGCTTCTTTCTCACTTGTTTACTGTAATATCGGGCGTGTTTTTATTTATCTAATTTTATATTCAGTTATAACCATAGTAGGTTAGCTAATATACGACAGTTGTCATCCCTGGTGCTGCAGTGGAACTTCTCCCTTCTCTTGGATAACATAATGCTGTGAGTCTGTCTCCCCTGTCCTTTCAGATGCACAGTCTTCTTCCTTTTTTTAGGACTGTTACAGGTTTCTCTAATTCACAATTGAAAAATCAGGTGTTTGTTCAACCTAGGGGAGACTTTTAAAATATTGAAACAAAGAGTAATTTTCTCACACTGTCTGGCTGTGAGCGTGTTGGGATGGAACTTGTCACCCCGCAGTTGGGTGTCTGTATACTGTATAAATTAGGTGTAAACTTCACTCGGCTTAGCCCTGGGGGTGCAGCCTCCCCTTTCGTGCTCTGAACAGCACGGGGCAGGCAGGCTCTGCCCTGCCGGGGGGGCAGAAAGGGGCCGGGGGGGACACCCTGCCCAGAGGCTCCGGCACCTTTGGGCACAGCAGGGGGGCAGGAGGGAGGGACCCTGGAAAGCTCTTGGAAAGGTGGGGGCTGTAGCTTCTTACTCTAGTGGAGTTTTTACACCGTGCTGTAACATTTGAACTTTCACAAGAGATGTAATAATTTTGATAATAAAAATACTTAACTTGAAAACCAGTGGTTTTGAAAGACCCTTTCTGTGTCCTTACCACCTTCAGCGCTGGTGCCCAGGTCACGGGGCAAGGTGGGGTTGGTGCATGGTGCTCTCTCTTCCCTGTCCCTGCAGGGTAAATGGAACTCATGGACCTCCCATCTGCCAGCATTTTGGGTGAAGCCAGGAACTCAGGAGCCACAGTTCCTGAGGAGAGGGAAATTTCCTCAGTCTCCTGGTTGGGAGTGAGGTTGTGGCTGCGCTGCTGCTCTTCTCGCTCAGGCTCACCGGGGCAGGAGATGAGGTGGAGGGTGTCTCCTGCGCTGCTGTACCTCCTGCAAAGCCTGGTCTCTGGTGCACTGGTGCCCAGGGCTTTTAGTTTTCATCCTGCTTCCCTTATCCTGAGACCTTCGTCCTGCAGTGGGGCCTGCTGGCCATGCCTCCAAAAGCTGGTCCTCAAAGCTGGTATGTCCAAAGTGCCCAACGCCTCCACTGGTTGACCACCCTTGGCGTGAAAACGTTCCCCCTGACACCTCATGGAACTGTGTGGTGGCTTGTCCTGTCTCCGTGCATCTCCCAGAAGAATCTGGCCAGGTCTCTTCTGTGCCTTCCCCCAAAGCAGCTGCAAGCAGCAACAAATTCTCCTTGTCTCTCCTGGAGCCCACCCCTCAGCCTCCCCCTGCCGTGTGCCTGCCTGGGGCTCGCCTGGGCTGGGAGTGTGTCCTGTACTGGGAAGACCAGAGCTGGCCAAAGCTCTCCAGATGGCTGAGAGGTCCCCAGGCTGCCCCCGCGCTCGCACAGCCTGCAAAGCTGTCCCTGCTCCTTCACCAGAGCGTGCTGTTGGACCGTCAAGCCACGTGAGTTGTTTTTCCACCAAGACACAGGAATTTGCTGAATTTGAGGAGGCTCCTACCAGCCCGTGTCAGCCCGTGAGCTGATGGACCACCCGCGGTGCACCGTGGCTCCGCAGCCCAGGGTGCTATGGAGGGACTGAAACACTCCTAGTGATAGATGAGACCCCCTCACCCCCCACCTCCTGCCTTGCCACAGGGTGGGACAGACCCTTTCCCTGGGGACTCAGGCTGGCCAGTGTTCCCCTCTACACCAGCCTGCTCAATGCCACCCTCCCTTCCCCACCCCATGCCACGACTGGTGCCCACACAGGGTCCTTCCACATCCCCCTTGGAAACCATCTCATCTCTAGCAGTGCCCAGAGAAGCCCATCCCAGCCCCCCCCCACACCACAGGGCTCCGAGCTCGTCTGGTTTGAATTATATTTTTCAATAAGGTTTTGTGAAACACCGTATCAAACTTTGTACTAAAATACAGATATATTACAGCTACTGTATTCCTTTCTCCACTGATTTTCTTCGTTTGTTTTCCCGATTCAGCCAGCGGCAGCGCTCACAAGCTGGCAAGACCCGGGTGCGGTGGGGCTGCGGGGGGCTCCTGCCGGCCCTGCTCCGGTGAGGACACGGGCGCTGCTGGAGGGACGGTGCCACCGCCGGGCTCGTGGCTGGCAGCGGCCGTTGGCAGAAGGAGCACCGGTGCCGTCCCAGGTGACTTTGGCTGCCGGCAGGTGTTTCGCTTCGGTTCTCTCCCTTGTCCCCCACCGGGGCCTCAGGGCATCACTTACCAGCTCCCGCCAGCCCCGGGCTGGGTGGTGGTTCCTGCAGAGCCCTTCATTGCTGTTCCCCAGCGCCCTCCGCGCCTGGGTGCCTGCGGATGGGCAGCGGCTCCTCTGCCCAGGGCTGCCCATCCCCGGGACCAGTGTCCCGCCCTGCTCCCTGCACCCAGCTTTGCCCAGCGCCCGGGGCCAGCCCTGCCAGGGCCCCCTGCAAACAGCCCCCGGCTACTCGCACCGAGACGCGGCCAGTGCTGAGGACTTTATTGCATTGCAAGGGCTGCGGCAGCCCGAGCCCCCCACGGCTGGGACCCGGGGAAGCCCCACACACACCGGTCTGGCCAGCAGAGCCGCCGCCGGGCTGCGCCCGCCCGTGCCGGGGGTGTCGGTGCCGGCTCTTGGGTGCTGTGTGTGCGCGACCGAGGCCGGGTCGCGCTCGGAGGCTGCTCAGAGCTGCCCCCGGCCATTGCCATGTGCCAGCGAGGTGCAGGCAGGGGACAGGGACAGGACGCTGGGGTGGGCACAGGAGTGCCCGGGTCGTGTCCCCCCCCCACCCCAGCAGCCACGCCGTGTGGCAGGGAGAGCCTTGCTGTCACCAGTGGAGATAAAGCACCGTATGGGGATGGGAAGGGAAGGGAAGGGAAGGCGTTTGGGAACAGCCTGCGGCTGGCTTGGAGAGGCGGCTGGCTACTGGGGGGGGTGTCCTCCTGTGCCCGCCCAGGGAGGGTTTTGCATGATCAGCTGCTCCCACTTACCAGGGCTTACATTCAGCGGCAGCGCCTCGGGTGTCCCAGCGGCCGGTGGCAGCAAGGCCCCTGCGGTCCCCAGCAGCACCGGGAAACACCACGTCCTGGGGCCAGGCTCCCGGGGTGGGGGCGAGGGGGCTCGAGTCACTTTACCCTGTTTAGAGAATATGAATTTACACGTAAAAGTAGGGGTCGGGCCCCATCCTGGCTGCCAGGTCCCCCAGCTGTGGAGACAGGATCACGGAGCTGTACAAAATGGGAGCGGGGAAGGGGCCGGGGCCCGGAGCAGCCGGCGCGGGGCGTCACTGGGGGCGCGTTCTGGTGGGATTCTGCGGGTCAGGAGTCCTGGGGATGTAGAAATCTGTTAAAAACTTTGAGACTGTTTTTTCCTCGAAGCAAAACCGCAGTTGGACGCTGTTCTCAAACGAAGCGGGTTTGGGGCATCCTCCCCTGGCGGCGGCCCGTGGGCAGTGGGTGGTGCGGAGCTGGCAGGGTGCATGGGATGGCGGTGCCGGCGTGGACATGGAGGTGACCGTGGATGCGGCAGGCGGCTGGCACGTCCCCAGCGTGGGCGGCGGGGCCCGGGGGGCGGTGCGGGACGCTGTGTGGCCGCTGGCAGCAGACGAAGGGCAGGACGGGGAGGGAGCGCCCAGGCTGCCGGCCGTGGGAAGAGGGTCCTGCTGCGGGCACTTGGCCTTATATCCTCTGCAGGGAGAGCACAGCGCGTCGGGGCCGGTGTGGGGCAGCCCTCCCTGCATCATTGTGCCACCAGCATGTGCCTGACCCCGTCCCTGCTGCCCCCCTGTCCCTGCTGCCTCCCTTCCCCACTGCCCCGCACAGCCAGGGTCCTCCCGTCCCGTGAGGGGCTACCCAGCACAGCCACACCCCAACACACCACACAGTCGGAGCAGGGGGACGGTGACACTCAGGACTTACCGCAGTGCCGACAAAATCTGTGGAAACAGAAGAGAGTGGGTCAGGGAGGGTAGGGCTCAGCAGCCCGCTCCCATCTTGCCCGGCCAGCCTCACTGTGCTGGTGGCAGGTAAGCCCGTGGGACCCTCGCTCAGCCACAGGCTGCTGGGGGGGCTAAGCCCCCTGGGTTTTTCCCACCTGGGTTCCCCCCCAGCACCATGGCACAAGGCCCCAGGACCCCCGGCAGCACAGCGCTCACCTTTGCTCTCTGTCTTGAGCTCCTCGTGCAGCAGGTCGTTTTGCCGGTTGCCGAGGACGAAGGCCAGGAAGGAAAGGATGAGGGCGTTGAGGATGCCAATGATGGCCAGGATGTAAGCCCAGCGCACGGAGCAATCACCCAGGGAGTACTTCCCTGTCTTCTCTCCGCACATGTCCCGTATGGTCTCTGCATCCCAGCCGTCAGGAAAGATCATGCAGCCCAGCACCAGGCAGAGCGCTGCAGGGGGGAGAGGAGGGAGAAGAGTCAGGGGGGAGGTACGGGTGGGCAGTGCTGGGTGCTGAGCCCCCCAGTCCGTCGACGAGTGCAACCTGTGTCTGCCTTGGCCCTGTAACAGCCAGACAGCATCACAGGTGACAACTACAGCAGCCCTGGGGGACAATGTTTGCATGTGGCTGCCCCAAACCTGGCCCATGCACAAATGGGGACATCAGGGGCTTGGTTTCTTTGAGCATCAGCCACAGGCTCAGTGGTTTCCCATGGGCTTCCTCACCATCACAGACTCCCTGTGTGTGGGCAGGAGCTGCCTGTCAAGAGGGTCATCGTCCCCTAGGGAGCACCCACATCCAACCACCTCACAGCCCTGCAAGCACTGCTCCCAGTGGGCTCCATCCAGCTGAGCAGGGAGCACCAGGATGGACGGGAAGTGAAATGCCAAGACAAAGCCTGTGACTGTCAAGGTAAGGAGGCAACGCTTTTTCTAACCACAGCCAGTACAAAAGCTCCTCACCCCCTATCAGCTGGGAAGGCTAAAAATATTAATGATGTTCTGGAGAAGCTGCAGTGTGCTGTGAGTATTTTTGTCCTGGGTTAGGAAAGAACCAAGAGGCTTGTGCCCACATGAGTGACACAGTGCCTCCCTGTCCCTCCTTGTTGCTGGAGGGACAGCAAACCACTGGGTGCCGAGGTGTGCTTTAAACTGCTCTCGGGAGGGAAGGAAGTCCCAGGAGAGGGAGGAAAGTGAGCACAGGGCATCGCAGTGGGACTCGGCACGGCCTCTGCATCCCACTGAGCTGCACCGACCATCCTTCCCGGGAAAGGGGAGGGATGCCAGGGCGAGTCGCCCTCGGCAGCCCACACACCAGCATGTGGTACCACCTGCCAGCTGCCGCCCGGTCTCTGCCTCCTCCCTCCACACGACACGTTTGCTTGGTGAAAGCACCTTTGCAGACAGAGGTGAGCCCTGAAAGCTGGTTTATGACCACTCACAGCATGGCACCGCGTAGCTGCAGAGCACGGGGCAGGCGTGAGGTGCCAGCAAGCTGGCATTTCCGGCACATTGTCACCAGGTCCACCCAGCCAAGCACAGCTGGGTCTGGGGGAACTCCCTCTCCACCGGGACCAGACCAACCCCAAACCATCCCTTCTGGAAGGAAACATATAACCAGCACTGAGGTTGTGCCCTGTACAGTAAATTGCGAGCAGCAGCCTGGCCTGCCTGGCAGCCTGGGCACCTCTGACCTGGATGCCATTTAACTCTGCCAGCTCTCTGAACGAAAGGCATGGGGGAAAACTGACCGATGCTGGGGGCTCTCCCTTGGGAAACAGAGGTGCCAAGAAGATTTTAGGACCCCTCTGAGTTCCTGTTCTGAGTGCAGTTGTGAAAAAAGCTCAGGTGTTCTGTGGTCATCCCCAGCGATGGGGGGGAATTTGCCCCTGTGGGACTGGTCAGGATGACATGACCCAGCCTGGAAACAGACAGGGCTGCAATGGCTCTGCTGAAATCAGTGAGGGAGAGAAAAGAGCGCAGCGAGTCCAGAGGAAAGCATGGGGAGCAGCACGGTGAGCACCCCCACTGCCTGGGTGGGCAGCAGCTCTCAGTGACAGCCCATCGCAGCCCAGAAGAGAACAGGGCTGCAGGAGAAGGCAAATTTCAGTAAATAAATATCAAGTGCCGATTTTACCTCCAGAAGCAGGGGCTCAAGCAAACTCCTGGCTCTTGTGCACAGCCCTCAGTCAGCCCCTTGCACGGGCAGAAGAGACCCTGGGTACCTCCCTGGGCTCTGCAACCATTTTCCTTTGCATTTCAAGCATTTATTTGGGCTCCAGGTGGATCCGTCTGCCTGGGTAAAGCAGGAGCTCACTGAGAGCTTTCTGCTCTGCCAACACTACAGCTGCATGGGTGAGGGTCCCCAAGGACACCAGCAGGTCCCAAACATGGCAGGACAGGGCAATGACGCAGAAAGCAATGGATTAAGGTGCTGGAGGGCTGCAGCATTCATGGAGGACATAAGAGACAGGGTTTCAGGCAAAAGCAGAGCGTGGCTCAGAAAGGTATGGAAAAACACACAATACATGAGCCTCTGGTACAGCAGGTTGTCACAAGAAAGCCACAGGGGACAGGCAGCAATGGCCACTGCCAGGACCACTGGGGCTGGCTCTAACCTGTATGTGCCTGCCCTGGTCCCTCTTGTCACTGTGTGCCCAGCTACACTGGCACCAGGGCAAGGGGAGACTCTGCCCTGGACCGTGGAGCAGCTCAAGGAGCTTCGCCTGAGATATCACAGCCCATGTTTGCCAGAGAATTGAACTATGAATTTACTACCAGGGTAAAGGAGCTCTCCCCAGTCACCACATGTACCCAAAAGCCTCTGTCTGAGAGCAACCAGCCTCTTCCCATGAGCCCCTTGCTGCTGTGCAGGACACCTGGGAAGTGGCCATGCCACCAAAGGCAGGTCCTCTCCCAGCAAAGAGCAGCGCAGTGCTCTCCTCTCCCCATCTGTCCTACATGTTCCCAGCAGCAAGCCGAGTTCTCTGCTCTGTCACAAGCAATTCCCTTTCCTGTGTTGTCCCCAGGCTGCCCAATGTCCTGGAAACACCTTCCTGCGCCCGCAACAAGGAGCGATCCTGAAGTGCAGAGGAGGGACAAGGAGAGGATCCCTGCATGGTCAACAGGCCTTAGTGCTGCCCTTTTCAACCAACCCCCCCCCAGCAGGTCTGACGGGTGCAAGGACGGGGCTCTGCCCACCCGTGCCTCTGCCTCTGCCCGCAGCTCCGCTCTGCCAGCACCTGCCTCTAAGCACCCCGAGGTCCCTTGCAGCTCTGCAGGAAAAGGCTGGGGTTTGTTTAAAACAACCTATTTCTACTCCTTGCAACTGCATAAAAACCACCAAGTGATGACTCCTACAAGAGACACTATTAAAAAGGGAAAAAACCCCAAAAACCCAACTCCCATCCACTTTGGTTTTAGTCCCCATTCTTCTCAGGGTGTGGTGCCAGTCCCCGGTGGCACTGAGGATAGCCAGCCACTTTGTCACACCCCACAGCTGCCATCCATCCCCCAGCTCCCTCTTCCAGAGCTTTCCCAGTTGGAGGGACAGATTTGAGGCTGGGTGTTTCGGTGGTCAGCGGGGCAGGGTGTACACGGAGGAAGGACGAGCCAGCTGCAGACTGCAGGGCTGCTGCGGGATCCTGCTGGGGCTCCGGCCCCGGGGGAACATTTCTGTGCTTGGTTCTGCAGCTGGTTCACAGCTCCCGTGTCAGAGTCCCTTAGAAATGAGATGGGTGTCTCGAGGGCTTGTGAATCCTGGCAAAATAAATTAATCAAAGGGAATTGGATGTTATGGCTCAGGCCACAACACTGGTATGAGGTTTTAGCAGGGAGAGAAGTGGAGGAGGCTCCTCCTGGCAGGATAACAACCCCCAGCAGAAGCTCATTTAGCCAACCTGGACAGTTTGAGTAACCCGTGTGTTTGCTGAGTACCACAGTAACCCCAGCACCACCCCAGTCCCGTGCAGTTGTGTTTGCAGGATTCAAATCTGATGTTTGCATCACTTTTGCTGTCTAGTTCAGCCTGCAGGTTTGCATGGAGACTGGCTTTTCCTGCTCTCACCTGCCATCGGTGGAAGGTGCTAAGGCCATGCCCTGCAGCCAAAAGACGTGGCTTCCCTCCGCCCAGGGGCACACGGAGCATTGCGCTGCCAGAGGACACACAGGGGACTGAAAACTGGGAAATGTGGGGGTAAGTGGGAGGAAACCTAGCAACTACTGAGTCCCAAAGGGTCTTGGGGACAGTAAGGCATTTGGCTCCATGGGCAGCGGCTCTCCCTGCACTGGGTTCAGTGAGCTGGCTGTCCCCTGCCCTTGTGCACATCACTCCCACCTCCCATCTTTGCCAGGGGGATTTCGGTGAACCCCCTTGGCCCTCAAATCTACCTCGTGCTGAAGGGAAGGAAGCTCTAGGTGCTGTATCCTCCACTGTGCCCACAGCCACCCACCGTGACGTTGTGCCATCAGCACACACATGGGGTGCCCGCTGGGGACACTGGGACAGTGCTGTGACTTTGGCATCTGGAGTGGTTGCTCCTCACTAGGAAACCTCCTGAGAGCTGAGCGTTGAAAGGAAAGGTAACAAACACAACCTGACACCCCCTCCCTCACCCCCCCTAAAAATAGAAATCCCTCCAGAATACTGAGAATTAAAGGCAGGGTGCTCGGGGCGGCTGCTAGCACCAGCCACTTGCACAGACAGGAGCTCCCTTGCGGCATTTTGCTCCACAGGCTGTTTACGAGCCAAAAAAATCAGCAGGACCCAGAAGAGAGTTAGGAGTTTGCATGAATCGGAGCTGACAGTGACTTTCTCTGGAACAAGAGTTAAGGGACCCAAGCTCCGGGACACGAGCGGCCCCGCGACGCCCGGCTCAGCCCCTCCCCGCGGGTCGGTGGGCACATTAACTGCTACTGCCCGAGGGTTCCGCTGCCTCCCAACGCCTGGGGGACGGCAGACACCCCGCACAAGGTGCTGGACAGACACAAGGTCAGTGCCACATCGCTGCTCCCATCCTCGCTGCACGACAGGAGGGGCAGGGGAAGGAGAGGGAAAGCTTTTCTGGGGGCTGGAAGCTGGGGATTCAGCAAATGCAAAGGCTCTTTCGCAGCAATATCTCTTTGCTGCAAGGTTGGCAGGTGGGAGATTGTATCCCTTGAAAGATCATGGATTGGCACTATTTCTCCCTTGGGCAGATAAAGCAGCTGTCCCCAGTTACGCTGCCTGGCTAGTTTGGAGCAGTGCTATCTGCCTCTCCCCTTGTCATTAACAATTTCAATGAAGGACTTTTATATCCATGAAAACAGGGGTTTTTTGAAACCTGAAACTCTCTCCAAGGAGAGAGGAGCTGGCTCTCCAGCAAGCCCCAGCTGGAAGATTAGCCCATTGTGACGTGGCTCAGCAGAGTGACCACACCACCACCAGCACCAGGGAGTGTTTTTGGGCTGGGGTGGTTGCTCAGGCCAGACCCTGCTTTCCCTCAAGGCAGCAGCCATGCTGTCACACCATGCAGCTCAGCCCAGCAGCTGGCATCGGCCTCCCTAACCACTGGTCTCCTTGGACGTGCAAAATATCTGCCATGCAGCTGTGCCACGTGAGTGGTCTCCTCTCAGGTGGTGGCAAACACAGCCCATGTGCAGAAAATGAAGCCACTGACTTTGCTCCCGGTTCACACACTGGTTGGTGGGAAGAGCCCACCTGAGAGATGAGCGTAGCTCCAAAAGGTGTCTCCCAAAGGAGAAAGGGGCTGAGACGGATATGTATTATCATAGTCTCCATGGGGCAAGGTGCCTGGACACAGCATGATTAACTCTAAAGTGCCACTGATAAAGACAAAGCCCAGCCCTGTGGCCAATGACATGACCTCAGGTGGAAAGGCACCCCATGTGGCATGTTCATGCCTGGCTTAGGAGAGCTGGATTGTCCCCCCACACCCACTGCTGGACTTGAACTGCAAGGAGTGGGGCTAGTGGTTCCATGCAAGAGGGACTGTGTGATTAGCTGGCTGCCTCTTTTGGCCCTCAGTAGACTGTAAGTACAAAACTAAGGGTCTGCCTGAAGCCTCCCTAAAAACAGAGCCCCAGATCCACTCAGAGTGACTGTCCTCATGGGAGGCACATGAGTACAATCCAGCACAGAGGCAGCCAGGGTCTCTTGCTCCAGCATTAGCATGGGACAACAGGACAACTTTGTTCAAAGCTCAGACTTAACTCATAGGTTGACCATGTCTTACGTTACAGCAGAAAATGAGGGAACTGGAAGAAATGCTCAGGCTCCTGGGCAGCTTCTTCAGGTCACGGTGGTGGTGGTGTATTCACTGTGTTCTGGTCTCCAGCAGATGACTGCTATGTGGTCACTGGAAGAGAGACGTGCCAGCCCGTGCCAGCCCAGCTGCCTTCACCTCACTCCTGCGCCTGCCCTCCATGGAAGGTGGATGAGAGGGACCACCCACACAGCCCGTTTCTCTTCAAGCAAGCATCATCCCATGGGACTCCCTGAAGGAGCTTCTCTGCCAATTTTGAGGGCTGGGGTGGCATCAGGGTGCTGTCAGTTACACAGTTGTTGACATGCTCCGTTAAAGGACCATTTCTGGTTTTATAACAGAAGGATTTAGCAAAATCTCCAGTTTTGCGTTACTGGGATTTTGAACAGGGCAGATGGCTACGTTTCTATTTGCGATAAAGCAGAGCCTCTCCTCTTAATTAGATCCAGTTTCCTCCTAGGGGGGCAGTGGCTTTTGAGCTGGGGCTCTCTGTGAAGCTCTAATTAAAACCTTCCTTGATTGTCGTCCACTAATTAGACATTGATGATTTAAACTTTTCTTTTTTTTTTCCGAGATAGTGAATTCCTGATCCTCCTTCTCACCCACTGTCCTGCTCTTGACTTTTCTCCTCTCTGAAGATCCCGTTTGTGCTCTCACTCAGCAGCCCTATATTCTGCACCAGCCATCCCATAGAGATGGGGAAGACCCATCTCTGAGCCTTTCACCCTGTTTACCTGGTTTTCTCCAGTGAGACCATGAAGCTTTGGGCCTTGCTGTTGCTTCTGCCAGTGGTGCAAGTCTTCCTTCAGCTGAAACCTCACCCAGCCAGGAGGAACACCTTTCCCTTCTCTGTTCCTCCAAGCCTTCTGCCCTAGCACAACCCCCTGACCTCCCAGGTGGGTGACTCTCCAAACCTTGCCATCACGCTGTGACAGAGCCTGCATCAGGCCCCACCCCTGCCCTACCCATGAGATTTGGCCCATGGTGTCTTCTTCATAGGTCGTGGCAGCTCCTTCTCCCTGCGCAAGGTAACACATCCACCTGTGGCTGTCTCTGACAGACCCAGAGAAGTTCAGCCCTGCTTGGCCTCCCCAGATGAGGCTCCCTCTTGTCAGGAGGGGCACCATCCCACCACCTCTGTGTCCTGGCCCTCCCTTTGATGGCAACATCAGCCACTCCTGCAGGACAGAAGCTCTCTCATGCTGCCCCATCTGAGAGCAGGCTGGATGGCCAGTATCTGTGAATGATGCCTCGGGCTTTCCCTGACACAGAAAGGTTGAGTAGCTGCACCGCTTTGAGAGAGGTCCAAGGCAAGTCTGGGCCAGCTGTGGCCAGGAGAGCCAACCTATGGCCCCAGCAAGCCACACACTAAGGGTTCTCACAAGCACAGTTGTGAGCAACACAAGTGTAGCCACAAGGTGCTAAGTATGAGCAGGAACAAGTCCCAGGCAAGGTAAGAGGTACCCGGAGGTGACAGCCATGGGGTGCTGCCCTGGCCCCCTCAGTCTTAAGCCCAGAGCAGGACAGGAGGCACTGGGGCTGCCTTTGGTGCAGTACCCTCCACCACACAGCTCCCTGTGCCGCAGCAGGACCGGCCAGGCGCTCCGAGCCACTTGATTAAGCCGCTGACAATCGGTAGGATTTAGGCTCTGAGCCTGCCTTAAACCAGTAAATCTTTGGGAGAGGGAAAATTAAAGATGAAGGAATTTCCCGATAAGCCAAGGCAACACCAGGTCTGGCTGTGGTCCTGATCTGGGTGACGAGAGGTCAAGCTTTCCTGCCCAAGCCAGCTGCAAGGAAGATTGCTGGGCCAGCTGCAAGCCCTTAGCATGGGGCAGGGGTGGAGGGGCTTCTCCAGGGTGGGTGGACTGGGCTGCTTTTATTAGGAATATGGGGGGCTCTGGGTCCTTCTGGTGGAGGCTCTGGGCCTATTCACATTTTCTGTACAGAGGGGAGTAACGCAATGTCTTTACACATGTGGTAAAACTGGAGGGAGAATGAAGTGAAGAGTCCTGCTACCAGGGAAAGCTCAGCGTCTCTTCTCAAGATCTTTCTCCCAAAAGGACAGATCCTTTGTGAGGACAGCCCGGAGTTCTGCACACAAGGGATATGTGGGATCCTTATCAACAAACGCATCAGCCCCCTTCTGGGGAAAAGTCTGGTTTATTGCATGGTGTCCCTTTGAGCAACGACTCTGTGAGGGTGTTGGGGTACATCTACGGTTGGATTTCTTTTATGGAGAGAGCAAAGAAGGATCTATAAACACAGCCACTTTTGTGTGACTGGGCTTGAGTCTGTGGTCGCTTCTGAGGAGACACCAAGGTAAATGTATGCTGTCCCTCTGTGGGAAGCGCTGTACTCAGGATGTCTCAGGGTTCCATGCATGGGCTCCTGCCAATGATGGGGTCCCTTCAGGGGCTGCAGGATTCCCCTAAAGTGGGCACCCCCTGCAGGCTGGGCTTGCTCAGGGATGCCCCTGGGGCTGGGCAGACAGGGAGACTGGGATCTTTAACTCCCACCACTTGGAGGGGACTAATCCCCGCCGTGGGGTGCTCCAGGGGTTTTGGATCCCTAGGGGGCTGATTCTGGGTGTCCTAGGGCATTCCTGGGTTTGTTCCTGACTCTGTGGGACACTTCTTGCTGTAGAGTGTCTTGCCAAACCTGGCCCCTGAATGGGGTGTACTGGGGTGTACTGAGGCTGGTCCCTGACCCAGGGTGTCCCATGATGCGCCAGGCTGTCCAAGTGCCTGAAGGACTGATCCCTGTTCTGGGGTGTCCTGAGGTGGGTCACTGATCCAGTGTTCCCACTGTGTCCCAGGGAGCCCTGTGCTTCCTTGGGGTCAGGTCTTGCCTGGGGACCCCTGGGTACAAGTGCCCAGAGCTAGTGCTTGTTTATGGTTCTCTGTCAGAGCTAGTAACTGGCCTTGGTGTCCCAGGAAGCCCTGGTGTGTCTTGAGGCTGGTTCCTGGCTGGGATGTCCTATGAATCCACAGTACTTACACCCAGCCCAGCTTCCTTGAGCAACCCCGGTGTTCCCTGCAGCTAGTGGTCCTGCTAATAGTGCCTGTGGAGCCCTGGGTTCCAGTACCCAGAACAAGTGCCTGTCATTGCTAGTACCTGGCCTGGGTGTCTCAGAAAGCCTCAGAGAGGCTGGTCCTGGAACCATGGCCCCACAGTGCTTGTATTCATCCCAGCTTTCTTGAGCAACCCTGGTGTTTCCTGTGGCCAGGAGAAGGTCCACCTACCAGTGCCTGGTGAGCCCTGGGGGCCAGTACCCAGAGCTGGTGGCCATTTCTGGTACTCTACCAGTGTTAGTGCCCGGTCTGGGTGTCTCAGGAAGCCCAGGGACTGGTTTCTGGAACCATGGGTTCGCAGTGCTTGTACTCAGCCCGGCTTTCTTGAGCAACCCTGGTGTTTCCTCTGGCAGGGGGCCCTGCTACCAGTGCCTGGGGATCCCATGCCCGCTGCCCCATGTTTGGCACTGCCATCCCAGCCAACCAGACAGTCCCCCCAACCCGTCCCCCTCCAAAACGCCCGGAGAAGGCCCGTGGGGAGGCTGGGGGGAGGAAGAGGGGGCGATGCCCTCCGTGTGGGGGGTGTTGGGTGCCGGTGGGTACCTGCCAGCAGCTGCATCCAGGCGCAGATCTTGTAGACGGTGGCGGTGTTGCAGAAGAAGAAGAGGGCGAAGCAGGTGATGCAGCCCAGCGTCAGCACCATGGAGAGCAGCACGAAGAAGGCCGCCGCCTGGAAGGCGCCCGAGGGGATGGTGCTGAAGTCGGTGAAGGAGCCGCGGCACGACAGCTCCCGGCCCGCCAGCCCGCTGCCCACGCAGTAGTGGAACAGCCCGAAGTAGCCGGGCTTGGGCGTGTTGACGCTGTCGCCCACCCAGTAGGGCTGGATGAAGACCACCACGTTGATGATGGCGAAGCAGATGGTGAAGATGGCCCAGACCACGCCGATGGCCCGCGAGTTCCGCACGTAGTTGTCATGGTAGAGCTTGGAGGCTTCCTGCGAGGGCAGCATCCTGCCGGAGCGGAGGGGCTGGGGGTGGGGGGGGGA
>VZTM01014207.1:211190-241138 GCA_013400555.1 Jacana jacana
TGGAGAATAAATCTTATGAGGAACGATTGAGGGAGCTGGGAGTGTTTAGTCTGAGGAAGAGGAGGCTGAGGGGAGACCTCATCACTCTCTACAACTGCTTGAAAGGGCACTGTAGAGATATTGGTGCTGGTCTCTTCTCACGGGCAATGAGCGACAGGACAAGAGGGAATGGCTGCAAGCTGCAGCAGGGTAGGTTTAGGCTAGACATTAGGAAAAAATTTTTCACGGAGAGAGTGGTAAGTCAGTGGAATCAGCTGCCCAGGGAGGTGGTGGAGTCACCCTCCCTGACTGTGTTTAAGAGCAGATTAGATGTGGTGTTGAGAGATCTAGTGTAGGGGGGAACTTGTAGAGTAGGGCTGACGGTTGGACTTGATGATCCCAGGGGTCTCTTCCAACCTGGATGATTCTATGATTCTATGATTCTATGATTCTATGGAGACCTCTCTCAAACTGCTCGCAGGCCGTTGCTGCAGTGCGTGTTATTCACGAGCTCTGAGCAGGGAGGCAGATTGCAGAGGGGAGTTCCTGGCTGTTTGCAGTGACAGCCATGAGCAGAGCTCAGGCTGCCTTCATCGGGTGCTTGCACACCGTCTCACCTACTCCTGTGTAAAGTGGATCGTGTTAGTGTTTTCTTGTGTTTGCACTTAGCACCCTTGTGTCCACAACATTTAAACTGAATTGGCTTGGGTTCTTGTTCTTTAAATTCTGCTGTATGTCAAAGCTTTTTGGAACTGGACACCCAAAATAGTTATGAATGGGTTACAAACCACATGAAATGTATGAAGCCTTGAACCCTGGGAACTGAGTCCTTTCTGTTTTTTAAAAAAAAGAGTAGGATTAGAAGGTCTTGGTTGCTGTCTCCCTGCTTCCACCAGCACCACCTTGTATAACCTTTCCCATAAACAGATCAATTCCTATGTTAATAATGCATTATTATTTTTTTTTTAACCCTTCACAGGATGGCAGCTGCAGGTAGGCTGCTCTACACTCACTGACTCTGAAGCTTAGCAACTCTCTTAATTTCCAGCGTAGAGGTACGAGTTTGCTCTTAGGACGGGACAGGACTGTCCTTTGCCTTTGAGTTCTTCTCTTTCTCCATCACTTAAGTTCTCTTCTTCACCCTCATGTGTATATTGTTGTGTCCTCACTCCATCTTCATCTGCTCTGCCAATCGATCTGTGGTGGTTTCTCTTTTAGCATAGACTGTCTCCTGGCCATTCTAATGGCCCTTTTCAGGCATGGGTAGGTCACTAGAATCAGATGCTTAATCTCAGCTGAGATCTTGTGCTGTGCACAGTAATGCTGGCACTTCTCCATCCCACTGGAGAGTTTTCTGTGATCTTACTTTTTTCAGACTACCATATTGATAATGTACTGGCATCCAGAGATCAACCAGTTCAACTTCTACTGAGCTCTGCTATTGGAAAGGGCTAACTGGAAGTTCTTGTTAATCATCTCTAAGTGCATGCCCGTGCAGCTCTGGGCTTCCAGGCTTCATCTGGTTTCTGTTATGTCAGTCTGGATGCTTCTCCAATTTCTTGTGGAAACTCTTGTCCTCCTTGCATTGAGCATCTCTTCTGAAGGTCTGTGTAGTTCAGAAGTTAGTTTAGATTCCTATCAAATGTAGACCAGTACGTGGACAAATTTCAACAAATTAAACTTGTTTCTAAGATGTCTCCAACACAGAATACATTTCTGTTTTAAGTGTAACTGAAAATCAACCAAAATTTAGTCATACAGATGCAGTTGACAGAAATCCAACAGCCCTGTTGAACCCACTAGCTCATTTACAGACAGTAACACACCCTCCAGCACCTAGAACTGAAGTTCATTGAATGTTCAGTGATTCTCTATTTTATTTATTTTTGCTTGTGAAATATCACTCTAGTAGTGAGCTTTTGGATGGAAAAGTGGTGGGGAGGAAAGTAGAATGTGTGTTTTTTGTAGACACTGACTTACTCTCACAGTCCTTTGTTAGTAATCCACGTGTTAGCTTGTAGCAGACCATTCTATGCTACTCTATTGCTTGCTGTCCTGTGGTGTGCAGCCGGTCCTTCAAAATACAGAGGAGGAGACAGAAAAGCATCCCTGCGTGTTTTAGCCATAGCAGCGGAAGCAGTTTTTAAAGAAGTGGCCTCTGCTTACTAACTTCAGAGCTGGCTTCTCTTTCCACTAGGTTTGAGAGCCCTGTGCAGGTTGGCAAACTGCAGGACCTTATCAACCGGAGTAAGATGGCCAGGTGTAGAGGACGATTTGTTTGCCCGGTCATTCTGTACAAGGGAAAGGTAAAGCTTCATGTCTTCAAACCTGTCTTAATTTAGAGAATGACCTTTCTCCCTGCCGTTTGAACGGTGCAGCCACATCTTCAGTTGGTTGTCACCTTCCTGAATGCTATAAAAATCTGTTATTAGGTACAAGCAGGCAGCCTGTAGCAGTAGGCAGCGTTTGCTAAGCCATCTGTGGAGGCTTCAGGCTATTTCACCCCCCCATCTCATGGGTGTTCCACCAAAGACCTAACATTTTCTCCATACGTATGTTCCTTCCTTCTGAAGGATCAAAGGTATTTGGTCTTTGAGAGGGCAAAGACTAATATTGTCACTTCCTACCCCTTACTCTTGCCAGCAGTGAGCTCCCTTTCAGTAACTTTTCTTTCTGAAGAGAACTTTCCCTTGTCTGCTCCCTGGGGAGGCAAGATTGCAGAAATGGTCTCGTGAATGTGTGGGCTTGTCTGCAAGGGGATCTATAAAGAAGTAAAATTAGATTAATTTTTATCTGGATTACCTAAACTGTATTGGAGCCCTGTAGAAATAGTTTCATTTAGAATTTAAGTAGCTTAATTTGGTTTTCCTCAATTTAGAAGCACTGTATGAATAGCAAAATCATACCTGTGACAATTTTAATCTAGCTTGACTGAAGCCATCGTGAACCTGCTGACCTTTTTCTGCAGGAGTGACTGCCTGGAGTTGTACTGGGACCATCCATGATCTTATCCACAGGAATGTGGAAAAAAGGCTCAAGCAGGGTATTAACAGAACATGGACATTGTTAGCTTGGCAGGAGTTGACCGTATCAGTGATTTGGGGAACTGGAGATGAAAGTGTGATCTAAAAACTAGCTACAGATAAAGGCAGTTGGGAGTTTGATGTGTTTGGAGAACTTGATCTGGACCAGGGTTGCAGGGGAGACTGCTGAGTGGTGGTAGCTGTAGGTACCAACCATTTCTGTGTAACGTGACAGCAAATAGGCCAGAGACCTGGTAAGGGACAGGCTCCCGAGCGTGCGTGGTTACTAACAAAATTGTCCTCCAGCATATTTGCAGATCGGCGACACTGGCCGGCTGGGGAGAGCTCTATGGGCGCACTGGCTACAACTATATCTTCTCAGGTGAGTGAGGAGCCATCTGTGGTTGTCTGTCTGGTTAGGCTGGGACAGTGTCCTAAACGCAAGACCGGGCTCTTCCTGAGAGCAGGTGCAGAGCTCTGGCATGGACCCACTTGTGTCAGGCTCTGCATAACAGGGCAAAGCACCTTACTACTGGATAGAGTGCCATACCCCATAGGAAGGAGCAGCAAAAGAACTTGAGGCTGACTAATGAGTTGTGGGAAGCGTGGAGGTGAGTGAGGCAGCCCAAAAGAGTCAGGCTACTGATCCCCAAACACTGAGAATGGGAATAATGGAAGAAAGACGATAAGGACTTGCTGTCTGGGAATCAAATCTTGCGACTGGAGCGATATAGTGGACTCTAGGGAAAGCTCCTTGGGGCAGTATTGGGTGTCTGGAGCATGTAAGCTGAAGCTTGGCTTAACAAAGCACTGTGTAGCCCTACTGGAGTGTTCTTCTGGCTGACAGTCATGGGTTTGATTGACCTACGTCCTTTGCAATGTCAAGGGAAAGGCGAGCTGCATTAGAAAATGGGCTCTTCAGGAAGAGCAAGTGCAGGTAACTATTGGGAGCGCTTATGTGTGGAGAGAGGGCACCAAACCATGACTTTTTCAGGCACGTGCATGTCTTGTGAGGTTGGGGATTGAGTTGGTTTATGCAAGTTTCAGTTCTTAATGCCTTCTTGCAGGGGGTTCTGACGATGCTTGGGCAGATGCAGAAGACATTTCAGAGGAGGATTCTGCACTTAGGTTTGTATGCATCACTAGGATAGGGAAAATGGAGTTTGGACCATTGCTGGCTGTCTCAGCCACTCAATTCTGCTCTTTCCTAGGCTGAGCTTTGGAGACAGGTTTGAGACCGTCACCAAATCTTACTTCCCTTGCTTTTGAAAAAGAGTCTTGAATACTAATGGCTGGCTGAACCCAGTGTAATTGAAGCCTGCTAATGTATTGCCAGAGGGAATGGCTGGAGATAAGAATATATAGGGCCATTTATAAAGGTTTTTGAATTACATAGACATGTTTTTACTTCATCAAAAAGTAGATCTCCAGGTTGTTGAAATTGTTTTGTGTCTTATGTGCGTGCTGCAGAATGGAGTGAGATGTGGGGAGGGATTCTAAGTGTGAAGTTTGCAGTATTGGGTCCTTGCAGAGTCTGGCTCTGACCTGTGGAGACGAGGCTCGTGCTGCCTGGCTTATGGCTGGAAGAGGTTCAGGAAAGGACTGTGGCAGTGTTGTGCAAAAAATCAGACTCAGTGAGCTTGGTCTTCCATGTTCATCTTGCTTTGCCTTGATCTGTGATGCAGGAATGCAGACTCCCAGCTATTTGACAAGGTCAGGGGACACGACATCAAGCTGCTGCGATACCTGTCTGTCCGATACATCTGTGACCTGATGGTGGAAAACAAGAAGGTGAAGTTTGGCTTGAAGTGAGTCTGGATTAACTTGCTTTTCTGGAGGCTTTGGATTGTAGCTAGTAGCCCCAACATGGAATTGTTACTGGGCATGCACTCGGCAACCTGGAAGCAGACCCAGCAGGATCAGATAGTCAATGCTGTAAAGAGAATCCCAAGGTTTTAGGCCAGAGAAAAGTGTATCAGTGGGCAAGACAGCTGCTTTCATCTGTTTTCTGTAGTCTGAATAGGTTTCCTCTGTAGAGCATGAGGTGATGTGACAGTCACCCTGTCAGAAAGGGGAGAGTCAAGGAGCCCTCGGCTTCTGTGTAGGAACAAATAGAGGTGTTTGTCCTTTCCAGAGGAAAGCTTTAGTATTTTGGGGCTATACCTGTTTATTTGGAGGTGTTGAGTAAGTTCTGCCTCCACTTACTCCCAAGTCAAGTCATTGTGCAGGGGGATGAGACAGGTAACTTTTTGGGTGGTACTATCTCCATGAAAAATACTCTACAAATGTCTGCTGCTTTCTTCTTTTCCTGTGCAGTGTGACGTCTTCTGAGAAGGTGGACAAAGCGCAACGTTATGCTGACTTCACGCTTCTCTCCATCCCATATCCAGGTACAGGACTGATGTCCAGAGGGACTCCCAAGGGACAGGTGACAATCCGTTTCTGGGGACTGGGAACTACCTCTGTGTGTGTGTGTGTGTGGTGAAATCACTGTGGTTTGCCAAGTGTTTCCTTTGCTCCCTCTGGAGAGAAGCTCTTTTAAACCGAGAACAGTGTGTCGAATCTGGATGCTCTGGCACAGTGTGAGTCAGCATTAGGCACTCTTTGAGGTGGCAAAATAATTCCTCAGCAGTTCTAATGAATTCAAGCGTGGAGAAAAAGTCCCAGAGGTACAGCTGGGTTAACCCATCTTGATGATGGCCTGCAACTCCAAAATGCTGCTTGATGCAGCAGTTACAGCCCTTATAGCAGATCTACTGTCTGTTATATAAACCCCCAACTTGTAAGAGTATTTTCTAGTCCTAGTGTTCCAGAACACCACTAAGATATTCTCAGTGTTAGACAGAATTGTTAACCCAAGCCTGCAACCTACGACAGCGATGCAGGCCACTCCAGCCCTCTCCCTGGCTATATTGGTCCCTGTGCCTTAGCAACCGCTGCTGGGTCACTCGCTGCACTCCTGAAGAGGAGCTGAATATTGCTGCCTGCTGATGTCAGGCTCGGTGATAGGATCAGATGTGAGGCTGCTGTGCTTGAGGTCTGCCTGCAAGAAAGGGCTTTGCTTTCTCCCTTGCTCACAAAGAAAGCAAGAGGAAGAAAAAACCAAAGCAACAGAACTCTTACGGATGATCCAAACTTTTCCTTGATGCTCAGTTATTGACCTTACACATATTTTCCTTTTTTTTTTTTCTAAAGGGGTGTTTTTTCTTTCATATTAGTGACAATTCCAAGAACCTGCATGAATATTTCTCTCTGCTTTGCCCTGGGGGTTACCAAGGCATACGGAAGTAAGAGTTTTATCACTGGTTTCTGTGGCATGTGCCACAGGTGTATGTTGTAACCATGTGCCTCAACAAACTTAGAGCATGGGAAAGGCAGCGTAAACAGGTCTTTTAGTAGAATTTGTGAGGCATGAGAAAGAAGTGATTCTGTAGAGTTAAGCTGTGGAATTGTTACTTCATGGGGATCTGCATACTGTATGCAGTACTCATTAACAGTGTCCTCCCTCTTCTGCCATCTGGGGCAGCTGCTGCCTTTAGCAGCTCTTTGCTGCCACGCTAGAGGTAAACCTCATCAGAGTGGAAATTCTCCGTGCAGATGTTGCCTGATTTCAGCAGTGCTGGTCCAGGGGGGAATGCTGTTATTCTGTTAGATCTAAGGCGTGCACATCTAAGGATCAACAGCCCCTCTAGTGACTGGCCAAATGCCGTCATACGTTCTTATTGATGTTCCCAGGTTTGTGCTGAAAGAATTTCCATCTCCTAATTTGTCTCTGAAGTTATTCTGAGACCCTCTTGCCTTAGGTGAGCAAAGCAGTGTCCAGATGACTGTCTAAGGTGAAAGACTTGTGTTAAAATGGTGCATCTGTAGCTTTTGTGCTCTTCAGTGCAGAAACCCTATTTTCCATTTGACTGGCAGTTGGCATTTGTAGATGTCAATACTTATTGCCATAATCCCCATTCTGTGCTTAAAGCCATTGTTTAATTGGACTTAAACCTCAGCTGACGGATTGCTTCCTGACAGCGTGGCTTTGAGGGCTAGTCCTGTCCTTGCAGAAAGATGTTTTTCTTGCCATGAGGGTTACTTGTGACTTACAGGGTCAGAATCATTACCTGCATTCAGTGTCTGGCACGGGGGAATTTTGGTAATGTGGGCACCGTGGCACCACCAGGGCATACACACTGCATTGGGAGAGGTGTTTGTTGGAGCTTGCAGGCAGCCACAGTGCTAATGGTGCTGCTCGGCCGTGACTGAGTGACTGCAGCTTGCAGCAGAGGCTTCAAATAGGTGTTTGAGAAGAATGGAGCCAAAGGACAAACTTCAGGAGGGGAAGGCTTGGGAGCAGCCTTGGAAGTGGCTACATACCTGCTTCCTTCAGATAGGGCAATTTGTGTGTGTTGGAAGAGGAATCGGAAATGTGAAAGAAATCACAGCTGCCTCTGACAGAGCCCCTCCTTGTTACCTGCAGCAGATACCCTCTGAAAGTGGGCTTCCCCCAGGGCTCTGCCAACACCTCCTTTTGTTGGTTCCTCCTCATGCAGTGTGCCGGGCTGATGCCTTAGATCTATGCAAAAGGCAGTGCCCCTGGAAAGCATAGCTCCTGGGTGAAATCTCGTTTGGGAAAAATGAAATCAGTCCCTCAAACTCCCCATTTTCTGTGCCTTTGGAGTTTGCCCTTTGCTCTGTGAGTGTGCTCACTGCTGAGTGCTCCGGGTGGTTGTGCTGGGAGGCCGTGCTGCACTGATGATTACTGCTCTGCTCTTCCCGCAGGCAGCAGTTTTGATTGGGTTGGTGCTCTGGAGCCTGGGGCTGCCAGCACTTCCAGTCCCACGGGCTCTTCAGTTGTTAGGTAGCAGTTAGCTGAACGGTTGTTCGTTATCTCGTTTTCTTGCAGGCTGTGAATTTTTTAAGGAGTACAAAGACCGGGATTATACAGCCGAAGGTCTCATATTTAACTGGAAACAGGTACATGGATATTACAAAACTGAGAGCTGTGGGTTTTACTGGGCTTAAGTCTTGCCTCAGAGTTCCTGCCCGACGGTGTGTATGTCTTGTGCTTATTTCTGATCCCAAGGAGGAAACGAGCAGGGCAAATAAAGCAGATGGTGAATGTACTAGATTACTCATACATTGTAAAATTTGTGTGTGAAATAAATCAGTCCTTATTCATAAGTCTAGGACGCTTGACCTGTTAGAGGAGGTATGGGTTGCTCCTGTTACTGAACTTGATATTTTATTGATAGCCTCTGTTCTCATTTCTGTCTTTGTATTCTGTCTCTTGCTGAGGAAGATGATTGAGTGGAGCAGCCCTGCAGTAAGTCAGAAACTAACATGTCTTGTCCCTGACTTTGACTCTTGGGAGGACAGAAAATCTCCTCTTGTCCACTAGCTCTTCTAAGAGGCTATGTGTTAATGCTTACCAGTGCAGGTTATTGCATTCAAAGATATTGTACAGTGCTTTCTTCTAGATATGTGCTGTTTGGCATTTGTTTTTTTCTGGAACTCACTGCCTTCAAGCCATGGCTTTTCTCTGACCAATTGTGTTTGGGGTTTTTTTCAGGATTATGTAGATGCTCCTTTAAGTATCCCAGTCGCTCTGACCCAATCTCTGAATATTGATTGGAGTGAGTACCAGGTAAGCAAAGCAGGCATATGGGAGGTCACAGATGGATGTAAAGATTTGAAGTCTGAGTTGCTCCTGTTGCGGTGTCTGGCTAGCTTCATAGCATCCCAGTGGGATTGGGGCTGCAGGCTTGATTGTTCAGAATAGTGGTGGAAATCCTCTGCCCAAAAGCTTCCTGCCTTGGTGTGTCCCGAGGCACCTGACTCTAATGTCAGTTCTTTTTCTGTAGCTTGTGTAAAGCTTTCGGTCTGTTAGGGAGGTGTGTTGGTAACACAGGTAAGGAACGTCCCAGTGAATGGAAAGCAGTGTTACTTGTTCACAGTCTCAGCGAGGCACATGCCTACAGTGGGCAGACTTCCTGGGCTGGGCAGAGTCTTGAGAGACATCAGCCTCCCCTTATGTGAGGAGTAGCCAAGTGCAAAGTCCCTCTCCCGTGAGAGGAGAGCAGAAAACCATAATGGACCGTGCTGTGACAGCGTCGCAAACGGTAATTGAACTTTTGTGGTTTTTCCAAGCCTCAGGGTTTACCTTTGTTCCTACCAGGGAGCATTGCCTTCTGCTGCTGATTAGCATGCTCCATTTCACACCTCAGTGGACCCAGGTTTGGTGATGATTGGCTGTGCTGGAGCGTGTCACGCTCCGGTGCTCCGTGTCTGGAAGCACGGCAGGAGTAGAGCTCCCCGTGCTGGGCCAGTGTTTGTCACTCAGTGATGTAAATAATGTTTAAGTGTCAGCATAAGCAGAATTGCAGGAAAGTGGCTTGCAGAGTTGAAGCAGAACTAATGGGACCATGGCTTGTTTAGGGCTAGAAACTTGTTGACTAGAATACTGAGCAGCCAGTACGTTAAAAAGGGGTATTAAAAATTGAAGAGGGTGTAATAAATAGGTGCAGAAATGATCTGAGGACTGGAGATAGTGCTTCACTTAAAGCTGAAGTTCTCATTCTGTTTAGCTAATCACAAAGGTGATGGAGGGTTGACTTGATTAAGGTGTAAGTACATTTGCAGGGAGAAAATGCTAATTCTAAAGCACTCTTCAATCTGGGGGGAAAAGCTGCACAGGAAGCAACGTCTGCAGACAGAAATCAGACCTTCAAATACGGAGGAGTAGTCTCGCTTGTTATTTTTGAGGATGATCTGTTGGAACAGGCCACTAAAGGGGCGATGAACTGTCACCCCTAGTTGAAGTGCCTTTTCTGGGCAGGAATGCAAGCTTCAGGCTATATTTGGGGCAACTGATCAAAACGTTCTGGTTTGTGGTACAGAGGGATCACACTGGATGACTAGATGATTCCTTCTGGCATAAGCACTAGATTGGGCTGAATTGGGCAGATAAGAGGCTTTGGAAGTACGTGTTTTCCTGCCCTAGGCTGGGTGTGTTCCCCATTTCCCTACTCTTTTGTTGCTGTGCAGGCTTCACGGCAGAGCAATGTGTTCTTTGTCTGGCAGCAGTCTTAAGTGTGGTTACGTGAACACAAGAGCACATGCAAGCACGCAGCGTGTGCTCTGCTGCTGGCAATCAGACCTCACTTATCCCACTGACACTGTCACCATTTCCTTGCCAGTGCTGTCCTGTTTTCCTTGAGCTACTTCTGGCTCTGGTCACACTGCTGAATTTCCCTGCACCTTCTCATGACACAGTGGTTGAAGAGTGGCGTGCTTGAGCTTGTTCTGGTGGTTTTCACCTGCATCTCTTGTGGTGCTGGAGACCTTCTGTGGTGCTGCTGAGACTTGGGCATTACTGCAGAAGTCCGGTGCTTGCCTGGAGTAGCTAGGAGTGGGTCAGGCCTCTGCAGGCAGCCTGCTGGGGCCATTTATGAGGATCAGAGCATTTTGAGCAAAGTGCTTGGGTTGTGGGAAGAGGCTACTGACCTTGGCCTGCTCACCCCATCATGCTGCAGTGTCACATACACAGCTGTCACACGGCTGCTGAGCTGGTTGGTGAGGTGCATGCATGTCGGGGGCTGTGGAGCTGGGTCAGCCCTCTGCAGGTGTTTGCTGGAGCATGTTAGCCCCTCTGAGCATGGTCTGCTTGGAACTCTGGGGCTGCAGGCAAGCAGGTTCTGTGTCAGCCAGGCAGGCAGGAGAGATAGCCTTTTATTATTTTCTTTTCTTTTTTTCCTGCCTGATCTGTTGCCCCAGAGTGCCTTTTGTAGAGGATGGGAGGATTGATGAGAGCTCCAAGGGAGTCTGTCACTCTGAGGAATGGCCACAGAGTTATTTCTGCTTTGCCCTTGTTCTGTATAGAGAAGCCAAGAGCATGGTGGGCCCTTAACTGCAGAGCAGCCTTTTGCTGCGTGCAGAACCTTACCACCGACATTTCTCTTTCTGTAGAGCTGGGACCTTGTGCAACAGACACAGAACTACCTGAAGCTGCTGATCTCCATCATCAACAGTGATGGTAAGGCAAACTCCTTGCTCACAGCAGTCTAACTGGGGCAGTTGCTGTCTCCAGAACAGGTGATGGTATTAGCACCACTCTATAAAAAGAGTTTCACATCCTTCCCTTCGAGTGATGGTCCTAGTGTCTCTGGGCTCCAGCTCCCCTCTTAGAGAGGGACTTGCTGATTTCTTGAAGACCCTGTCTTCCAAGAAAGGAGGGATATCTGAACACTTTATCTAAAGTTCTGCTTGAAGCTGAAGGGAAGAAACATCCGTGCCTCTGTTTGTTGACTCTTGCTCTTACTTTACTCCACACATCTGTTTTATGCTCTCAACCCAGGGTCTCATTAGGTCCCTATTTAAGAGCCCCTTTCACCCTCTGTTGTCACAGCCATCCTATCCCTTTGAAGGGGGTGTGTTGCTTTATACTGGCATCCTGTTCCCTCTACGCACTGTGATTTTGTATCTAGTGCTGTTAGATAGGATAGATGGAGCTGTGGCTGGCTCTGCCAGCACAGAGAACTACAGATTCTCCTTAAGTTGTACTGGGACACACTGAATTTTCTGGAGAGCACAGGAGTTGTGCCCTGTGCATGCCTCTGCTCAGTGTGCATCACTAGGAAGACTGGTGAGGCTGAAAAAGTGTTCAGTTGGAGTAGGCTTCTCTCTGGTGTGGGAATAGATAGCAATAGTGGGTTGCAACTGAGTAAGTATGTGTTCTGTGTAGCAAAGTGATGTTCATAACTAGTGACTTTGTGTCCTGAGCAGCTGTCAGGACCAGGACAGCACATCAGCTGGGTCTGCTGACAACCCAGGACACTCTGAGCAATTTGTTGGCTGCCGTATTCAAGACAAAATGTTCCAGCTTGGTGGCTGAGCTCTGCTCTTGAGCCTGGGCTGTGGGGATGGAGGGTAGCTTGTCTCTCCAGATTTGCCTGAAGAGAAGTCATTGCTCTTGTTGCAATGATGTCCTTTTTTTCCCCCCCTTCTTTCTACCCCTGCCTGGAACAGATGACAGCGGGCTCCTGGTGCACTGTATATCCGGCTGGGATCGAACTCCTCTCTTCATCTCCTTGTTGCGCCTTTCCTTATGGGCTGTGAGTACCTGGCTGACCTGCTCTGCTTCTGGGGGTGATTGCTTGGAGGGTGAGTGACTGCATGACCAGGAAGTGGTGGTGAAGCAGTTCGTGTTCCTTTTGCCTGTCTTGGCTTCAGAGAGGGTGTGGATTGGCTTTGATGTGGAGTCCCACATGCTGTCCTGCCATGAGACACTGTATCACAGGCAGGTGGGCGTCCTGGGTCACCACAAGGGTTTGCAATAGGTCAAGAATTCTCAAGTCCTGATCTCCAGGGCTGCTGGCTGAAGGGTGTCCTTGGTTCCTTTGCAGGATGGGCTGATCCACGTGTCCCTGGAGCCATCTGAGATTCTCTACCTGACAGTGGCCTATGACTGGTTTCTCTTTGGGTAGGCACACTAAGTTTTGCTCATCTATACATCCCTGTGCATCAGGTGAGAAGCCTTCAGGAGGTCATCTTTGGTGTTTGCTCACAACCAAAGGTGGATGTTGGGGCAGCCTCCCCATCTGTGACAAGAAAGAGTAATGCCTTTTTTTCCCTGGAGGCTCAGGCATGTGGCCATTGTTGACAGCTTGTGCTCTGCTGATTCTGGCTTCCAGCATGTGACTGAGCTTCCCTTGCTCTCTTTCCAGGCACATGTTAGCTGATCGACTCAGTAAAGGAGAAGAGGTGAGTGTCTGGTCTGGGGCAGTGGCTGAGCACTGCTTTTTGTTCTCAGGGTACTTGTTTACAGTCGCACCATTCACTGCCTACTTCTGGTAATAGTGGTCTGGCTGGGCTCTGAAAAGGTTGTTCAGGTGCTGGAAATAAGAGGTGGGAGCATTGTCCTGTCAATTCCTGATGCATAAAGTGTGGGAATGTTTTTCTCTCAGGCTGCAGTTCTGTTGGAGGGTGTCAGTCCTGCCAATTTCCCTGCTCTGCCATTAGTGTTCAGGCCCCTGGTGAAAGAGTGCTAAGACTTGCTATTCCACTCAGCAACGAGAAGGGATGCTTAAGGCATGTGACTCCAGGGAGCTTGAAAATAAAGCTGTGTGGTCTCATGTGCTTGTCTTGAGTGCCAGCCCTCCTGTCTGGGTGCTGCAGCTGCATGTGGCTTGCATGTCATCGTGGGCTCGTGGAGCAGCTGGTGCTGGTTCTGGTGTGTGTATTTTGGTGGGGTGTATCTGTGGGTACACAGATGGGTCTGGGAGGCAGTTAGGATTAGTGGAACTGATTCTATTCAAATCTTTCACTATTTAACAGCAAAAAAAATGATTGCTCTGACTGTAGTTGCAGTATCACTTTTGGACAGAAATCGAGGTGGGGAGTATGTCTAACCCTGTTGCTAATCCCCTGCTCCTCAGACTAATCCGCTGCCTCTGAACAGCATCATCCCCCTGCAGAACTCAGAGCCAGGACCCTGGCCGATTTTCCATCTCTCAGGGGTCTAGGACCCCTGTACTAGAGTCACTCCTGTTCATTCCTTCCCCAGAGCTCTGCTGGGTCACACCTGGCAGCTATACTGTGATACTTGCTTGGCCAAGGGTATCGTTGGTAGCTGGGACAGGAGAGGGGGTGATGGCTGCCTCTAGCCCTCCCTGCAGCAGGATGAGCAGGTCTCAGCTCTGGCAGATGGGCTGGCAGTGGTGCAGTGAGGTGAATGCCACAGAGCAGGCTGCTGCATGGCATGGCACAAGTTTGGGACTGCAGATGCTGCAGGTACCAGATGTTTCCAGGGGTGATACAGCTGTGATGCCAAGGTGGAGCACGCGTCTGTAACCCCGCTAGGGATTTGCTGCTTATCTGGGTGTGCGAGCAGCTGCTGGGGGACATCTCTTCTCCATTCTGCGCAGATGCCATAAGTACCTGCCATGTGCTCGCAGTGTGTGTGCAAGACATTGATAAGGAGACTTGTCCTGCACCTTCATTTCTGGGCCTCTGTGTGGCAGGGAACAGAGTGTCAGCTTAACATATAAGAGAAGGCCCGGGATGGAATGGTGACAGTCCATGGCGTATTGGAGGCTGGTAGCTGCAGATTTGTTGCTATCTCCTTCCTTCCAGCACCTCCCCACCAAGATAAGAGGCTGCATGGAGCCTTGGGTTCATTCCTGAACCGCTCTTCTCTCTCCCTTTGCTCAGATTTTCTTTTTCTGCTTCAATTTTCTGAAGCACATCACCTCTGAGGAGTTCTCTGCTGTGAAGTCGCAGAGGTAAGGAGCCTGTGCCTGCTGCTGCATGGGCTGCAGAGCCAGGGAGCTTGTTAGTGCTGTTCCTTTGGGGAGATGGAAGCCCTGGTGTCCTGGCCCAGTTTTCTTTAATTTATTCTGCACTCTGAAGGCTGCAAAAATGGGGCCGAGGCTTGTGAGGTGCCACGTTGTGCTCTGAAAAACTGTCCATGCTGAAATGTGCTCTCTGCTTAATGACTGTCCGCGGCTGCTTTAGCACAGGTGAGCCCAGAGATGTGTGCTCTGGCACAAGCAGGCTGCACACAGAGCTCCGTGAGGCACTGCTGTGGGGAGTTGCTGGGGGGACTGGGGTGGCTGGTGTTTAACAGACCACTAAACATTGACCCCTCCCTGTTTCAGGAAGGGTACAAAGAAGCAAAACCCATCCTGCAGGGTCTAGATGAACACGTGTGTCAGCAGCCTATTGCCACACTCAAAGCATAGGGGGGGAGTGAGTTAGGACCATTAGGAGAGTGCACACTGGCCCCATCCCCTCCCCTCTGCCCCTGCACAGCTAACTCCCCACTGCTCTGATCTGCTGTGTGCTACAGAGATTTGTAGAGATCAGCCTCCACACAGCCCTGAAGTGTGGCTGAGGTAACTTTTGTCTTCCCTTCCCCAGGAGGAAGAGTTTGCCACCTGGCTTCACCCTGGAGGAGATCTGCATGCTCAGTGAGTGCTGCTGCTGAGCATCCTTGGGTGCTGGTTGATTGCTTGGGGGCTTTGGTTCCCAGTGTCAAAGTGACTACAAATGGGTGTGCTTTCCTTGGGGCCTTAAAAGAACCTGGCCCCGTGGCACATGGGAAATGCAGCGCTTAAAGGGAGAGAGAGAGAGAGAGACCAAGCTGGCCTTCAGGTAGTTGTTTTCTTTTCTCTAGAGCAAAGAGACCGAGGCAGCACCACAAGTCTGAGCAGTGACTTCTCCCTGGGGATGGAAAGTTCTCCTGGAGCAGCTGGGAGCTTCACTTACGAAGCAGTGGAGCTGATGCCAGCAGGAGCACAGGCTCAAGCAGCATGGTGAGGACATAACCACTCAGAAGGCTGCAGGGTGAAAGGGGCAAGTGCTGGGTACAGGAGAAAAGATATTTCTCCAGTGCCTCATCCTCGAGGTCTGCTCTCTGTGGCATGGGTTCCTGACGGTGGAGGGAGGAATTTGGCTGTCAGAGGCTTTGCTGCAACTTGTGCTATGGAATTTCTGCACCAAAAATTGGAGACTACCCTGTGTTAATGACTGCGTCAGGCTTCTGTGGGGATGCTTCTGAAGTTTCTCCCCTCATGAGAGTAAAGCAGCTTTGTTTCTTTTTTACCAGCTTCACTGTTAAGCTTCATCCAGAAAGGATTTCTTTACTTTTAAAAGATGGTTCCAAACTGTCAGAAAAAATTACCTCCCCAGGGAAGAGTGGAGACAAAGTTTAGCTGCCCTAAAATGAAGCTTAATCATTTTATGGAAGAGATTCTGCAGGGAGTGTCTGCAGAGCTAGGGGGAAGGTGGGCTGGGTGGCCAAGAATCCTCTCTAAACGTTAGCCCCTCTAACAGCTCAAGGTGTAGGATCTGCAAGCAGGTTGCTGCCAGTAACGCTGCTTAGAGATAATTCTTGGGGGAGAACATGACATTGTTGGTGCTCCCTATTGATAGAGGGTCACACAGGACTCGCCTGGGGATGCAGGTGGCTGTCTGGAAGTGGGGACTGGGAAGGGTCTCTGGTGACTCTGCTGCCCTGGGACAGGCAGTGTGCTTGCTTGTGAAGTTTCTGGTGCTGTTGAGGGATTTCAGAACCTTTCTGTAGGCTTGCCCCTGTCAGTTTAATTTTTCTCTCCTCTCCCTCAGCACATGTGAAGATGCTATTTTATATTGCAATTATTTTAAATTAAATCTGGGTTGTACTGGAGGCAGTTGAAGTCCTCTGGGACTGAGCCTGCAGCCATGCTAGTGGCAGCAGTCTTTTAAAGCAGATTGTGATTCAATTTATAAAATGCTGAAGAAGGGGAACAGAAAATCTTCCTGCAGAATCACAAAACGGAGATGGGGAGCCCCAAACTGCATTGCCAAGTGAGCAGCACAGAGTCCTCTTTAACACACAGGACCTGCCTATCCAGCAAAGTGACTGCAGCAGGTAAAGAAGAACGTTCCACTTTCCTGGCTACAGGGTAGCAAGCTGGAGGCATTTAAGTTGCTCTGAGTGTTCAGGACATACAGACCAGATCCTGCAGCGTGAAACCTACACGTGATCTTTATGAGATATGAAGTGGCCAGAGCATGTTGGAAGAGTTCTGCTGCAGTTGTGTGTGTCAGGGCTTGACTTTGTGACGTGTTTTGTAACTCTGGTTTGCTTTCGTTCCTGTTGGAGACATCAAATGGTGTTGGGGTCAGCAGCTGCTGTCACAGTGATGGTTTGGGCCCGTGCTGCAGACATGAGCTTGGGGGAGGGACGGTTTTCAGCCTTGCCATGAGTGCTTAGTGAGGGGATTGCACATGGATGTCTTGTTGCAGGCTGTTGTCGCTGTGTAGTCAAGAACAGGTAGGGCTTGCAACAAGCTGGGTGTATAGTGTGAGGGGAGAGAAGAAGGAACGTGCTTCATTGTGTTGTCCTGAAAACAGGTGGCCTCGAAGTCTCCTTGCAGGGAGAGGCATTTGTTTTTTAGCTGTACAAGTCTGTTTCTGCAAGCTGCGCTTGGAGATGTTGGCAGCTCTGATAACATGAGATGAATAATGCTTGAGAGAGGCTGTGGTGTGATGTTTGAGGGTGGACACACTTCAAGAAGTGAAGAGAGGATATCATCCTTCCCACTGTACAATGAGCCTGTCTTTAGCTGCACTTGCTGACAGTGCTCAAGGTCTCAGTCAAAGCTGAGGTGCCCTTCCAGATTCCAGGAAGAGCTGCATCTTTTCTCTTCGAGTTTGTTTGCTTTAGACTTTTCATTTGTGTACGTAGGGAGGTCTTTATCCAATTCAGTGTGGATTTTGAGGGGGAAAAATAAATTCTTGAGGCTCTTCCAGAAGAGGGGGGGGGGGGGGGGGGGAGAAGATACAAGAAAAAAATCACCTTCTGACCATGGAGCAGAAGAGTGATGTGAATTAGTACCAAGTATGTGTGCTGGTCTGGCATGTAGCTGCATGGTATTGTGAGCTTAGGCCTGATGCAGCCCTGGCCAGTGAATCACACCCAAGTTTCAATGTCCTGGCTTGAGAAGAAGCCAGAGCAGTTCTGGGCTGCCAGCGCAGAGAGGACTGAAATGCACCTACATCTGGAGTGATTGTCAGCTCTGAGCACGTGGTCAGAAGTGTGGTCAGTGGTGCCTGAAGGGAATCACTATAAAAGGGAAAATAACACTGGTGTTGTGTCCCTGTCACGCTCCTCAGTGTGCACAAACACCCACCTGGGCTGAGCTGCTCGGCTGATACTCTGTAAGAGCCCAGAGCAGATTGAAATGGTCTTTCCCTGATGGGAGCCCCCTTGCTTTGAGGCACTTTTACAGCTAGACTAAACAAAGCAGTTGCTGTATGTGTGTGGGCTGATGCATTCTCCTGTCTTTGATTTCCAGGTCACGTGGATGGTGATCTATAAAAGAATGGGCTAAGATGGGTTGAGCTCCATGTACCACCCGTGACTTATTGGTTCTTTGGAAGGGAGGGGGGCAAGTTCAGTGGGAACAAGAGCATGTAGCTGCTGGGGTAAAATCCAGCCTGTTGTGGAAAGGCTTCTGAGTTGCATTACATGAGAAAGCTGGCTTTCTCACCTGAGTCCTCTGTCCCACAGGAGGAAGAGTTGTGCATCATCACCACAAGCTGTGCTCTGGAACAGGGCACAACAGCCTGAAGACAGGCTGCCCTCCACAGGGATGGTTGAAGTCAAGTCCTCCAGCTCCTCCTCATCGACCCATTCTGATAACTTCCTGAGAATTGGGAGCAGCCCACTGGAAGTGCCCAGATCCAGGTGAGATGGGACAGAGTAGACCATTTCTCAGCAAAGCAAGTGTCTGGTAAAGGGTGTGTGGGGCTGCACTTGTGCGGCTTGGAGAACGCCGGACCGCATGGGTTTGTATCTACAGACAGGCGTCAGGAGGCCTGTTCCTCTCTAGCCTGACCTTGTGTGAAATGCTGGCCGTTAAACACAGGAACTCCTGTCTCAGCCCATTTAAAGGAGTGAGGAACTGTGCCATAACAGCTAGGTGTCTGTTCTGCCTGTCCTCAGTGCATGCCTCACCTCCACGAGCTCTGGCATCTCTGCATCCTGCATGCTTGGAACTCACTCTGTCAAATGCACCTGCAGGGGGTTGAGAGGGCTGTGTTGTGTGGGGGAGGAAGCCTTTCAAGCCAAGCATCTCTCCTGTCCCCATTTCCACCTGCTAACCTTCCAGACGCTGCAGGGTGGAAAAAAATCTGGGTGCTGAAGCTGTGAGTGCTGTGCTGGGGCAAAGGATAGGCTGTGCCTTCCCACTGTGCAACCAGGGAATGGGGGCCCTGCACCTGAGTTTAATCTCATGCCATGACAAAGGATATCCTGGCACCCTTCTGGAGTCTGATGCTGAGGCAGGGCAAAGCAGGGCTGTGAGCTAGGCTGGGGAAGAAAGAACGGAGCCTGTGGAGCAAACACCATGTGCTTAGGCCGACAGGGGATAAAGAGGCTCTTAGATAAGAGGTTGCTGTTAACAGCATCAAATGCTTGTGTAGTCTCCACGGGTTTTCCAATGAGGCTTTTTTCTAGTGATTCCCTTCAGAAACAGCTGCCAGCCAAATTTTAGTACTCTCTCATCACATGGAAAATAAAATGACAAACAAGTAAAGCATTGAAAATTTATAAGGCTTTCTTACCGAGTTTCTTGATTCCAGAGAAGAATTGCTGTCTGACAGCTTTCCTAGAGGAGGTGAACTGTTCTCCCCAGGGAAAGAGATCAATAGGTTGGCTTTGAGTTGTTGCTGAGGCCCATCTCTGTGTTATCTGCAAGATGAAACAATTCTCCCAAGAGAAGGACAAAATACTGGAGAAAAAGCAGCTTGTCTTGGGGGCGGCTTTTGTTCACGACAGTAACGGCAGCTCCTACGTGCAGACTCACACCGCTCCTGAGACCTGCCCGGCTGTTGAGTGCTGGACTGGCAGCTCTGCTCGAGAAGAAGCTGCTTGTAACCCTTCAGCTGGACTCTCCTCTGTAAGAGCAAAGGGAGAGACATAGTAGGCAGAGCAGCGCCACAGGAAGGGACTGAGCACACAGTCCCCTGGGATTTGCATTCCAGGGGCTCAAAGTTGGTAAAGCCAGCAATTGTCTCTCCTCTGGCTGTGTCTGGATAAGATGTCTATAAGCTTTTGGATTGTGAGTGTCCGATGGTGTCAGGTGTTCTGAACTGGCACCCCAAGGGCTTGAGGCACCAGGCAAGCATGGTGGGGAAGTTTGTTACTGCCAGGCCAGAGTCCCTGGGAATGGCTTTTCCCTATGCCCAGTAAGTAACCTGAGAAGGAGCTGCAGTATTCTGGCATTGTAAGTAGTAAATGTTCTGTGAATTCCACTATAAACATTTCTTTCTGACCGTTATGATAGCTTCTGCCACGGCACAAAGCCTTTATAACCCTTGAATGCAGTGAAGTTCCACCAGTCCGTTCCCAGTCCCTCTTAACTTTTGTGAGCAAGGCAGTGTGAAGGACTGGGCCGTGGAAAAAAAGTGCATGAGGCAGGGAATGGGAGACAGAAGGAGAGCCAACCCCTTACACAACCTGAAACCAAGAGGAGCAGAGAGGGGAATCAGTTGTGAGGCCGCAGCGGTGAAGTCGGCTGCACGCAGAGACGGTTGGTTAGCCTGCTGCACTCCTGCTGGCTGGAGAGTGTGTACACCTCTGTGCTGTCCATCTCTGGTGTCACTTGGGTTTCCTCTGCTCCTCTTGGTGCACAGGCTGGAGGAAATGAGCCTAGAGACCCTGCAGGGAGTGGGTGGAATTGCCAAGGCAACAGCTGAACCGAGTTTCTCTTTGAAACCAAGTCTTACGGTGCATTCGTGCTCCTTTGCCTCCCAGTCCATTGCCAGGTCAGCTGGACTGTGGTCTGTGCCCTGCCTGCCTTCCCTGGGGTAACACTGGTAACACTAGCTCTGCTAGTGAAGGACTTAAGCAACACATTGCCTTGTCAGATGCTGACACGGCTTGCACCTTTTGGTTCCTGAACATGGTACATTTGGTCTCCAGAGAGCAGGTTTATGTCATTCCACTTGGCTTTGGTCTCCCTGCTCAGTCCATGTTAGTCTGAATTTGTCTGGTGAGCTCCATGCTCATGGATATCACAGAACATTCAGCCACCATTTTTCATCCTGAAGGAAGGGAGGAGTCCTGTGTTGGGTGGAGAAGGAGTATGGAAGGACTCCCTTCCTGTGATAGAAGGAAGGAATAAATTCTCTCCTTTCACTCCCTGAAAAAAGATGGGACTTGAATGGAAAGGCTGGAGCACAGAGACTGATCATGATGCCAAAAATACTTTTATCTCCACGGTGCTGCTGGCAGGTTAACAGCCAAGGCTCTTAAGATGAAGAAACTACTGTACTTGACTTCCTAATCCTCTGGTTGTGTGGCCATAGCAACAAAACACTTAACCACTGCAGCAGCAGTTGAGGAAGGATAGTTGCTTGTAAAATGCCAGCAGGTACCCTTCAGGTCGTTCATGTAAACAGCCCAGTCCGTGTGCCAGCAGGCAGGGAAGCTCCAGGGGGAAAGGGAAGGCAGAGAGAGATGAGCAGGGCCTGGGAGGGGAACTGGGTGTCCTAAAGGAAAGAGCTGGAAATGCCAACTGAGCCAGCGGGAGCCAAGCCCCTCTCCTGGCTGGGCTATGTCAGAGGTTTGCTGCTTCCATCACCTCACCAGCCCGTCTCCCAAGTCCTGCTCTGATCCAGAGGTACCTGTAAATCCCGGGATGGTTCTTGGTAAGCAAAGTGGTGCAAATTCCTAGCATTCTTTCTAGCTCATCCCGATGCGATGGTTAGATCAAACCTGCTGAGGGCAGACATGCATGAAGATACTGCATAGATTATTTGCACAGTAGAATAAGGTGCTTCTTGTTCGACAAGCTGAGAGCTCTGAGCAGGGCAGACAGTACACACTGACTGGGAATCCCTCTGTGGGAGTGGGTAGCAGCTTGCGAACTACGTTCTGTGTTTGCATTTGACACTAATGGTCTAAGTGTCCCATGACGCTGCAGAAAAGCCCTGGATCCGTGTCAGGGATTTAGTGTGTGTGCACATTGCACTGATGTGGATTAGCAGCCGGATAATCTTTGGTTGAATGTGCTTTTGCTAAGTCAATTAAACCAAACCTAAAGTACTGAGATCTGAAGAGTCGAGATCTGCAGGAGTTAAATCGTGGAGGATCTGCTTTGGTCAACAGCCCCTGAGAGCTCCCGTAGTGAAAGGGCTGCGGATGGTCCAGCTGTGGCTCTGGGGGGAGTGCAGGGAGGGACAGAAGCTGCTGTCCCTTGGCTTCAGGTGATTTTTTTTCATGGTGATAAGACTGTATGCACACTATGTGTCTTGCTCCTTAGAGCCACCTGGCTTGGAGGCTGTATCTGCGATGTGACAGCTTGGGATAGTGACCACAGCAGGACGGGAACTGTTGACAGGAATGTTTTGTGGAATTGTTGCACAGCTGTGCCACAGGATGGGCTTACCAGCTGACACCTGACTGTCCTGCCATCAGAAACGGTTGTGCTTGCAGAGGGCTGGCTGCTGGGGCTGTGACAGCACTAGCACAGCAGTAGATAACGGCTTGGGATTCAGCCAGGGCTCTCAGCACCGCGCTCTGCCAAGTGCTCCTTGCCAGCGTTTCCCACGCAAAGGTGGGAAGGGCTGCCCTTTCCTCCTGTTGCCACAATCTGCCTGTGCATAGGGTATCTACTTAACACTTTGGTTTGAGGCACAGAGCATATGCTGGCAGAGGAGCTGCTTCCCAAACAGTCCTAGGTGTGCAGAAATCTGGCAGGTAAGCGGGGGCAGCGCAGGGCAGGATAAGAGCCTCGCTGCTGGCACCTGGCACTCGTCTCAGTTACGTATTAAGAAAGGGAAGGATCCCTGACGGTTGCTCTGCCTCCGGTATTGGCTCTCCTCTGGAGGCGAGTGTCCCTGTGCTCTGAAATACTCTGTCTTGTGCAGCATGTTGCATGGGAAGCACTGACCTAATTAAAAGGAACCATTCCAGGCTAGGAGTTGCCAGTTTATGGCCTGCTAGAGGTCCTCCTTTGTGTGAAGGAACAGCTTGCAGCTCATCTCTGTTTTGCTAATCTAATTTTGTTAATCTTGCACTTTTGAGGGAGTTTCTTCCCACTCGTGGACATGAAGAGGTGGGTGTGTGAAGCTCACTTTCGTTTTCTTTCTGCCTGCCATTAGATGTCTGTGGCAGAGACAGTGACTTGGAGACTTGCTGTATCTCATCTTTACTAACCGTGTCAGCTTTGCTGTCCGGCTGCTTCCCAAGAGCCTCCGCGCTGCCCTTGCAGCTCGCCAGCCTCTGGCATGGCTGTAATGTGTTCCAAACAAGTTCTTCTTGCAGGCTTGAAGGACTGGTCCTCATGTCCCTGTAGCCCCGTCTTGCTCTGAGGGCCTCACTGAAGCTCTATTTAGGTCTCTGCAGTAAGACTTTACAAGAAGCCTTCAGGGTTGGAAATAACAGGAAGACTTTCACCTCTAGCATTGACTGGATTGCACTGGGATACAGTCACCCTAGAGATCTCATCTTGGTCTCAAGCCAAGCTCAGCTTTTAAGAAGCTCTGCTGCCCTTGCAGTGCAAAGGCTGGATTTCCCATGCCTTGCCTTCCCAGTGTCTCACCCAGTCTTGGCCCCGCTGTCTCTCGAGGCTGATCAAGATGCTTGTTGATTGTGACACGTCCTCAGGAGCCTCCCTTGAGAAGGTGTTGGGTATAGAGGGGAAAGTCTGTCGCCATACCTTAGCTCTGCTGGCTTGGCTTAGATCTCAGTCAGGAGAGGGATGACCTGGGCTCACTGCAGAGTCAATCAGTTTATTCAATTAATCAACAGTGTTTATTCTGCTGCCTGGAGGGGAGACACAGAACTGGCTGCCTTGAGCTCCTGCACTGTTAGGTTAGGTTTAACTTGGCTAAGTTTGCGCAGTTGCTTGACAGGGTTGGAGACTTCAGGAAGGGTTAGAGGGCTAGAGCGACATGGAATCAGTCTTGCAGGGGGTACATGATACTCTTGTCCAAGAAACTGTTCAAGAGGTGACTTGATTCATCTCCAAGAGGTGGTGTAGGATCAGTCTAACCTTAGCTGATCACCATGGAAGGTTACCAGCGCCTGGAAGCTGAGGCCACACACCCAGAGCAGGAAACAATTTTCTGGTCACCTTCTTTAGCACAGCCTTACCTGACTAGTGTGGCTGTTACTGGGCAAAAGGACATTTTTACTGTCCTTGGGGCCCTGGATCAAGTCTTAGTCCTTCACTTGCCATGTGGACACAGTCTCCTAGGCAGGCTCCTGATACTACTCTCCCTTTGAGAGCTGCAGAGTTCTGCTCAGTTGTCCACCTGTAGATCCTGGCATAGCCCAAGCCCTTCTCTGCCATCCAGAACTGATGTCTCTTAACAGCTTTGTTTCTGCCTGGCCCCACACCTATCCTCTGATAAGCAATTCATTTCTTCTCTGACAGAATCATGTCCCTGTCTACTTTCAGCCCAAGCCCGTTGCCTATAGACCTCTTTACTCCTTTAGCTCAAATTCTTGTCACCACTTGTGACACTCCTGTTTTTCCTGTCTGGCTGTGCTGTACTCTCAGGGAGGTGACATCCTCGTCATCCCTCTGCACTGAAGCAATGCTCCTCCGTGCTTCTCTCTTGCCTCCTGCACTGTTCCCACTGTGCTTCCAGCATGGCACCAAACCCTGAGCCCAAACTCTCTGCCAGCTCTCCTCCATCATGCTGACTTCCTCAACTTTATCTTCCAAAGGCAGGGAGAGGGGTAGATGTCACTGAACAGCTGCTCCCTTTCCCTTACAAATTCCTTGCATCCCAGGGAAGGTTATCCCTGTCTCATCTCCAAAAAGCCTTTCTAAGAGTGTATGCTGCAGTTCTGCTTTCAATGAAATGCCCTCATTCTGGCTGGTGTTACGAGCTCTAGAAAAAAAGATTCTTGCAAGAAGGGGTTCTCCCAGTAATTACCACTCACAGCACCTCTCTGAACCCCAGTCCTTGGTTCCTTGAGCAGCCAGAGGATGAGCTATACGTGGCAGGTGAAGCTCTGCTCTTCCCACCTTCTGCTGTGATTCCTCTCCAGACTCTGAACTTCCAAACAGTGGCATTACCTCCAAACCACAGCTGTGGGGACATCAGCCACTGTGATGGGAAACTGACAAGCAAGGAGCTGCCTGATTTCCCCTTCTCTGCTTGTGTGGCCAGCTCAGGACCACCTTTCAGCCTTCTCAATTGATCAGACTAGTTAAATGGCAGGCTTGGAATTAGACCAAGATTGCAAACAGGTTTCCTGATGTGCATCTCCCCCAACATTGCCTTCCAGTCTCACTGAGGTCCTTCTTGCTGTGGGAGATCCTGTCTTTCTCCTGGTCTCTTGGGGAGCAGCTGCAGTGCGCCACTGCTATTCTTAGCTGTGAAGACAGCGTGCAAGTACCTGGCCCAGCAGAGCTGGAGCTGGTGCGCTGCTATCTGCCCAGCAGATCTCAGATAAATTATCCAGAAGATCTTGGGAGTGTGTAATTGAGTAGCTCTGCCACAGGCTGTGCTTCCAGCTATGTACACTCTGCTGTGCAGCAGGGCTCGGTAATTGCTTGCTCCTCAGAAACCAGGAGCTCTGGGTTTGTCTCAAGTGATTGCACCCTCTTCTCTGAGATTTTGGAGGAACTCAGATTCACTTACTGTACCTCATGCTTTCCCCTTTCCTGGTGGGAGGCTGCATACAGCAAACAATTAAACTCCCTCGGCTGTTTTTCCTATTCTAAAGATGTTTTCCCACCTGGTTTCTGGTACAGTCCATTCCTCTAACAGAAGAATAAAAAGGTCTTCAGATGCTGGGGGGGGAGGCCTGGGGATGTCTTGGGCAGTGACTGGCATTGTTCAGATCTGGTGTTCACGCCTCAGGAGTGATCTGCTTTCTAATGGCTACCGGACCAAGGATCTCTAAGTCTTCTTCAGCACTAACCAAGTCACAAGCTTGATTCTCCATCAGGCCTTGCCACTGCCCTGGGATGTGTTAACAGCTACAGCAAGCAACAGGGGTGTGCCCCTTGTACTACAGCACGATGTCCACATCTGTGAGGAATTTGGGGCAGGACATGCCATTGCATCTCGCTAACAGGCTTCACGGTTCTGCATGGCCATCTGCTTCCTGCTGGCTCTGTCCTGTCCGGCTCCCAGTGCACTCCCGCTGCTCGGCCGGCCCCAGCCGGCTTGGCTTTCCCCTTGCTTTCAAAGGAAAGGCTTGGCGGGGGCCCAGCCAGAGCTGCATGTTGCACCCTGGTCCCCGAGTGTCAAAGCTGCTGGCAGAGGCGCCGCTGGCAGCCTGCCTGGCAGGTCCCTGGCACCAGCCTGAGCGAAAGGCGTGTGGCTGAACGACCTGACTGATCGCGCCGTCTCCCTCTCTCTCTGCCCCAGATCGGCGGACCACTCTCTGCCCGGATCTTCCGTTTCCACAGACTTTGGCAGCTGGCAGATGGTGACAGGGTGTGGCAGTATTCGGGAGCAGGCAATCCTGAGCGCAGACGCCTCTCTCCCTTGCAGCTTCCCGGATGAGTTCCCTAGCACTTGCCTGTAAGTGTCTCCAACACAGGATCTCTCCTTGGGTCTCCCGGCTGGCGGCAAGCGCTGGAACTTTATCACCTTTATCGCTTTCAGAGAAGCCCGGGAGCCTGTAACAAGCTGTCCTGTCTTCCCTTCTTTAATGCTTTCTCTCTGCAAATTCAGTCACTGAGTGCTCTTTGCTTGCAATGAACTCAAAAAGAAACCAGCATCTTCTCTGCCTAATGACGGGGAGGGGGGCACTTTGCTTTCTGTAGGAAGAAGGTTTTCTCTCTTCCCTGAAGACACTGAATTTGGGTATAATTGAGTGCATTTGAGGATGCATGCTTGTCAGGACAGGACTGGTAACCCAGATTTTCTTGCTTTTGGATCTTGCTCATCTCTTTCTCCCCGCTGGGGTCAGATCCTTGCTGCAGTAAGAGAGGGGCTTTCCTTCTTTCACCCCAATTTTTGTCTGAGCACACAGAGCATCGTTTGCAAGCGCTGCATCTGGACGGTGCAGAGCAGCAGACACCCTCCATCCTGCCACATCAAATGGCTGGGAGGCAAATGTTCCTCCCCATACAGAAAGCCCCCTCTGTGGAAGCATGAAAGACAGGAGATGCGCTTTAATTGCTGTTAGAGGAGAACCTTGGCTTGTGCCTTCAGGCTGCAAACTCTCAATCAAGAAGCTGGAATGGCAGATCAGGGGCTGCCGCTGGCTAAGCTGTGCTAGAGTTGTGCTGCCAAACACTTGTGGTCCCTTGCTGAGATCCGAGTACGTGCTTTGGAGGCAGAGGGCAAGCGACTTGAAAACCAACGTCGCAAGACAGGCTGGCTGCCCTGGCTCTCCTTGGTATGGGGCTGTGTGCTGTGCTGCCAAGCAGAGCAGCTGCCCCCATGTTGTTGCGGTGAAGCTACAAGGCCCAGGAATTGGCAGATGAAAAATTCACGAGAGGTGCCAGACATGGCCTTTCATGAGGACGTGCCAAGCTGCTCCTCCAGTTGTTTGGAGATGGGTGAAGGAGCAGAAGGGACTGAAGGATGGGCATCTGAATTAACAACTGTTTTACTGTGCCCTGAAACCGGAGCTTGGTGGCTCCAATCAGCAGCAAGTTGTTGCTGCCCTTGGAGTTGCATCTAAGGTCAGAGTAGAGATCTCAGTGGAGAAATGTGGTTGGAAGCTGGGCTCTGAATCAGCCTGTGCTGAGACAGTGGGTTCATGCAGTTTGGAGTCTGGCTGCCTGGGGACAGCCGGGTTCAAAGGCAGGGAAACAGCAGTGGTGTTTCTCCTTCCTTGGGTGCACAGAAGATGCTGCGAGTGCTCTGCCCTGTTCAGCTCTTCACTGGAGCTGCGGGGTGCTCAGGGGCTGGGGATCACTCAGTGGTGGGGGCTGGGACCAGGTGCTGTTTGGAAAGGATGAAGAGTTGCCAAGGATGTTGCGTTGAGCTTGACCCAGGGCCTCCAATCTCTGCTTTACATCGGCTCTGTTGGCTCAGGAGCCCATTGTGGTTTTATCCCAGTTTTTTTTTGCAGCCCAGCACAGTATGAGCTTTTGGAAAATTAAATTCCATTTAAGTTCCCACTTTACATCTCAACTGGCAGCAGCTCGATGAAGGTACGCTTTTCACAGCCTACTTCTTGTGCTTGTGTGGGGCTTGTCAGGGCTTACTTCGAGCTGGGGCTTTGACAGCCTCCTCTCATCCCGCACCCCGAGCGGGCATGCTGTAGGAAGTGTAGCGGGGCAGGGTGCCATGGATTGGGAAAGGAAGCGTGGCCTGCCTCCCTGGCTCAACTGCTCCCAGCGGAGTGCAGGGCTCGGCGTGGGGCAGCGGCCAGCGGCGTGACCCTGCGACTTGGAGGGTCTCACTGTGAAAGAAACCGACACGTTTGAATATAAAACCTGCCCTGCAAAGGGGTGTGCGAGGCAGAAGGTGCGGGCTGCAACTGCTGCACGCCCTCGCTTACCTCTGCGTGTGACATCTAAGGTCGCTGTGCTCGGGTGCAAGTCACTCCCGCTTGTTTTTCATGCTAGCAGGTTTGCGAGTTCCACGTCCTAATTAGGTTGCCAAAAAAGCATCTTTTTAATGTGTTTGGATATGTTGCCTTTTTTCCTTCGCCCTCTGGCTTCTCTTTATTATCAGACACTGTAAACAGCGGCCTGGTTGGCTGCCTCGGCGTCGCTTGCTGTTTATAGGCCTCCCACCATATCCTCTTGCTGCTGTTTCCGGACCGAAGCTGTTGGCTGTGGGTGGTTAACACTTCCATTCAAATGAGCTGTGCCAATTTATAGCCAGCCCAGGCGCTGGAGAGATTAAAGAGAATTTTTGATGGGGAAGGTTTGCGCTGTGCCCTTGGAGTGACCTTTGAGGAATGTCTTATTCTCTCTGGGAACCGCCGGCATGTCGCAGAGGCATCGCAGCGAGGACCCATTCAGGCTGGAGCTCTTGGAACGGCTGCCTCTGGACCCTAGTCTTGCTTTCCCCTGCTCCCCGGGGTGGAAATACTGCCTTTCCCTCTGCTCTCTTCCCCCTGCCCCTAACCAGGTGTGTGTATCAGCTGGAGAGGAGAGCAGGTCCCGGGGGAGGCCATGCCCTACTCTGCAGGCAGCCCTCCTCCTTGCAGAGAGCAGCCGTGCTGGGGAGCAGGAGTAAAACGCTGCTCAGCTCTTCTCTTTCCACGCCTGGAGCACTCCTTGGGGCATTTGTCACCTTGTCTGCCCCCTCTCATCCCCCCCTTCCCCAAAGCTGTCTGTGAGCTGTCACAAGCGTGAGAGGCTGAGGCCCATGGAAGTGAGGGATGGTCACAAATAGGTTGGAAGCGAGTGTCCAGGCACGGCACGTGTGGCAGGGCTCCATTGGGGAACGCTGTACGAGAAGGGGAGGGAGCTGGCGCAGGGGCTGACGTCAGCCAGCACCCGCTTGGCGAAAGCAGCACTTTCTGCAGGAACTATGGCCTCATAAGCAGCCTGGTGGTGTGAGAAACTGGGGGGATTGGTGAAGGAGGAGACCCGGGGAAGAGCAGGAGCCTGGGGCTGGGAGAGGGTCCATGGGAGAGGGTTGGGTTGAGTTGCGTTGGACAAGGAGGCAGTGGCACCAGCTGCTGTAGCCAGAGCCTTTTGGAGCTGGTGCTGCCTCAGCCACTGGAGCCAGTTGAGCTCTGTGGCCCTGCTGGTGCTGTGGGCAGAGCCTGTGCCCACTGCTGCCAGCATCCCTGCACTTGCTGATCTCCCCTTGCTCTTCTCTCCTAGGCTGGTGTCGCCGAGTGATCGTGAGTCCCGGCTGGAAGAAGTGCGTTCTGCCTTTCTGGCCAGCTATAGCCGCACCATTGGCCTGAAGGCCGTGACCCCCAGCCCCTCGGGGGCCATCGGTGGCCTCCTCGAGCAGTTCGTGCGAGGCGTGGGACTGAGAGGCAGCAGCACGCTCTGAGCACGCTGTTCCCGGACCACTGGCTGGAGAAACGGGACCTTGCAGGTCCTCCTGGCCGAGCTGGGACCCCCTTCCCAGCGCGGGCACCTACAGCACCCAGTGTCCGCTGCCGACCACCCCTGCCTGGGGCTGGGGGAGCACGGTGGGCGCTCCGACGAGTCCCTGCAGTAAAGACACCCGAGCTGTGCCCTCTCCTGCCTCCTGTCTGGGTTACGGTGGGGGGGAGGCAGGCAGTGGGGCCGGGGGGCGGTGGCGCGGAGGAACCGGGCGGCTGGAGCCGCTCCGCCGGGGGCGTCGCTCGCTATAAATAGTCCGGCCCACGCTCCGGGAGCGGCGGCACCGAAATAGCACCGAGCCGGGACCGGGAGGGAGCCCCCAGCGGGGCGGGAGTCGAGGCTGAGCATCCGCAGCAGCGGGCTGGGGAGCGGAGTGGAGCTGAGCCCGCATCCCCGGCGGGAGGTCCCGGTGGGACAGCCTCCACCAGGCCGGGACACGGTCCCGCTGGGGCTGAGCCGAGCCGGG